>JBCEWE010000261.1:1540000-1545000 GCA_039877035.1 Silurus lanzhouensis
CAGTTCGTGAGTCTTTAACGTGACTCGGAAGGACGAGTCGTCTCGAAGAGTGATTCGTAAAACAAAATTCTACTGGACGTGCACGAGCAAAGCGTAGCAAAATCTCTGTACAGGTTCTGTAAGGGAAACGAAATTTAGTCGTTTTCCTCTCAACAGAATTGAGTAGTTCAGCTTATGGTCCGAGTCGTTCGTTCGTTTGTCACGTGACTCCTATAAATGCGGGTGATTAAAGGATTCAAGAAACGAAATGAACTAAATGACAAAAAAATGATTCGTTCATTTTGATGAATGAGATTCAAAAAACCAAGTCACTAAAATGATCCAATCTTTCCATCAACGATATCAATGTCCGAATCATATTTTTGAGACAGAATGAAAACATTTACATAATTATAATGACTATTCACTATGACCTAAATGACCTGCTCTAACAGACAGGAAGACGAGTACAGGGGCCTGGTAGACTGAATATTTTGTCTGCAATATCCAGGACACGGTGAACAATTGCGAAAGAAGAATACACACCCAGACGATTGATAATCAACGACAGAATATGGGACAAAAGACTGAAATGGATTGCCAACATGGAGGCTGCATCCGAAATCGATCCACATATGAAATATTGGTCACAAATGATTGGTCACTTTCTAATAATAAAAGCATCTACTAACAATTCGTAAAAAAATTTTTATATATTAACTTTTATGCCACTGAACTTTACCATCCCTAATGCGTACTGTGGGACATGTGCACACTGCACTGCAGCCTGGATATTGAACCACTGCAAAAGTTTCCTCAAAGATCTTGATTCCTAGAAATAAATAGATAATAGAACACTTTCAGAATTCCAGGCCCAGAGACAGACTAATCCGCCCCATCGCTCTGAATGATGTTAACACATTTCCGCCTGTCTGATATTCAATCAGTCCAGATTCTATTTACCCGAAGAAAAAGATCCGGGGATCTTCATTCACGGGAGGAGAAAAAATTCCCAAATGTGATTATGGAGATGAGGAATTAGTGCGGAGATGAGTCGAGGCTAATGCATGGTAATGACCTGACAGCGGTATTCCTGCCCCGCCGCCTTCATTAGCATATCTTCTAGAGCAGACAGGTGTGGAGGGGAAGCGAGGAGGACGGAGAGAGAACGCATGGAGAGCATGGCAGAGTGATAAGAGGCTGCGGGGTTTGTGGGAGATGGTGATAATGTAGGCATGAGACGATCTCCTCTCTGTCTCTCTCTCTCACTCTCTCTTCTTTCTCTATCTGTCTTTCGTTTTTCTGCTTATCTCCTATAGACACAGGCTGGGGAACATGCAAACGAAATGTGCTATGATAATAAAAAATAAAAGTTACAGCATGACACCCGAGCAACCTGATATCTATCAGTTAGATGCCATTCAATTCTACACTGTGATGCAGCTGTTGCCTGCATATTGAATTACTTTATCGAGTGGCTCTGGTATGCATTTAATCCCTTCAGTCAGCCCTAAAAGTATTCGCACCCTTGAAGAATCGGTGCAGAAATGAGCACACGCATGTTCACTCTTGAGCACGAACGTACACGAGCACTAGTGTGATTTAACTTTCACTTTTATTACTTCCTATTTTTACACAGCAATTTTTTATTGGTTCTGACAATTCACTGGTTTCAAAATTATTGACAACCTCATGGAGAGTGAAGCCTGAGAGATCAGCAGATTAGCTCTCAAGCCCTTTCTTTTCTTTTTCTTTCTTTCTTTCTTTCTTTCTTTCTTTCTTTCTTTCTTTCTTTCTTTCTTTTCTTCATTCATAGTCCTTTTTTCTTTCTTACCTTTTTCTTTCTTTCTTTCTTTCTTTCTTTCTTTCTTTCTTTCTTTCTTTCTTTCTTTCTTTTTTTCTTTTCTTCATTCATACAGTCCTTTTTTCTTTCTTTCTTACTTTTTTCTTTCTTTTTTTTTTTCTTTCTTTCTTTCTTTTCATACATTCTTTCTTTCTTTCTTTCTTTCTTTTTTTTTCTTTCTTTCTTCATACATTTCTTTCTTTCTTTCTTTCTTTCTTTCTTTCTTTTTTTCTTTATTCATTTATTCATAAATTTCTTCCTTTAATTCTTTCTTTCTTTCTTTCTTTCTTTCTTTCTTTCTTTCTTTCTTTCTTTCTTTCTTTCTTTCTTTATTCATACATTTCTTCTTTTATTTTTTTCTTTCTTTCCTTCTTTCATTCTTTCTTTCTTTCTTTCTTTCTGGAACACAAACCACTCCAATTCAGGAACACAAACACAGATACACGCAAATTCACACAGAAGGAAAATTTGAAATGATTTCTGGATATTGGAGGAAACTGGAGATTCAGGAGGAAACCCAGGACAAACCCATATCATTGTAAGCTATAATTTCTATAGCTAATATTTTATAGTGTAGACTTTAAATCCCTGGACTAACATAATCACAGAAAAGATTCAGTTGAATAGATGCTACTTCCAACCTTCTGGCAGAAGTTACTCTTGTGGTCTTGATTGGAGATTGGAGATTGGAGTTTCTAAGAACTAGTGTCAATAAGAGTGTTTATCTTTAGGACAATTTGCTTTTGTCATGACATTATGTTATTTGGACAAGGAAATGATTTTCACTCGACATTGAGCATCTACTCATGGAAATTTGCTAGTTAGAGATCGAGAAGATGTCTCATGGTCTTTTTCCCATCTTTCTTTATCTTTCCAGTTTTCTTGAGCCTGTGCCTGTTGAGCTTCAAAATCCTGTTCTTGGCTGCCAGAATTGGAACCCAATGTGGTCTTCTGCTCTGACTGCTTATCCTCCTTGACATGTTGTGGTTTCTGATATGTTTTTCTGCTCACCACGGTTGTCAGGAGTGCCTATTTGAGTTACTGTAGCCTTCTATTTAGCTCAAATCAGTCTGGCCAATCATCTCTGACCCTCTCATCAACTCTCTCTGGGTGGGTTTTTGAAGGATTTGGGATTTTCTGCCTATGCAGTTCAATAACCAGTCCATAACACATTTACACATATGCAACCCCTCACCCAATACTCACACACACACACACACACACACACACACACACACACACACACACACACACACACACACATCACAATATGATGAACTGTGTGTGCATCCCCACTGTGCTGTTCAGCAACAGATAAATCATGAGCATTATGTTACGCTCTACCACACACACACCACATACACACACACACACTCCACATAATGCATCATTTTATCTGCATCCGACACGTTCTGTCAATTTCCAGCACACAGTCCTTTCTCGTAATTCACGGCCGACTGCCCAGGTGCTTACGGCTCCTCAGATACAATCACCGCATCGACGGACACCCCGGCCCCGGATCGACCTGCTTCCTGGCCATCAACAAAACGAACAATTTTGCTGGAATCTGTTTAATAGGAAATGCTATCCTTCATTATGCCAATTGATCAGTGGCGTTATGATATTATAGGCCACGTATCATTACAGACCACCAGGGCGTCTGCGTCATTGATTAGATGTCAGTGGTTCAGGATTATGAATATGATTAGATGTTGAACATTGCACATCGGCGTGCTATTAAACGTAGCAAATACGCAAGCTAAAGTCGGCTAGTCGGCTTTGCCACTTTTTGAGATTTGGGCTAAATAAATCGCTATATATGAATTCATTAAAAGTTGGACATTTGTAAAAAAAAACAAAAAAAAAAACCATTTAATAATGCAAAAATGGTGTCTTAGAGTAATAAAAAAAAAATGGAAATAAAAATCAAATAAATCAAAGACTATGTTTACAAGGTTATTGCTAAAAAATATGGGTTTTTTTTAATAATCATTGATAATCTTTTTATAATTAATTATATAATATTATATAATTTTTTTTTCTTTTTTGCTAATAGTAGATCATTTTTTTAAATGTATTTTATTTTATAAAATATTGTTTATATAAACATTGTTTAGAAGTAAAAAAAAATTTTCGCTTTTAAGTAATTTAAAATTTGAAATTATTAAAAGTATTAAATAAACAAATAAATAAAACTTTGATGTTATGGCACAAAATAATTCTATAAATATTTTAATAATATTATTTTTAAGTACTAGAATTGGTATTTCATCCAAAACCTTAACAAATGTATTGTAATAAAAGTGAAATAAATGATCACTGGGACATCCGGTTTTACTATAGGACTAATTAACACAATAATGTGCTGTTTTTTTTTGTTTTTTTTTGTTTTTTTTTAAAGGAAGGAAAGACCCTATAATGAGCGATATCAAAATGAAAGGAAAACCGCTTTTAATTACTTTTTTTCACACCCCTGACCACTGGGTGGGACTCCGAGAGCCACTGTATCAACTGCCGCTGGTGTTGGGGGTTAATCGGGCGTGAGGCCGTGTGAAGGCTCCATCTGGACGCCGCTCCGAGGGCCGAGGGGCCGAGTGACTGGCACATGTCCATGAATGGTGGGTGTGTGAGGGGGTAGTGCCCAGCTGATACCTCCCCACGCCCCCACCCCCCAGCTGACTAATAGAAGTGGAGAAGGGCAATTTGTACTTTTACAGGGTAATTTTTCAGTCTGCTGTCTCACAGTCATCAGGCCACTACTTAATAGTCATTAGTTGTTTTCCCATAAAAACATGTCCCAAAGTGTTTTATACCCTTTATAACCATGCGTTTTGTCAACGATTCCAAATTAAAAAATCGTTCCCTCACCATTCACTCTCTCTAAACTAGGAGACCCAAACCTGTTCCAGCATGACAGTGGACAAAGCCAGCTCCATGGAGATACGGTCAAGTCAAGTTTATTTCTATAGCGCTTTTCACAGCAGACATTGTCTCAAAACAGCTTTCCAGAATTTTAAGACTTAAGGTGAATGATGTGTATTTATCCAATGGTGACTGTGGCAAGAAAAACTCCCTTTAATGACATGAGGAAGAAACCTTGAGAGGAACCAGACTTAAAAAGGGGAACCCATCCTCATTTGGGTCATGGTTTGGAATAGAAGATCTCCTGCTATAGACC
>JBCEWE010000261.1:1550000-1557500 GCA_039877035.1 Silurus lanzhouensis
CATTTTCGATTTAGCTTGATTCCCTTAGTAACCAACAGATGAGGTTCATTTTAAGTCCTAGTTTATCAATTCAAAGACTTTTCAAATACTTTTTTTGTTCCTAAACCACTTTGAAAATGATATCATACAGAATATAAAGAAGACAGTCTGTGGTGTATTTCTGTTTGTACATTCTGTTATTTACGTGTCTTTCCAGCCTATAACCACGATTAAAAGCTCACATTTATATTACACTTTCTAAACGCTTGACATGGAATTCCCCGAATTTTGACAAAGTCGAAGGTTCATATAAATGCACGTTTTCTCTTTTAATTTCTAGACCAACAAGTTACACATTGTATATAGTGTGTACAACATCCTCATCTTATAATTACTACATTTATTTTTTATTTTTAAGTGTCATTTAATTAAGAAACGTTATTTAATGTATGTTCAGGGGTAGAGTGAAATTTTCTAGAAGGGGATTTTGAAAGAATGGGCAACATTATCAGAGAAGCTTTAAGTGTCATCACTTTGTTCCAGTGAGTACAATTTTCCGGCTACTTTTCAATTTCAGTCATACTTAAAAGAACTGTTTATAGCTGCTATAATGTAATGCCCTTATTTCATTAAATGTCCGATATAAAAGACTTGCTGTCAGTTAGTTAACACTAACAGGAAATTCAACTTTGAGTGGTAACATTGATCCTATCAAGTCAAATCACTGGCAAGTCAACTCAAGTTTATTTCTATAGCGATTTTCACAACAGACATTGTCTCATTGCTGCTTTACAGAATTTAACAGTTGTGTATTTATCCCTGATGAGCAGCCATGGTGACTGTAGATGTTATGAGGAAGAAACCTTGAGAGGAACCAGACTCAAAAGGGGAACCCATCCTCATTGACTAGTTTCCTACTCCAACACAACCCATTACTCTTTATTCCTTAGTCTTTATATAGGGAAAGCGATATTTTTGTTCCCTTGAACATATTTTTTCTTAACATTCAAAAACCCATAAAAACCCCAGGCTCTGTCTGCATAAAGAACGGACAGACCAGTAATAGACTCTCACTGGTGTCCTGAAGGTACAAACCCACGTGTCGACCCTGCACCGTACGCCTTTATTTATCAAACGTTAATCAATTGTGGGGTTTTTTTTTTTTTTTTCCCCTGTAAATGAGACAGTCTCCGCTGGGTTCCCATCTCATCTTGTTAAGACCAATTAGCAGCAATTAAACACGTGCTAATGGGATGATGTGGGATCCAAAAAACAAACAGTGGGAGCTCCTGTTTGATTACTGAGCATCGAACGCAGGCAGCAGAGACACGGCGTGGTGTAACACCATGCTTCAGGCTTCGAAAACATCTCGTAGGTTTTCAACTGATTCTTTTATTGAGAGATTTCACAAGGTCATGTGACTGCAGTGTAGTACATATAAAACGCCTAGATTTGGAGAGTAAATTCTCATCCCTTTTTTGGACATTCATAATCAAATACTACACATTTAGACTAACAATGAGTACGATCACATGTAGGACTACACAGATACCTTCACTTGATATTGGGTAAAATGCTCAGTCTGGGTTGAGGGATTTTTTTTTTAAATGTACACAGCTATTAGAAACGTTTATCTTGCGGTGGTAGTTTGTTTGGTTGACATTAAATAAATAAATAATCCCTATAAAAAAATTACATTTTGAATAAAATGAAGCAGGGTTTCAATGATGTGAAAACAAACATGCTGCATGACAGAAATGTTGTATTTGTATCCTTGAATCTTGAATCAACATCAGAAAAATGTTGTCAAAATGTTTTTGTATTAACAAAGTATGTATATATATATATATATAGCAAGCAAGAGAGAGAGAGAGAGAGAGAGAGAGAGAGAGAGAGAGAGAGAGAGAGAGTTATCCTATATATTTTATTAGAAATAATACCACATGAAAAAAAAAAAGGATAAATGTGTAAAATCAGCAGTAATATTACCGGTGAAAAAAATTCCCCTGATAAAATCAAGTGAAAATACATTTTTTAAATACAAATTTTGTTAAGGAAAAAAAAAACATTCATTTAGAAAAACTTATCCAGTGTAAAATCACGTGGAAAAGGCTGTAATATCAGGTGGAAATGTGAAAAAATTATCTTGCTTAAAAAATAAACTTAAAAATCCATATGGGATTTTTTTCATCTAGGAACCAGGACTTTCCTGTGAAGGAATTTCCTCTTTTTTATCCAAATCCCTAATGTTTTTCTGAAATGTACTGCAATGTAGTGCACCGTTTATATGCCCTGAAGATCTTAACTACAAGATCAGAAGAAGAATTGGAACATGGGTGTGAATTATTATTTTGCCAATCTTGGTTTTGTATGGGCCATAACAGGGCGAAGGACGGGGGTTTGTTTAATAGCCCATAGATCACATCGAGAGCGATGCTTTATCGCTTTCTTCTGAGTGATAGATGGACGGATCGTCGGCGTCGAACACGCTTTTATGTTCTGAGTGTGAGAAGCGGATGAAATGTACGGCTAACATTTATATGCAGGCCTCTGCAGAGCCTCAAGACGGATGGTGGGACTTTGTACGGCTGTGTCCCAAATCACACACTGTAGAAATGATGGGTTTAAATAATGCTCTGTTCGGATTGCTTTTATTGCTATCGACTTCCTGATTTACACACAGCGGCTGCGTCTCAAATCACACAGATTTGAATAGTAGTAGTGTTCCCTTCAAAATCAATCCTACAGATTCTCATGTGACTTTCCATAGGATGCCTTTATTTTATTGATTTTTTTTTTTTTTTTTGTAGTAGTAGTAGTAGTAGTAGTAGTTTTTACGCATTTTTATTAAGCACGTGTCATTTTTACGCATCTTTACACGCAGTTATCTCAAATAATAAAAAAATAATAAAATATATATATATATATATATTTTTTTTTTTTTTTGTTTTTTGCGATTTCTACATTTCACACCTTTTTAAGACTCGTTGCTTTTAACTAATTTTTACACACTCCTTTTTTTCTTTTTTCTTTTTTTATTCCACGTGATTTCAGGTTAATTTTACCTTTTTTTTTTTTTTTTTTTTTTTTTTTTACAGATTTTTAATTTTTTTTTATCATCATTTTTGTCCAGCAGGACACGTGTTTTTTTTTTTTTCCACGTGGACATTTTTATGACAGTTTATTGATTTTCCTCGTGTCATTTTCCTATTCGTTTTTCCACGTGTACTGTTTTACACGAGTCCATTGTTTTACACGCTTTTTTTTCTCGTGTGATTTTTTGCACGATTTAAATACCTGCATTATATGCATTTGATCATTTGATGCTTTATTAAATGTAATGTGTGTGTGTGTGTGTGTGTGTGTGTGTGAGAGAGAGAGAGAGAGAGAGAGAGAGAGAGAGAGAGAGAGAGAGAGAGAGAGATATTAAACTGAATTTCCAAACCACTAAATGTTCATCTGAAACCCGGGTGAGATCCATCACTCGGTGATATCCCGGGATATCTGCAGTGACCAGGAACCCGTGCCAGCTGCGTGTCTTCTTCTCGCGCTGTTATCTGGCGTTCCCCAGCGTGCTCGCGCTCGTTTCTCCCGCAGCGCAGCGCGCGATTGCGTCTTAAAGCGGCCTCGTTGCTCTGATCATTACCGAGTCCCTGCGGAACCATCGCGCAGAGACGCTCAGTGGAAAGTGTCTCGCTTTGCTTTTCCCAACTGTAATCTCGCATATCATTGAACCTGCAACCGGGTTCCAGCAGCACCACTGCAAATCCGTGCAAAAAAAACCCAAACTATTTGTTGAGGCTTCATTAAATTTCATGCATTTCTGTATTTCTGCATTTCATATCTCATCATGTGCATGTCCCCTCATGTGCATGTCCCTCATGTCTCTCATGTGCATGTCCCTCATGTGCATGTCCCTCATGTGCATGTCCCATCATGTGCATGTCCCTCATGTGCATCATGTACATGTCCCATCGTGTGCATGTCCCATCATGTGCATGTCCATCGTATGCATGTCCCATCATGTGCATGTCCATCATGTGCATGTCCCATCATGTGCATGTCTCTTATATGCATGTCTCATCATGTCCTGCTCATTATCTTAAGTAATATAGTAAACAATTTTATAGCAAAACCTTTTGCAATTAAATAATCAATAACAATGTTCTCCAAAAGTGATCTGAAGCCCATCAGCAATCCTCTGTTTTGTATCTGTGATTTGCTATTTATAGATTTAGCACTTAAATTCCTCGTTCTGATTGGGCAGAAAGTATTTTCGCAGTTTGTCTGAAATTCGCATCGTATTAAAAGGGGGCGGGGTCAGTGTTGATTAGATTAATTACGATGTTATGCAAATGGAAGTTGCCTTTTTATTCCACATATTTTTAAGGGCGAAAATGTGATTTTGTTTATTTTTTAAGTTGGAAATTGACCCGCTTTTTTTTACGCGTTTTTGGTACCGGTCCAAACTTGTCAGCTAGACGGCTACCCCACCGGACTTCAATCGGATTGGTTCCGGTCCAAGGTGGCGCCCTTTGTCACCTAGACGGCGCACAACCGATTGGTCATGGTTCGCCGTGACGTCACACGGCGGTGGTGGGCGGCCTCGTGGCGACTCGTCCGGCTCGTCGGGCGCGTGCCACAGAGTGGAAAAGCAACGGGGGCGTTAACGCGACGGTCATGTCCTCGATTTGGACTGGCAGGACATTTACAGTTTGACAATTCGGGAAAATTTTTGTTTTTTTTTATTTGGTGTGAAAAGAATACGGACGATATTGGAGACAAAATGACCGAATAACAAGATTATTAATAATAATACTACTAATAATAATAATAATAAATATCATAATAATGCTTACCACATCCATGCAAGACTTTTAACAATTTGGACAATCTTGTGTCCTCCTGGTTTGATCTGAACTCGGGATGAATCTCTGGCTGCAGATTTTGTAAGAGAACGCGTTTTGGATCTTAAGTCGGATTTGATGAGGAACTCTTCTCAAGGACTTCTCACCAACTTGGACTGAAGAAACCTTCTGCTGTAGTCTATCAGGCTTGGTGTGTGTGTGTGTGTGTGTGTGCGTGGACTCCCGGCTGTAGACATGCTCCAGTGCGCAGGGTGCGAGCGGCCCATCCTGGACAGGTTCCTCCTGAACGTGCTGGACCGCGCGTGGCACACCAAATGCGTGCAGTGCTGCGACTGCAAGTGCAATCTAACGGAGAAATGCTTCTCCAGAGAAGGAAGACTTTACTGCAAAACGGACTTTTTTAGGTAAGCACCAGAGGAGGGAATAAAAAAATCCCCAAATCGTGAAGACAAGACCTTTGGATCTTCATCATCTATATGCACATATGTGTGTGTTATTATTATGGGGCTGTAGGAAATAAATATGGTGTATAAATATATATATATATATATAAATAATCATTTCCAACCGCAAACGCAAATTATAATAAATATAATTAGAAAAAATTGGTATAAGAATAGTCTTTTTTTTCTTATATAAAACAGATAGATAGATAGATAGATAGATAGATAGATAGATAGATAGATAGATAGATAGATAGATAGATAGATGTGCTATTTTATATAAGAATATTTATATATTTATATATTATATTTTCTTATATATTTATATGTTTTCACTATAATTATTTACAGATTATTTAATTTCCCTCGACCAAAAAACGTTTGTCTTTTCTCAGACATCTTTAATAAAATATTAACAATTTTTGTACATATTTTTACAGTCATTTTAAAACAATAATAATAATAATAATAATGCTGATAATAATTATAATTCTCACCATTTTATTTGTGTGTCTTTAGCATCTAAAGTTTAAACACTGAAATATTAAAATGTTTTAAAACCAAACCGCAACAAAAAATATTTTATTTTAATGAATATTAATATAAATGCTTTGTTATATTTTGCTTCATTAATTTGATGAGAAATTATACAATATTTTCCCTCATTCTGTGCTGCAGTATAATAACAAAGACCAACATCAAATCCACAAATAAATACAAGCCATCTTTATTTAATTCTTTCTTTTTTATGATTTGTTTAAAAATGTAATATTTGATATTTTTGTGAACATTTTCACTAAAACAAATGCCTTTTTTTACACGCTGCACTGAATAATGTGGGCAAAAAAACCCCCGTACCCATAAACAAAAAGAAAGAAAAAAGAATTGAACGGATAAATATTCTTTCCTCTCCATCATCAGTGTGCATGAAGCTGATATTTTTCTTGCACACACACTGATCCGTGTGTGTTCCGAGTCTGTGCGCTTTTGTTTACACGGTGCGCCAAAGCGCGGAGGAGAAACCGCGATAAGAGGATTAGAGCAATAACAAAGCAGCTCGTGCTGAACAAAAAATTATAATCCTCCGCGTTTTGTTAACCGTTTTAAAGAGAAAAATAAATCCAAAAGAAAAAAGACGCATATTTATAAACTATATCTCTCTAGAAGATACGATGTGTGCACGTGCTCCCGGCTGCGTTTCATAGGATTTTCGCTTAAATCCGAATTATTGTGTCAGTAATGTGGCGCTTATTATTTCACACACACACACACACACACAGACACACACACACACACACACACACACACACACACACACACACACACAAAAAAGAAGAAAAATTGCAACACTATTTTTCTCAGTCTCATTTACAGAAAGTGCATTTCTTTCTTTATAATTCGGATTTATTTTAGAAGCTGTAGACTCAATTATGGAGATTTTAGATCTGCATATTTGGAGATTTTTCAAGAAAAGATTTAGATTTATTTGTTTAATTATCTGTGAATGTTGGTTGATTTTTTTCCTCAATGCACACACACATTATTGGAGTGGGTGTTGGGTTGTTGTTTAGTTTTTAACCCCACTGCACATCCCCGATGCACTGCGCACTGACTGCGCTTTTCTGTGCAGACGCTACGGCACAAAGTGCGGCGGCTGCTCTCAGGTCATCTCCCCGACAGACCTCGTCCGCAAGGCCAGAAGCAAAGTGTTCCACCTCACCTGCTTCACCTGCATCATCTGCAACAAGCAGCTGTCCACCGGAGAAGAGCTCTACGTCCTGGACGAGTCAAAATTCGTGTGCAAAGAGGATTACCTGAGCAACAGCTCCGGCAAGGACGCGAATCTGCTCTCCAGTACGCATGCGTGTTGTTATTCTGATTCTGATTATTATTATTATTATTATTCAAATGCACAATACTTATTGGAAATGTGTCCTCAATTATCAGCTTTTGATAAAATCAGAAAATTGCTGTGGTCACGTCCGCTTATAGACAGAGACATTGCGCGCGTGCCACTTTTTTAACAAAGCAGTCACGTAAAGGCCTACAGATACCGAAATTAAATAATTATTTATATATATATATATATTAGTATAGATTTGGTTTATAAACCTTCTCATATATGTAATATGATGATGAAGATGATGATGATGATGATGATGATGATGATGATGATAGTATTATTATTATTATTATTATTATTATTATTA
>JBCEWE010000261.1:1562500-1860000 GCA_039877035.1 Silurus lanzhouensis
AATGGTTTATTGCTAATAAATGGTTTATTATTGCTAAAAAGGTGGCTGATTTTAAGCAAATAATAGATGGTCAGCTTTCACAAAACATGTCTGGACACGTTCTTTATTTGTTTCCTTTGTATCAACTGCTGATAAATCTCATTTCATTTGAGTCATTGTAAACACAACCTATGAGTGCAGTTGCTTTTTTCTTAGGAGCTCCACAGAGTCTCATGGTTTTGAAAAAAGGGAACTTTTATAACCACTCACAAGCTCTTTATTTCAAATTAAATTTAAATGTTGATAGAGAAGAGAGAAAAGGGTCCTGATTTAATTATTTACAGATTATATATTCATTAGAAAATATACATGTATTGTTCAGGTGACTCAAATAGTTACGAGTAAAGGGGGAACTAGCAAAGATATTCCAGCAGTTGGACCAGCTCGGTTTGCGTTTTGGCAGCTGGTAAGGCCAGGTTGGGTTTTTCAACTGGTACATAAAGAAATTCAGTAAAATAAAGATGCTTTTAATAAAATTGATGATGAAAACTTTCCTATAAAAAAAATGACCACAACGATGCTGTAATTTCACTATCAGCATGTGGCCTTTTCTATTTATCGAAGAATTTATAGAAAATAAACATACAAAAACTTTGTCTAACATATAGGGTCCTTAGTGTGTGTGTGTGTGTTTTATATATATATATATATATATATATATATATATATATATATATATATATATATATATATATATATATATTTAGATTTAGATATCTTGGTGGAGACCAAAAATGAAAGGAATATGTGACTGTTTTGACCTAACAGGGACACTTTCACTGTTCTGCTGTTGTCAAAACATCGGGGGAAAAAAAATACACTAAAAGAACCAAAAACATTCATTTTGGTTACTGAAGTTGAGATTTAAGTGTATGTATAGTGAACAAGGATCATTCAAGGAACCTACAAGGGTGTGTATGTGTGTGTGTGTAGAAGTTCGTTATTATTATTATTATTATTATTATGTCCCCAAGGGGACAACTAACCCTTAATATACACATTTAATCTGTAGAAAACGTAAATACCTCTACAACATTTACATGTTTGTGTTATGTTTGCACACAAACATAAAGCACATGTTTGGCGCCTGGTTATGGCGTCAGGGCGCTTAGAAGGCGCCTAGTGATGACGTACACAGCAGCGGCCGCTCACTGAAAAATATGGCCGCGTCCATATCGGAGCAACTCGCGGATTTGTTGAACCCGCTGCCGAATTTCGCGGATCCCGAGGACGACCAGGATGACGGTATTTTAAACATAACAATCTGCACTATTCAGGGGCGCTTTTCAAACAGGAGGGTATGTTTATATATATAAAAAACAAGTTTAAATGCGGAGTACAGCGTGGCTTGTTGGGTAAATCACGTGCACTACATAGGGGATACAGTGCAATCAATGTCCTTTAAGCAGCATTTTTGTACACAATTCCATACGCAAACCTACTGTTTATCCTCTTGGCTGTAAGAATGACATCTGAATGCCTTTTTGTTAATTTCGTATAAGAAATATTCTACAATACACACAGTAAGACTGCTATATTTGACATCTCTATGTCTACATAAAGCATATTATATGGACAAATGTTTGTGGACACCTAATCAAAATATTAATGGGCTTTATTTTAAACATCCCAATCTACATTTGGTCCCCATTTGCTGTTATAATGACCTCCACTTTTCTGTGTAGATGTTCCACTAGATTTCAAAGTGTGCTTGTGGGGATTTGAGTGTCTCCATACCCATGTAAAGCATGCATTTCTTCTTGAAGCTGGCTTTCTGCATCATGTGTGTATCAGGCTGGAACAGGTTTATGTCTCCTAGTTCAAGTGAATGGAAAAGATTGATTGCGCCGTCAGCCGTATTATACAATTGCGTCCCTCCACGTTTGTAGTAACAGACTGGAGAAAAACCACATGTGATCTGGAAAAGTCAGGTGTCCCAATACTTTTGCTCTTATAGTATGTATGTAGTGAAGGCGAATCAATTCCGTTTCATCCTCCAACATGCTTGAAGATATGAAGTGATCATGATGCGTAATGCAGCTCTTTTTTTTTTAACGCAGAGACCAAAGCCAGAGTCGTAGACAAGTTCGATGAAGGAGGTGATGATGAAGATCTCCCGGTCAGTGGATTGCGGAAGCGAGCATCCGCTTTGCTGGTCGATTCGGATAAACGCTATCATGGGAAAGTGACGTCACGCAAGGAGCTGCAGCAGGACTTTGACGGCTCGGGTGTGTACACAGAATCGGCTTTTCTTTTTTTTTCTGTGGCACTTTTTTTTTTTTTGATAGACTTTTTTTTCTTCAGATGATGATGACGACACCGATGATGAAGACGTTGATGAAGATGATGAGGAGGAGAAGGGTGAGAGAGAAGACGACCTCAGTGATGGTGACGACGGTTCTCAGGTGTCCAGCTTGGTGACGAGGATGAAGGGTGCCGATCTGAGCTTCTCTAAAAACACAGATTTCCGCAAGCTAACAGAGGGCATGGACGACCTGGGAGAAAGCGACGATGAGGACGAGGACGAAGACGAAGCAACAAGCTCGGAAGAGGAAGACGAAGAGGAGGACGACGACGAAGGTGGTGACTCGGGAGGTGTAATGACTTTTTCGAAGGAGAAGGTGAATGAAGAGGTGGACAAAGGCAAAGCAGTGAAGAACCAGCTCGGTATGTGTTTCGAAACCAAGCGTTTTTTTGTGAAGGGGGAAAAAAAAAAAATCACAGTATCTTGAGTTTTTTTCTGTTTTTTTTTTGACTGCGCAGCTCTTTGGGACCTGATCCTCGAGGGCCGCATTAAAATGCAGAAAGCCCTCACGACAGCCAATCAGCTTCCTCAACCGGACACGTTTCCAGAGTTCAAGAGTAAAGGCGGGGCCGAGTACACCGGAGCGCTGAAGAACAGTGAGTTGAGATCGTATATTATAATGTGATTATACGCGTTTATTATCGAAACCACAGTGCATCAGAATCATCGCGAATTCTGCCTTCTGATTGGCCAGAGGGTGTTGATTAGTATTTTCTGTTCTCACAGGGACTTGAATGAATTTTTTCCTATAAATAAAAAAAAAAAAAAATCACTCGTTCTTCTTTAAACACGAAAAAACTCTGTATAGTAGGAGCGTAACGGCACACATATCCGCACCAAAGTTTTTCCGTACAGAGCGTTCGCTTCGATCCTTTTTACATGCGGAACATCGTTAAAATCCGAGCTCCCTCGGGAACGAATTAAGTGGCGGACCGCAAGTTTGTTTTAGTCTCCGCCTCGCACTTTGAGCACATTTTTTAATTCTTGTTATTAAACTTGAAAACATACACAACAATGCCAGGGGTATTAAAAAAGAAAGCAGAGTTAGCATTTGTTTTGCGCATGCACGAAAGCGCCAAAGAATCCATATCGCTAGTGTTTCCTTTTTTCTTTCTTTCTTTCTTTTTTTTTTTTCTTCAGCACTTTGTAACTACTATTGTTCATTATTTTCTTTATATACTGTACTGCATGTATTTGTTTTCTTTGCTGCTGTAACATGGAAATTTCCCCACCGTGGGATGTATAAAGCAATACCTTATCTTCTCTTTATCTTCGTAAAAAAAACACGCAGCTGGATTTCCTGTTCGCGCTGCTGTAATATAAGTAACATTTTTTTATTTTATTTTTTTTCTCGAAAGAGTCTCCAGCGTCAGTAAGTCTTCAGGATAAAGGGCTCATCTGGAGAGTTCATTGCAGCATAACAATTGTTGTGACCATTACAAGTACCTATAAACGGATAAAAAGTACACCACTCCGTCCAAACCCACAACGAAGAAGAGCAGCATGATGTACTTTTTATCCATTTAGAGGAATGTCCTTGACCGCGCCCCCCCCCTCCTTTTTTTTTTTATTTTTTTTTATTGATCCTGTTCTTAGTTCACACATTAATTCAGCTTCGCTTTTCGAATCCGCAGCCGTTCACGGATCCGCGTTACGCCACTAAACGTCCTTCCACGATTGATTAAATCTCGCTTTTCTACACCAGGCTGCAGTCCAGGCGGATTTTCACCCACCGTCAACCCCCACCAACCCCAAATACGTTTATGATCCGAGGCCGCACTCTACGGATTCTTCACGCCGTGGACAATTAATCCATTTGTGTGCCTCCTTTCAAAGCCTGGCTGCTCCTCATTTGCATATTTATTGCCTCGCTCCTTTCGCCGGCGAATGATTGATGGGGGGCCGTCCTCCTGAATGGCGAGCGGAGAGAGGGGGCGGCGTCTTTCGCCGAGCTCGTGTACTTCTGATTAGCGCCGAAGATGATGGAATCCTCGCACCCTCTTCCCTCTGTCTTCTCTCTCGCACGCTCTCCATGATAATGGATTACAGGATTGTTTTCTTCTGATGCGAATTAATAAGTGTTGACACAAGGACGAGCGAAAGCCCCGCCGCAGGTCCTTCTCTCTCCTGTATGACTGGTGGGGGGATGAATTTGTCAGATTGGCAGTTGCACACGGAGGCTGCACAGATACCCTGCAAGTTTTTTTTCCTTTTCTTTCTTTCTTTCTGATTTGCTCTGACAGGAGAAAGTGGAGGGTTTTTGAATCGTCTTGTTTTTATGCTAAATTGTAAATTTTTTTGGGTCGCTTTCGAAGCTAAAAGCGCGCCAAGGGGACGTGGTGGAAAGGAATCGGCTTGCGGTTGCTTATTGTGGATTTTGGAGCGAATAAGACCTTGTTTTTGAGTCATCTTCAGAATCCCTCCTTCTGTAAACATGAAACATCTCTGTATAGAAAGCACCACGATATAGAAAACATTTATATGACTATATACTGCACTGACCTTTTGATGATAAACGTCCCATTCCCCATTTAGTTCCCGTGTGCAGTTAGAATCACCTCCACTCTTCTGGGAAGATGTTCCACTATATTCTAGAGTGTGCTTGAGAAAAATGTGCTCATTCAGATACAAGAGTTTGAGTAAAGTCAGGTAGGTGAGGTTGAGGAGGCCTGGAGTGGGATTTTAATTCCAGAGATCAGGTTCACATCTCCTAGATCAAGTAAAGGAAAAAAAATTGTGATCTAGACTTTTCGGTAAACGTGAAATAAATAATAAACTAATAAAAAAAACTCTGGAGCTGGAACTCCGATTCAAGCTGCCGTAACAGACAAATAATCAACACCTTTTGACCAATCACAATCAAGGATCGCTGTCACATCTGGATTTTCCGTTTTTCCCAATTTACGGAGCACTGTGTCGTGAGGGTTCCTTACAGCCCCTCGTTTCTGTGTTTAACAGGCCACAAAGCACTGAAAGCTCTACAGAGATCTTTATTGGAGCTCCAGGACCTGCTGTTGTACCAGAACCCAGAAACCAGAGCCATCGCTCAGGGGAAGACCAGGGGCCCGGAGAGCAGGTATCACATCAGGACCACCACATCTCTGCTTTATATGACTCACACATAGGAAGTGCATTTTAATCCAGATTTTGAACGGTTTCGATCCGCCGTCGTTTCTCCAGCAGCAAGTCTGAGGAGGATGAAGAGATCGACAGTGACGAAGGTGAACACGAGGAAGACGCTGAGGATGAACCCGTGAGTCGTGAGACCTCCAAGCGGAAGTTGGAGACGGCGCACTATCCCGACTTCATGGCAAAACGCTTTGCCGCCTTCCAGCCGTACCGCGACGCCACGCTGCAGAAATGGTACGACAAGACACGGCTCACCACGGGCAAGACCAACAAGGTAACGACACACCATCAACATCCATCCATCCATTTATCCATCCATCCATCTACCCTTTCACCTACTTATCCATTTATTCACCCTTCCAGACTCCAACCACTCGGCTACTCATCTGTTAATCAATACAATAATTTATCTACTCATCCATCCATCCATCCATCCAGCCATTTATCTACCCTTTGATGTACCCAGGCATCCATCCATCTATCTATCCATCCATTCATTCAGCCATTCATTTGTCCTTCTATTTAACTAGACTTCCATCAATCCAACCATCCACTGATTATCTACTCTTTCACCTTCCCATCCAACTTTCCATCCATCTACCCATCCATCATTTTATCTACCATTCTATCATTTGATCAGTCCATCTTTTCTCCCATTATATACCCTTCCACCTTCCCCTCTACCCATTCATCCCTCCATCCTTATATCTACCATTCCACCTATTCAAACATCACCTTTGCATTAATCTATCCATCCATTTATCTACACATCCGCCTTTTTCACTTGCCCATCTATCCCCCCTTTCATTTATCTACTTTTCCACCTACCTCTCCATACATCTGTCCATCCCTGCCACAATTTTACCAGTCTATTCAAGCATCTCCTTTTTCCCATCCATCCATCTCACCAAAAACCAGTATTTCATTCATCCCTCCATCCATCCATCCATCTCACCAAAAAACAATATTTCATTCATCCCTCCCTCCATCCATCCAACCAAAAACCAACATTTCATTCATCCCTCCCTCCATCCATCCATCTCACCAAAAACCAACATTTCATCCATCCATCCATCTCACCAAAAACCAATATTTCATTCATCCCTCCATCCATCCATCCATCTCACCAAAAAACAATATTTCATTCATCCCTCCCTCCATCCATCCATCCATCCATCCATCTCACCAAAAAACAATATTTCATTCATCCCTCCCTCCATCCATCCATCTCACCAAAAACCAACATTTCATCCATCCATCCATCTCACCAAAAACCAATATTTCATTCATCCCACCATCCATCCATCCATCCATCCATCCATCCATCCATCCATCCATCTCACCAAAAACCAATATTTCATTCATCCCCCCATCCATCCATCCATCCATCCATTTTACCAAAAACCAATATTTCATTCATCCCTCCATCCATCCATCTCACCAAAAACCAATATTTCATTCATCCATCCATCCATCCATCCATCCATCCATCTCACCTCACCAAAAACCAATATTTAATTCATCCCCCCATCCATCCATCCATCCATCCATCCATCTCACCAAAAACCAATATTTCATTCATCCCTCCATTCTGTCTGGTTTTTATTCCTCTATTTCTTTGTCTATTTGTTTGCTATGTATAGATTTTATTCATCCATTCATCCATTAAGTTGTGTTTTCTCCTCTTCTCCTCCTCTGTTCGTGTGCTGTTCATGTGCTGTGCTGGGTCAGGGCTTCGGGGCGTTCGAGCGGAACATCCTGACGCAGGTGGAGCAGGTGTTGATGGATAAGGAGCGTCTGCTGAAGCGCACACAGACGCGCAGGTCTGATGACCGAGTTCTGGGCAGAGCGGAGCTCAGTTCCGTCACCACGCAGTCCAGCAGCACAGAGCCGGAGGTACGAGGGAGAGCACGCACATGCTGTGATGCTTAAATACCGTAATCATAACCTCCGTGTGTTTTTGTGCTCAGGCCCCGGCGCTCAAAGCTAACGCTCATCTCAAAGACCTGGACGAGGAGATCTTCGACGACGACGACTTTTATCACCAGGTAAGTGTCTCAGCTGCACTTCTCTTATAGGAACCGTCTGCAGAGCACAGACTCAAACATCTCACGTTTCATGCTTTGCTTTGATTGCAGCTTCTCAGAGAGCTGATCGAGCGCAAGACCAGTGCAACAGATCCTAATGACCAAGTGGCCATGGGCAGGTGTGTGTGTGTGTGTGTGTGTGTGTGTGTGTGTGTGTGTGTGTGTGTGTGTGTGTGTGTGTGTGTGTGTGTGTGTGTGTGTGTGTGTGTGTGTGTGATTGTTAATCATCACTTGATGCCCAAACTCTTTGTGGGTCTCCACAGGCAGTGGCTGGCCATCCAGAAGCTTCGCAGCAAGATCAAGAAGAAAGTGGACACGAAGGCCAGCAAGGGCAGGAAAGTCCGGTACGCTTTTATTCACTGTGTTTGTTTGTTTGTTTGTTGTTTTTATTTTTGTTTGTTCTTATGCATTACATGCAAGGGGCAGACATTTGGCTGTAAATAAAATCATTACATTATTGACTTTTTAATAAAAAATAATCATTGTCCTTTTAGCTCATGTTACTCTTTCTTTCTTTCTTTCTTTCTTTTTCGCTTCCTTCCTGCTATTATTCCTTCTTTCATTCCTTTATCCTTTTTGCTATCCTTCCTTCATGATATGCTTTTTTTGCTGTTTTTTTCTTCCTTACTCCCTTCTAGCTATTATTCCTTCCTTCTTTACGTTCTTTATTCTTGCAAGCCTTTCTGCTATCCTTCCTTCCTGCTGTCCTTTTTCCTTCCTTCTTTCTAGCCTTCCTTCCATCCTGCTATGCTTTTTTTTCCCCCTTTCTCTCTGCTCTTTTCTTTTTTTTCTTCTTCCTGCTATCCTTCTTTTCCTTCTTCCTTCCTTCGTGCTAGCCTCTATTCCATCCTGCTATCTTATCTATCTTCATTCCTTTCTTACTGTTTTTTTCTGGAGTTTGTTAAAGCTTATCATGTGTGTGTGTGTGTGTGTGTGTGTGTTTCAGATTTCATTTACACAGTAAGCTGATGAATTTTATGGCTCCTATTGACCACAGTACCATGAGTGATGAAGCTCGGTAAGTGCATTGCCTTTATTCTTTATACCTCTTTTACTTGTCCGTCCGTCCATCTATCTATCAATCCATCCAACCAACCAAGCCACCCCACCCCAGTGTCTTTATTACAGAACTCCATTAATATCATGGTTGTAATTCACGTGTTCTATTGTGAGGTTTTTTGTTCCTCCATTATTTCTGAACTAAAGCAACAGATTTCAGTTTACTGAAGTTACTCTGCGTCTGCAGTTTGGATTGCAGTGATATATTGAGGGTCCTGCTGGAGGTGTGTGTGTGTTTAATTAATGGCGCTGCTCTGTCTGTCTCTGTCTTTCTTCTGTGCCGCCTGTCAGCTAACCCTAATCCCCCCTCAAACAGCGCGCTGGCAAATCAAACAGCCTCGCCCTCCCTCTGTAGATATACATTCATTAACACACACACACACACACACACACACACACGCATTCTTTGTCATGCAATTTTCAGATTTTTTTTTTCCAGGAGACATAAAGAAAGCAATTTCCGTCCTTTCCCCTTGTTTTCGAGTGCTTTTGTTGCTATTGCTTTTTGACAGTAAATAAAAATGAAATAAACAACAAAAGGAAAATAAAAAGGTTTTTCTACATAAAAAGTAAAACTTGTAGCTGGAGTTTACTTTCCTGAGCGTTTTCATGCTAAAACTGCTGCCGGTATCTGATCACCGAGAGCACGGGGTCTTCTGTCTTTCCTACAAAGGGCTCTGGGTTGCAGGTGTTCTTAAAGAACAGCCATGTAAAAACGAAGACTCCTGATCCTGAGGGTTTCCATATCGAGTGAGCAACAGTGTGACTTGTGTTACCGTGTGCACAGTGTAACATCTTACAGTGTGTAACTACCTACAGAATAAACCTTGTGCGTGATTAACCTTATACACACTGTAACATCATACAGGGTGAAATCACCTCTGTCACGGGGTCACCTCTGTCACAGGGTTATTTATGGCACGGTGTTATTTGTTGTTACCTTGTACCTGGTGTTACCTCTGACACGGTGTTACCTCTGATACAGTGATACCCTGTCATAGTGTTACCTCCGTCACCTTGTACATGGTGTTACCTCTAATACTGTGGTACCCCAGACACAGTGTTACTCCGACATGGTGTTACCTACGATGCTGTATTACCTCTAGCAGAGAGTTACCTCTCACATGGCGTTATCTCTAAAACAGTGTTACCCCTGCCACTGTTACCACGAAATG
The DNA here is from genome assembly GCA_039877035.1 of Silurus lanzhouensis. NCBI lineage: Eukaryota > Metazoa > Chordata > Actinopteri > Siluriformes > Siluridae > Silurus > Silurus lanzhouensis. Next base: position 1,572,295 of record JBCEWE010000261.1, read on the forward strand.
GTGTTACTTCTGACACTGTATTACCTCAGTCCTGGTGTTACCTTGTACATGGTGTTACCCCTGACACAGTGTTGCCCTGAGGTGGAGTTACCCGTTACACTCTATTACCTCTGGTTACCTCTCACATGGTGTTACCCCTGACAAAGTGTTACCGTCATTGTTGTCGTAATCTGCAAAACTTCATACACTGTTTATCCTAGTAGAAGTTGTTCTCATGGTGTCCAACACATTTAGAAATCGGGTGCTGAACTCCAGCTATATTGCTTCAATCCAATCGCTAAACATCTCAAAGTATGTTGCTTTCTAGCGCACTAACACGGCTGTTTTAACCGCTGTACACGCCGCTGTTTTGCTGAGTGGCCACTCGAATGTTTATCCGATCCGAGCAGTGAAGCAGCAGCAAAAACACTCCCTAATCCATAGACCAGTGTACTTGATGCCACCTTCAGCACTTTCTTCCATTTTAATGACATGATAAGACCTTGTGGAGGGTCACTCTGACCTGTCGAGGTGTTGTAGGAGTAGGGGGTGGAGATGGAGATGAAGAAATCGAAGCAGAGTCAAGGTAGGGCTTAGAGGAGGAGAACGGAGGGATGAAGCTCGTCTGATTGTCATGGTCACTGAGCGCCGAGAACGTTCAGGATTTATCTCCAGGACAATTGAGGAAAATCCTGAACATTCCAGCATGGAATTTTGTTCTGAAGGGTTCCATCTTAGCCAATACTAAAAGCACACCTAGCATGAACTCGATGTTTGAGACGTTACTGCGAAATCTAGCATGCGCTAGCTATGCTACAGCCCAAAAAAGGCGAACGGACTGTTACTGTGTCGCGCGTTCGTTCTTATTCGAAAGTATTGCGGATTTCATTACATGCATTTTGAAGTTTGGTGCGTGTGTGTATGTGTGTGTGGTATGTGTTTGGCGGCGGCGACGCGAAAAACAGAAACACAGCGTGACCTTTTCTGTTCTCGTCCCCTCGCTAGCTTTCTCTCATTTACATAGCTATCAATGAACTACAGTAATAATAATGATGTATGGCAACGGCATCAGCCGGCTGACCACTGACCTTTGCGGTAGCGGAATTCCAGGTGACCTTTTCCCTGCGCGCGCACACACACACACACACACAAACACACGACTTTTCTTTTTTCTTCCCCATCAGTTCTGAATAGTAGCCCCGTAGCTCTGTAACCCCCCACCCCCCTCCACCGACATGGGCCACTGGCCCCATGAATGTTAATGTGCCGGTATTGGAGAGCGAACACACACGCGCACACGCGCACACACACACACACACACACACTGTAGGTATTCCATAGTGGGCTGAGATTAGCTTTTTGTATTCAGTTCTAATGGTGGCTGGGGATTTATTTTGATGTGGAGTCATCCATTTTTCTTCTTTTGATCCCCACGTGGCCCCCCTCCCATTCCCGTGTGTGTGTGTGTGTGTGTGTGTGTGTGTTTGCCATGGCCCTGTCAGAATAAGAATGTATGCATTATATGATAATCGGAGGGCGCCGTAATCCTCGCCACTACTGCCGCATTTTAAACAGGGATTGGGGATTAAACGGTCCGACTCTGGACCCTGGGGACATTCACTCCCACCTGTGTGTGTGTGTGGGGAAAAGGTCAGGGTGTGAGGATTAGAACTGCCCCATGAAGGTTTGAAATGTTCGTTAAATTAGGGAAGATATAATGATGTTTGCTGATCAGCGCTTCACTGCCCCCTGGTGGCCGCTCTGCATAAAAGTAAAACATAAATGCAGGTGTGTGAACACCATAGTTCGGTCTGATCTCTATAATTAATACTTAAAACCTTGAGTAAAGGCAAACAGTAAGGAGATTCCTAAGGAGAAAAAAAAAATTATAACTCGGAGGAAATCGCCATTTGCCGCCTGCCCTCTTCCTCATTTACGAGCTCAGAGATGCTCAGGATTGTGTTGTGTCTCTGCAAATGACTTGATGGCTCTCGCTCACATGATGGGCTTTGGCTTTATTGCTATTCAATCACATGATCTCCAGATAATACAAGTTTGGTCATTCGGTTTGCGTTGTTGCAATCTCGTTTTTTTCTCAAAATGTCCTCGTATAACCTTATTGAGGTTTTGGGAGTGGGGTTATTGCGGTTTGAGGGTTTGGGGTTATTGAGGGTTTGGGGGGTGGGGTTATTGATGGTTTTAGGGTCTGGTTATTGAGGGTTTGGGGGGTGGGGTTATTGATGGTTTTGGGGTCTGGTGTTATTGAGGTTTTGGGGTTATTGAGGTTTTGGGGGTGGGGTTATTGCGGTTTGAGGGTTTGGGGTTATTGAGGGTTTGGGGGGTGGGGTTATTGATGGTTTTAGGGTCTGGTTATTGAGGGTTTGGGGGGTGGGGTTATTGATGGTTTTGGGGTCTGGTGTTATTGATGGTTTTGGGGTTATTGAGGTTTTGGGGTTATTGAGGGTTTGGGGTTGGGGTTATTGAGGTTTTACTTATAATTCTTTAGTATAATTGGTTAGTTTTTATACGTTTATTTACACTTTTCTACTTCCTCCAAACGCACGAGTTACGCCGAGATGTTGTTTGATGTGCTTCGAATTGCAGCAGGGTTTTTTTGACTAACCTTGAGATTTATTTATTTTTATTTTTTTCCTGCATTCAGGTCCGAGCTGTACAGATCTTTGTTCGGAACCCAGATGCTTCAATGATTCTCTCAATGGAAGTGGAACATACAGTGACCCACACATTGGGACTGAAGCTGCAAAAAAACAAAAACGTGATCGTTTCTGATGAGAGACGTCAGAAATCCAGGACTTGTAGAAGACACTTGTGTTTTTCTGGTTTTATCTTCCATCATTGTTATTTGGAAATTATGACTTATGAAAGTCAGATTTAGTTCTCATCTGCTGATTCTGCGTTTGGGATACATGTTTTCTAAATAAAAAAAAAAAAAAAAAACACTTTTTTTTTTGTGTTGGTTATTTCCCTCTAACAGCACATGCTGAAGTGGTACTACAATTTTGTCACACGATCACAATCTGGCTTTTGTGAGTGGTGCAGAGATTTTCACGCTTGCCCATTTTTCCTGCTTTCAGCACATCAGCTTTGCGAACAGACTGTTAATTTGGTGCACAAACGACCAGGTGCCCATTTATAGTGTTTTTAATGTTAAAGCTGATCATTGTGTCTTTCCCTTTACTTAGTTTGCTGGTCATTCGTTCTTCCTTCGTCCTTTCTTGACTGTACTTCATCTTGTGTTTCTCTAATACTTTCACTTTTTTACTTCGGTCTCTTTGTTGTTGATTCTAACTTCCAAAAAAAAGTGCACTCGTTCACATCGAGGCGTCTCCTCTTTTTTGTTTTTTTTCTTCGTCCTTCTCTCTTTTAGATTTTGAGCGTTCCTTTTGCACTTCTCACGCACTCGGTCCGTAATAACCACACGACTCTGAAGTGGACGAAGTTGATTTTATTGAGTTGAATTCCAGCAGGATCACGTCGGCCACCTCGAACACGCGCCGCTCACGTCTCATAGGTGCTCGCACACACGCTTTTTAATCCCGGTCTTAATAAAAAAAAAAAACAATCACTATGGAGCAGCATGAACGACCCTATAACTCCACCCGGTATCCCTCCATCGATCTCCTTTTTTTTTTTAATTCAGAGTTTTTCTTTGTTTTTGCATCAGTGGAACCATTTCTAGCAAAAATAACAAAAAACAGTTTGGTCCTAAAAGCACATCACCAATGTTAGTTAACACAAATACTTTTCTCTCTCTCTCTCTCGGAAGTACAGTTTTAGTTAATAAATTAGTTGCGTAACGCATGTTAAAAAATAGACAACATCTTGTGCGTGTAACACAAAGTTTTTGACAACCACGTAAGTAGGACAGAGGACAGGGGACGGGGTTAGTGTGCACTCAGAGGTGAGAGGGTTATGATTGTACTGGCTTTAAACAGTTCAGTGTGTTTGTCTATGTAGTGTTTAAACTTAGTTTTATTTTTCCCTTTTTTTGGGGGGTGGTGGAGGAGGAGATGCCTCCCGTGATCCGTTCGGATCTCTCAGACAGAAAGGTTGCCATGGAAACCAAAAACTTTAGTTTCTGAGCGTCTGCGTCAAATTTCTGGTATATCTGTGTTTATTAGTGTACGATTGTCTCAGTACTTGCAGTAATAAATCAGATTTTGAAGAAACGTCAAGCTAACTGAGAAGTTCTTAGATCTTTGTTTAGTTCGAGATCTTGTGTTTTCGGATCACAAGGAAGGAATCTGACAACATTTCAATGTACGAATATACGCGATAGTGCAAAAGTATTGGGACACCCGACGACTTCACCTTCATTTGTGGTTCCCAAAAACTGTTTTTGGAACACAACTGTTTTTGGATGCAGCATGAACTACTGTCCTCACTCGAACTAAAACCTGCTCCAGCATCATGAAGATCAGATTCACATGGGTTGGAGTAGATCATCTCCTATTGTGCTCCAAACCTGATTTTTACCAACACCGCTGTGACTGAATGAACCATCGTGAATCTCAAACACATTATTTGGAATGGGATGTGCAAGAAGCAGCACGTACCAATCTTACGGTCAGGTGTCCACACACTTTTGTTGCCCCCCCACTCACTCACCCCCATCTTTCCACCTGGTGCTTTTAATTCAACATCTTAAAATCCTGAAGCGAAGCCTAAGAGGACGTTAAACAACGAAAAAGAAATTTCTAACGTGATTATGACACTTTGCTGTTCGACTACAATCAGTACCGCGTCTCTGTAATTACATTGGTCTCTGCTTTTATCTAGTTTTTTTTTTTCATTTACACGATAGATCAAGTGCAATTCTACGACAAACTTGGAGTCGTTCTCCAAACGTACCACCGAGAGACAATACATTTACAGTTCAGGATCATAGCCGGCGTGCAGGTGCGTCGGCTCCTCTCGGGCAAGTGTGTGTAGCGGTGTGTTGCTCAGGATGAGTTCGGGGCGTCCATGGTGGAGAGGATGCGCACCACCTCGGCCCTCTGCGTGGGGGAAATGTGCTGCGTCATGTGCACGATGGAGTCCATTGCTACCTCAGGGTTCGCCTGGACCAGACTGAAGGATGGAGAAAGAAGGGATTAAAGTGTATTTCTCGTTTGTTGTGTATATTAGTGAACTCTGAGGAGGAAAATGAAAGGCACAGTTTAATGGGTAGACAAACAGAGATGATGAAGAAACCTGGGAAAAGACAGGAAGACAATCTGTTTACATTCTGCAGTGAAGTGATGAAGGAGAAGAAGAAATATTTATCAATTATAAAGAAATAAATGGATAGTGGTGCAGGTAGAAAAATGGACAGACGTCATGGTTAAGTGAGGGTTAAAAGAACAAAAAAAAAAAAAAAAAGATGAACAGATTGGTGCACAAAGAGACAAACAAATGGACAGAAAGGTCTGCGGTTGTACAGATGGACAAACGAATGGATGGATGGATGGATGGATAAAAGCGATGTAATGAGGGGAAAGGATGAGTTTCAAAGTCCATGTGTATGTTAACAGCGATTGGTTACCTGCGGATCTGTTTGAGAATATGGTCCCTGCGGATGTACTTGATGTTCTCGTCGATGATGGACCGCGCTCCTTCTTCCTCAGTGAGCTGCCTCTCCAACCAGTCCACCACGTCCTCATTGCTGTCCCATAAATACGCCTGGCAAACACATACACTGATTATGAAATGCACAGGAAATTCTTTGAAGCTCTGTCAGACTAAAAGTGCTTTCAAGGAATGTGTGTATTTGATGATCGCAATCCAGAAAAGTAGAATAAATGGACGCTCTCGGTAGAGATAAATCCAGGCTGATTTGGGACGAAGCCGGACTCTGGAAGATTCCCAAAAAAAGGAACATTTAAGGGCCTTTATTAATCATGTTTAATCCGTTTGCTTTTAATTAAGAAACAGCATGTTGCGCTCCTATCTGCGTGTGCCAGGGACGAGATTAATGGCGGATTAAGATAGCCTGCTCTGATTGGGGCTCGTACATTAGCCGCTTCATCCGTCCTCCCCTTTCACGAAAACCCGCGAGGTGCCGGCGGCGCTTGGCATCGTGCCAGCGCCCTGGTGTGGAGAAGCTCGACTCGAACATGGCACCTTCAAAACACTGACTTCGCTGCAGACCAGGTGCAGATTCATCGATTGAATATTTGCGTTTAAAGCCTGAAAACCTACAAATATAGACTAAAGTCTATATTTAGTCTATATAGACGTCGGTGCATTCACATAAATTATATATAAATAATTTTAATATTCTAAATAATTATTTTGATGTCATTAAAAAAATATATATATTTATAATGAATAAATAAGAAATATAGAAACTAGATATTTGCATAACATTTAAAAAACTAAAAAGTTTATATAAATGTAATCACCTTCACAGCGCCCTCTGCCTCAACGAACCAGCGCCGCAGCATGGCCTGCACCTGGCCGTCGGTCAGCTCGCTGTTCGCCTGCTGGATCTTCCTCTTCACCGTGTCCTCCAGCAGAAGCCGCCGTAGACGCCAGTAAAAGAACTGCCTCGATGTGCGCCACTCCAGCACGTCCTGCACGTCCGAACCAAACAACATTTAGACACGTTTAATCGTTTCTGCTCTATTAAAAATATTCAACTCAGAATTTAGACCGTCATACGTTGTGTGCGGACAAAAGTATTCGGACACTCCTCCCAGCCATATGTGCTAAAATATCTACAGGAAGAGTGAAGGTTCTCATTCCAACATTGATTGCCCATTTGCCTTTATAAGATGTTTTGAAACAGAAGCTATAACTATGCTCACTATGGTTGAATGTTACCAGAGGACCTGTAATTGACAGACAGACAGACAGAAGGAGTGCAACGGATGGCGGTTGGCACGGTTCGGCACGCACGTGAACCGCGGAATAATCCTTAATGTTTAACGATCGCAGAATGAAAGCCACTTTTTTCATGCCGTTATCGCTCGAGTCATGACTACACAGAGCAGTCACGTGTTCAAGCAAACGGACTTCGAAAGCCGTTCAGATCGTATGTATGGGACCAAATTATATTTGTCTCCTCCGCCCTCCTCTTTTTTTTTTTTCCGGCTGAACCCGAAAATGATCCGATCCGTGACTCAAAAAACATAATGTGATCCGAACCGTGAGTTTTGCGAACCGTTGCACCATTAATAGATAGATAGATAGATAGATAGATAGATAGATAGATAGATACTTTGTCAATGCACAGGATACAATGAAATTGAGTGTCAGCGGTGCATTAAAATAAAAAGTATTAAAAAATGGCAACAATATGAAACAATGATGGGAGGAAAGTAAATAAAGGGCTCACAGTGATGACTGCTTTCTCCTGCATGCGTCCCGGCGTGTCGTGCAAGTCGGCAAACTGCACTGCTACTTGATGGTAGATGGGCAGCAGGAACTCTTCTCGCTCCTTCAGTTTGCCCTCCAGCTCCTTACGCTCCGATACGTTTAACTCCGGCGTGCCTGAGTACACATACCAGGATCAGCGGGGAAAAAAAAACAGAATGCAGAAGCATAGAACGTGATCATTCTATTTAATACGGTTCCTATAAAAAATCCTGAGGAAAACGGGACGGGACGGGGGGGTAGGGGGAAGCCCAAAGAAACTACAGAATCTGAATATTTTCCGAACCTGCTCTAATTTCAAATACCTCATCACGTCATTGTGGGTCTGATTAGCAAAGCAAGCTAACCGTACTAGATTTGCGCTCTAAACAGCGGCACTTCGAAGCTGTATTTTACTTCATGGTGACTATAGGATGTGAAGGTTGTGAGCAGGGAACTGAAGAAAAGAATGTATGTGGACCAAATCACAAAAATACAAGTATTTCTGGACTCACCAAGTCTCTCGGCCAGACCCATGTAGATGGGATCGACACGTCGCATCGTCTTGACCAGATCCTTTTTCCTGAACTTGATCTCCACCGTCCCCTCGGGCTCCAGCACGCCACCGCTGCATGTTAGTTATGCAGCTCTGATTAATGTCTCGACGCACTGATAGAACAGAATATAACCGTAAATCATATATAACGCACTTACCGGCTGTCCTTGTCTGCGTACATCTCCATGTGGCGTGGATTGATGGTGGGGTCGATCACTACCCAGGATCCTCCACGGAGCTCGGCTTGAGGTGGGATGTAGACCAGCACCGGTTGTCTGTACTCCCTCAGGCCGTCCACAATGTACGCACCGAACTTCAGCACCTGGTCGTACATGTCTGCAGGCGAGAGAGGATTCTTCATTCTGATTGGTCGGGAAGTTTTTCTTCCCCCCCCCCTATAATTCTCTTCAATATAAATATTGATAAATATACTTTTTTTTTTAAATAGTTTTTTTGCGTAGGAACCCTGGATATGAGGTCATAAATCACCTTCAAGGTGCTACATTACTTTTATTTCACTTGTATAACTTTGGTCGTCAACTAACGGACCTTTCATGCCCCCGGAGAAGCCTCTCCAGTTGGCGAACACCATGAGTGGAAGTCCTTCGCGGTTCAGGTCTTTAACAGCCTGAGCCGTCTTAAACGCTGAGTCGGGGAACCACACCTGACCAGCCTGCTGGATGATCTGAAGAAGACACACATACACACGGTGAGTATAGTAGTCTGTATGTATCTGTGACGGTGTGTGTATTTGTGTGTGTGTCTGACTTTGGCTTCCGAGTCCAGATTAGCCGGATCTGCTGGAATGGACAGCTCGACTGTTCTCGTCTCCACGGCTACCACGCCGACTGGGATGCCTCCTAATCTGTGCGCGTACACACGCACACACAACAAAAATACTTACATTAATAAATGCTACACATTTTAGGCAAAAAATTAATAAAAATTACCATGTAATTAGGGTCATATATTATCATCAATATTGCCGAAAAAAAATTCTATAATAAGACACCAAACGGAACTTTTATGTTTCCACACGGACTGTTTTAATTGCCGGATGTGTGCATCATGGCGGATTTTGGTGCTGGATTTTTTTAATTGTTTTTTATATGTATATATCCAAGTAAAGAAAGGACGTTGTGGCGGTCCAACAAAAATATCAGAGTGTGACTTTTTTTTGGACGGGCAGATTATTATTATTTTTTAACACCCCTACCTGTATTGCCCTGGGGTCAGTAAACTCTGACCCCGAGCAGTACAGCACAAGACTGATGAAAAACTAATGGTTTCCGGAAAACACATTGACAGAGTGCTAATGAGAACTGGATGTGTTTCTGGAGAAATCCTCTAGCCTAGAGCTACTGAGGTCAGGGGACACTTAAGGTCAGAGAGGTCACGGAGGTCAGAGAGCGAGAACAGCTCCTGCAGAGGGTTTAATCATTAAGACGGTGTAATGGTCTTGTATTTCTAGTGTAATAGAACCAGCTAATAAATGAAGTCTATCCAGTTTGTGTCCCGTGATAATATAAAGGTATTTGTATGTAAAGTTAATGAATAGGAGCTCACCTGGCTCTGCCCACCACCACACTCTGTGCCCACGGCTGCATGATCTCCATGAACGAACCGTAGTCAAAGAAACCGCTCACCCAAGCTCCTTTAGGGTCTGGAAGACAAGAAGAAGAAAAATCCAAAGTTAGAAGAGTTGGAGAGAAAGGTAGACACACAGACGTAGAGAACGAGAGATATGAAGACGGAAAAAAGAAAGTTAGGGGGAGAGTGAAGGCAAATAGCGAGAGACAGAAGCAGATAGAGAGAGAGAGAAAAAGAGAGAGAGAGAGAGAGAGAGAGAGAGAGAGAGAGAGAGAGAGAGAGAGAGAGAGAGAGAGCAAAACAAGCGAAGACAGAGAGGTGTTTATATATAAATCAAATATTGACATTTACAGTGACATTTACATTTTTTAAATAGTATAATTTTATAATGCCACATTTTTTCCAATAATATAACAGTCGTAGGATATTTGGGTTGTCATGGTGACCATGAACGCAGGGGGCACCTCGTCAGTGCTGAGGTCTGTTATGGAGAATTCTGTATTGCTCTGCCGCTTTCTTCAGCTTTTAGTTCACCTTCACCCTCGTATTAAAGAGCACAGACGTACGAGTCTGTTGTCAAGTCATCCTAAGAGATTCCCCGATCACCAGAGTCGCAGGTATGACGCGAGGGTGGGGATTAAGCCGTGTGTGGGCTCGAGGCCGGGTCCTGTTTCACCTGCTGTGATTACTAAGATGTGGAATCTGTCCTGGCTGGAAAGCTCAGGCCACACCGTCGCACACCTTATCTCTGTGAACCCAGAGCCTGAACATCTTACAGAGAGTCTATAGTGATCTACCGGTGCAGTTCATGAACATCTTAGACACTCACAAACATACATATCCAGTATCACTATTATCACTAATATCAAAGCAAACCAATTAACCACAGTGTACAGAGAAACAAAAAATGTGTTCAACTACAATTTACTCAATATTTAAATATGATATACTTATATATATTAATTTAAATAAATATAGCTGAACTGAATAACAAGAAAAATTAATGCAGACATTATATAAGTGTAGTATATATGTGTGTGTGTGTGTGTGTGTGATGTTTATTGATCAAAAGTGTAAAGGTCGTTAAAAGGTCTTTGAATGCAATATTATAACATTTTGCTTTCACTTGGAACCCCAAACCTGTTCCAGCATGGCAATGCTGTGTGTGTGTGTGTGTATGAAATAGAGAGAGAGAGAGAGAGAGAGAGAGAGAGAGAGAGAGAGAGAGAGAGAGAGAGAGACACAGATGTAGACAAACAGACAGAGAGACAGACAGAAAGAGAGACAGACAGAGATATGTAGACAGACAGACAGACAGATAGAGATATGTAGACAGAGATATATGTAGACAGACAGACAGACAGATAGAGATATGTAGACAGAGATATATGTAGACAGACAGACAGACAGATAGAGATATGTAGACAGAGATATATGTAGACATACAGACAGAGATATATGTAGACAGACAGACAAACAGAGATATGTAGACAGACAGACAGAGAGACAGACAGACAGAGATATATGTAGACAGACAGACAGTGTTTGCTCACTCTGATTGGCTCGCCCTGCCAACATCCACCGAGGGTCATACGGTGCTTTGGTGGGTACGAACTCCACCGGTCGATCAACAGGGTCCTTGGCTGCCAGGAGCGGCACGCTGACAGACGTGTTCTGAAAAAAATGTACAAATACAAATACACGTCGATATCAAGAATTTCCTGTAACCAAATGTAGCTAGAAACAGTTTTCTTTGAACACGTGACCAGATTTGTTCTTACAAATTGAGCTGATGCTACAAAATGTTTTAACACTTGTGCATTTTTTTATATACCTTAGGCATGTAAGATAACCACTGCAGCAGAGTGTAAACGCCCTCGAAGTCGTCACACACCGTAGTGTGCGTGATGCCGTTGTTGTGCATGATCTGCACGCCTCCCAGCTGGTTATTAGACGTGTAAACCTCACGGCCGAGAACCTGCAGAGACAGAGAGAGAGACGGAGGGAAAGAGAAGGAGAGAGAGAGCGAGCGAGCATGTCAAACACTGCACTTCATTTATTTATATACGTTTTTTTGACACCGCTTTAATTCATGAACATCAGCATTAATTAGGCACATTAACACAAGTATTAACGGGGATTTACTGTAAATCTTAATCAAATGCCCTGACTTTCAACTTATCACAAAAAAAACGCTTTTTACAATTACAGCAGATGAAAAATAGACCCCGGCTTTGAATGCGTGTTAAAATGTTATGTATAGTTTTTTAATGATGATTTATATATATATATATATATATATATATATATATATATATATATATATATATATATATATTAATATTCATGCTACCTTTTAGCACTTTTTATGAACAAATCTGTTGTTGTTTTTTTATTATTCCCCAGCACAAGTGTGTGAATGGTCTTTTTTATGCTCAGTGCAGCTTGTTCTCATTGCTGGCAGTCACAATTGCACATCTTCCTTCAGTGTGGATCGATACAATCATCTGTTCACGTCGCTGCCCGAAGGCTTCCGATTCACTCCTCCTATTTGAAGGCACGACTCCTACTAGGGTGTATCATTTCAAGTGTTCTTTCCTACGTTTAATATCATTATCTGAACGGAGGGCAGTGTAAGATCGTATAGAGTCGATGAAAGGGTTACATCACACAAGCAGAGTCTCCATCTCAGAGTTCTATCTGCGATCACGCTGCTAGTAACCACGAGTTAAATCATGCCATCATCTGAATGACATGTAACTAATGTTTGTTGTGGATTTCAATGTCAAGCGTACGAGAGGTTTAGTGCAATGTACTACTGCACTTTATTGAATTTCATTTGCATCTACGTGTACAGAGTGCCGGACCGGAAAAACAGCCGCAAAGCAGACGCAAAGCAATAAGAAGCATTTTAGCCACAATGAAAAGAATAAAAAATTAAAATGTTATCCATCCATCCATCCATCCATCCATCCATCCATCTATCTATCCATCTAAATAAAAAGAGAGAGAGACTTTTTTTCTCTTATTTTAATGTACGTATTGCTTGTTTTTTTCTTTGTAAATATCTGTTTAAACTGTATTTTTTCCTGTTTTATACACGTTTACCATTTCTCTTTTATTTAATTCTCGAATTAATTAATTTTTGTCATGGCTGGAGATGGAGAGATGATGTGAAAATGGACGGGAGAACAATAAAAAAAACGATTAATGTGCGGTGGAAAAACACTGTAACCTCTGATCTGGATTATTAATAACTCCGAACAGAAAAGATTAGAAACTGGAGAGAACGGAATAATTTCCCTAAACCACTTTAAGGAACAAAGACTTTTCCAGACCGATTCGTAACCATCCACATGACCAAAATATACTAATTGCACGAACCGAACGCAATCTTAGGAGTCACAGATGAGAGAATATGATTGAGGAGAGATGAAAAGGAAAAAATAAATAAATAAAAAAAACAACACAACTGAAAAACAACCTTAACTGTCACCATGCTGCAACTCCACGGTCTGAAATTTACTGACGCAATTAAACCGGGAGCAAATTAAACCCCGGCCTTATCTGGCGGGCCGGCGTGAAAATTTATGCATGTTGAAATTTATGCTGGTTATGACGGCCGCTTGTATACGAGAGAGTAAAAGGTTTTTTTTTCGCCACATCAATTAACGAATGTGCAGCGGGTCGGAAAGCAGAACCAATTAAAAAAACTATATTTACAAAACACGCTTCAGCGTCAGGGTTAGAGTCGGTCCAGACATAGATCTAGTACAACCGAGTCCAAATTTTATTTCAGAGAACTGATTTGTGGCTTTGGGTTGAGAGTTTGTTACAGGGTTTCACCAAATCGAATTTAAGACTTTTTAAGACCTTTAAGTTACAAAAAAAACAAACAATAAAAACATTGTAAAGACTTTTTTTTTCTTTAAATGTTTTATGTAGCATCATCTGCAATATTGTATTCATTTATATAATTACAATTATTTAATTACATTAGCGAATTTGGGACTTTTAAATTAAAATTATGATTTTTAAATTGTAGAGTTTTTAAAAACGTTTTTAAGGACCCTGTGTTTATTGCATTAGTAACTTAAAAATGCAATGCGTTTCTAAGCAAAGTCTGATTTATACTTCAATTTAAGCAGAAATCTAATACACACACCTTGTTGAGGGCTCCAGCTCCCGTCAGGATGATATGAGAGTTCTCCACCTGGATGGTCCTCTGGCCGAGACGCACAAGGTAGGCGCCGATCCCTATGGCTCTGCACGTCACCTGAGCAACACGATGCCATGCACAAACAATTGCTGAATTAACAACAAATCCCAATCAAATATCCTGAGTACTACATGGAATTAGAAACAACACCAACTACAAAAATCAAAGCTATCAAGTATGTATTACTCAGAGTGAATATATGCTATTGATGTGTAATACTAGTAGTTTTTTTAATAAATCAAATTAAATGATTTGTAACAAACTGCATAATTAAGCTGCTTTTCTTCACCAAAAAGTTAAAAGACGCAAATATTTTAATATCAAATCAGTTGTGTCCATTCAGTCATTAACTATTAAAAACATTATAGGAACACATACGCCCAAAACAAACCGAATTGAAATAAAGGAATAGTAAAAGGTGTGTGTTTCTACTGTACCAGGTTCATGGTGATGATCTTATCATAAGCAAGTGAAGATTCTCCAGCGATCATCCCTGAGCCTCTCAGGTTCTCTACACCCAAGCCTTCCTCTTTTCCGATGATGTCTGTGATCTTATACCTGCACACACACACGCACACGCGCGCACACACACACACACACACACACACACGATACATACTTATATATATATATATACACTTATAGCTCACCCTCTGCCATGTTAATCTGTATTCTATTCGACTCTCAGGACTGATTTGCATACAAGCATCAGACAAGTTAATAAATACAAAAGAGGGAGAAAAAGAATCTGGCACACACCTCGATTCCCCTTCGTCCTCCACATGCTCGCAGTGCACAGAGTTCAGTGCCGAGACCTTCTTATAGTCCTGAGGTGTGAGGTAGAGGTACTTAAATCCCTGCGAGACAAAAGCAAATCATTTTGTGTATAAAGTGTCGTGTATTTTAGTGCACCGTATGCAGGCTGAACTCATAATACGCTTCAAGTAATACAGCCGGGGCGACTGGTACCTTGTAGGGGTCGACCGGGTCCTGCCAGGCCACGTGGAACATGTGTCTGATCTCCTCGGCCAGGCCGATGCGGGCGCCGCTGTTGGCAGCGATGTAGATGCGCGGGATGCCGCTCTCGCGCGCCATCTCCGACGCCTGCTGGAAGAGGACGTCCTCCTGCGGCCCGAACGAGCCGATCTTGTGAGTGATGTCGTTGCTGATCACGATGATGTCGCGGCCCGCGGGGTACTCGGGTGTCCGCAGTGTCATCCGCCACGCCACCATGCCGATCTACAAGCGCCAGCCGAAGACTTTGCTTTAGTGTGCGTGTACAATTTGACTCAAACGAGACCTGGAAATGTTTGTTTACGGTAGGAAACACAGAACTAAGGTCCTGACCTCGTTGCCCCCGGGCAGGCGGTTCAGCTGCACCAGCTGGCCCTGAGAGTCCAGCACCAGCTCAGTGAAGGTGAGGAGCTCAGGGGGCAGGGGGCACTTGGGCAGGTGAGCAAACGCATCCATAGACTGCCACAGCTTTTTCAGTGCCTGTATGAAGAACAGAATGACAGGGGAGAAATAATAAAAAAGAAAAAAAAAGAAAAAAAGCCATAACAATAAACCACAATTCCAATAACAAGCTTTTAAATTAGACACTTGTTTTTATACAAATTGTTTCCTATCGATTTTTGTTTCTTAGTTATTATTGTTGCCGTGTACCTGTCTGAACATCTCAGGCAGGTCGTAGACGTAAGTGGTGCCGAGGCTCTGGGCCTGGAAGCGTTTGGACTGCAGAAGGTCTTTGGTGACGTACGGTGTGTTTATCAGCATGCCATGAAGGGGTCCCTGCTTATCTCCGTACGCCTGGAACATGATCTGGGGGGAAAAAAAGACATAATGGCAAAGAGTGTTAAAGATGTAGGGGAAAAGGAAAAAAAAAAAGAAAAAATAATTAAATTAAAAACACTAAAACAGCAACATAAAAACATTGATATAAATGTTAAATATTACAATAACCATTGTTAATTTTAAGCAAAAAAATCATAGCACAAAAATTTGTTACAAATATACAAAATAAAATAAATCAACTGAATGAATATTTATGGAAAAAAAATTTTTTAAAAGACAAAAAAAACGGAAATATATAACACACATAATGTTAACACGTGAAACTCATTGTTTTTTAACTATTGTGCTCAAGTCTGATTGCTTGCTTTATTGTATTATTGTGGCACAGGGTGGAAAGCATGACATTGTGTGGGTGTGTGTGTGGACGTAAGAGACGTGTGAGCCCCACCTGGCGGTCATTGGGCCCCACCTGTCCCGTGCGCGAGTCCGTGACCTCCTTGTACAGACTGATGTCCAGGTAGTAGCCGCTCTCGTTGGTCAGGAACAGGCGGATGGGGATCTGCTTGCCCGTGGGCGTGAGCCGGATGTTGATCTTCAGCTCGGCCTGGAGCACGCGCAGTTTCCAAAGGCGGCTGCCGTAACGCATCACCATGGATCGCACAGACTCTTCGATCTGACACACACACACACACACACACACACACACACACACACACACACACACACACACACACACACACACACACACACACACACACACACTTTGGTCTTCGAGCTCACAGTAAACATTAGCAATTACTAAAAGCTGATCTGCAACCTTTGAGGGATCCATGATGACGGTGGGGACGAAGTTGAGGAAGATGTGGTTGCAGTCGGTGCGCACGGTGGTGTTGTTGAAGGCCACCTCCAGCTCATCCATGGCTTCCAAAAGCAGTCTCTCAGCCTCGTTGTGCAGATACTCAAAAGATGCTTCCTGGAAAATAAATAATCGCATATAATACCATATTAATACACGACAAAGGTTTTTTTGGACACCTGAGCATTCGATCGGTATGAGTTTCTTTTTTTTGAACATCCAAGTAGACATCTCAATGCTCCTATAATAACTTCCACACATCTGGGAAGATGTTCTACTAGATTTTGGAGTGTGCTTGTGCAGATTCAGCTACAAGGGTGATAGTAAAGTCAGGTACTGATGGACCTTCAACTTGAACGTTATGGAGGAGGAATAATAATCAGGATAAGGAAAGAGTAGAGAAGTAGAAAAGTGGGGGGAGGGGGTGGAAGAAGGGTGTGAGAGAAGACAGATGAATAGGCAGATAAAGGAGGAAAGAAAGACAAATTTATATTGCTGGGGAAAAGTATAGTATGTATGTCGGTGGTTACCTTGGTGACCAAGTCCGAGTGGCGAATGATGGCGCGTACGAAGAAGCGGTAATCAGTGACCTCGGTGCCCACCTCGACGCGGGCGGCGCCCAGGTACAGGTGCATCTTGTGGTTGGCGCACGGGATGGCGGTGAGCGCGAAGTTACGCATGCGGTTCAGCTCCAGCTGGAAGGCCAACGCCGGCTCCAGGTGCCTGTAGATCCGGTCTTCTTCAAACTGCAAACACACACACACAAAACACACACACACAAAACAAGGTTAAACAAACATTAGAGTGTTCTAAAATCGTAGAGAGGAAGACAGTGACATTTTTTAATTTAGTGTATGAAAGCAGAAAGTGGCACCCCCCCACCCCCCATCCCCACCCCAGCCCCCCCACACACCCACCCGCACACTAATAGCAGGCTAGATTTAGCAAATGTAGGTAATCACAGCTAGCTAATGGACGTCATCTCTCTCAAATGGGCAAAATAATTAAAAAGTTCATTAAAGTAATGAGCTTTGGTGGAACCATTTTAGAAAACTATCACGGTCAGGAGGAGCCATTATCAAGCATGATTGAGAGGCTATCAGAGAGAGAGAGAGAGAGAGAGAGAGAGAGAGAGAGAGAGAGAAAGAGAAAGAGAGAGAGGGGTGCAGGAGGGGAGGGACTTCCTCTACTATACTCTTTATTCCTGTCTGGAAAAGAAAAATTACTTCTCTAAGTTTTCAACTTTCCTCCTTTTTTTTTTTCCCCATTTTCCCCCTCTCTGCCTCCAACTCCCATTATCCTTCCTTTCTCTCACTATTTGCCCTTCCCCCTCTTTATACCTTCTCTTTTTATAAGCTCTTTCCTTCTGTTTATTCTCTTCTTTTCTCTCCCTTTATTTTTCCCTCTAGATCTCTTCTGCCTTTTCCTTCTTTTACACATTTTGGTTTTCTCTTGTTCCTTTCTGCCTAAGTCCTTTTCTTCCTTTCTTTTCAACCTTTCTCTTCATCCTTAATAGCATTTATTTTCCTTTTCTTAATCCTTCCTTTCTTTCCATTCATCCTTCATCATTTCTACGTCTTGTCTTCCTTACATCTTTCCTTTTTTACTGCATATATCTGTCTGTCCTTCCTTCCTTTATCCTCCTCCTCTTTTTCCTCTCTATCTTTTTGTCCTCTCTCTCCATACTTAGCTTTTCCTCTGTTCTCAGCCCGTTCACCCATCCTCCATTTATTTTCCTTTCTTTCTCTCTGTTTGTCCTTCCTCATTTTCTATGTCTTTCCTTTCTTTATCCTCTCCTTTTTTATTTCTTTTCTCTCTCCCTATATCTTTCTTCTTGACCTCCTTCTTCTCTTTCCTTTCCATCTGCATACCATTTTTGATTTCTCACATCCTTCAATCCAGCCCTGTTGTTTTTCTGTCCAAATCTCAATCCTTTCTTTATTCCACTTCACTGCAGTTTGCCATTTTCGAATAAATTATATATCACTTATTTATATATCTTATTACATATGATTTATTCTAATAAAAAATATTGCATATTAAATGTACAGTAAATATTAGTGAGCCAGTCTGTGGCAGAGGGGGCCACAGGTGGAGAGAAGGCGGGGCAAACAGAAAGGAAATAGGCATGGCCACACCTCCCAGACCACACAGTCCATATAGATACTGCTTTCATCATCAAACGGCAATGTGATTTCACAATCAATCGGCCATCAAGATCATCATTCTTTTCTTTATTACGTAAGTAACTACTTATGACTTTTAAACACTTGTCTCTGCTCACCTTGTCTCTTGCCCGGAAGGTGAAAAATTTCGGGAACTCCCTCTGTGTAAGAACAATAAAACCACGTTAACTCGGTTGTAGCTCCCACGAAAACCCCCCCAAAAAACAGCACAATCAAGGATTATATTCTACGACTAAAATCAAACGGTTTGGCGAATCGGACAAGTGGAATCAGTTCGAGTCTGAAGTTATGAGTTAAAAGCAGTACGGCAAATTACACAAACACGCTCAAAAATACTCACATGGAACCTCTGGTCCACCTCACAGTTGATCTGTTTTCTGAAATCCTGTTAGTGAACGAGGGATGGAGAGAGAGAGAAAGAGAAAAGAAACATGCAGTGGAACAGCTAGATTCGAGTACGAATTTAAAGATTGGGATTCTGCTTGCATTCACACTTTGTGGATCGTTGCAGGACGGACACGGATAAGAGGAACGGGATAGCGGGAAAGAAAAAAAAAATGTTTTACCTTTTGCGCTACGAGGAAGGTGAGGCGCCGGATGCCGTGCTCAAACAGCATCGATTTCTAGGAAATAAAGATTCCAAGCAGCGATTATTTCAGGTAGAGGGAAACTCTTTCATGTGTTGTGGATGGGGGTTTCATGTGTAATGGGGTTACCTTGGACTGAGTGAACTCGCGGAATATCGCCGCCAAACCTTCATCATCGATGTCGCTGTCGGTCTTTATAGCGACGTTCAGGATGTGGATGGGTTCGTCGAGGAGGCTCTGTGAACAAACCGGACACCTTTTTAGCATATTTAGCCATTTCTAATGTAAACTAATTTAATTTTTCGATTTCTTAAATTTTACTTGGTCGATATAATTTGTGCCAATTTAATCGATTAATCTATGTAATCAATTTAATACAATTTAATTCATTTGATTTATTCTATTCTATTTTTATATTTTTTTTATTTATGATGGGTGGATGGTTGAATAGGTGGAATGGTGGATGGATGGATGGATGAATAGGTGGAATGGTGGATAGATGGATGGATGGATGGATGGATGGATAGGTGGATGGAATGGATAAATGGGATGGTTGAAGTGTAGGTGAGGGGTGGCTGGACAGATAGATGGATGGATGGTTAAATGATTGAATAGGTGGAATGGTAGATATAAGGAAGGAAGGAAGGAAGGAAGGAAGGAAGGAAGGATGGATGGATTAGATAAATGGGAAGATTGTAGGGTAGGTGAGGGGTGGATGGACAGATAGATGGATGGATAGATGGATGAATAGGTGGAATGGTAGATATAATGAAAGGATGGATGGATGATGCAGTTTAGCATCTACCAGAAGTGCAAATAGTAGCAATTGTACAAATAGACAAGGGCAGATAAATGTGCAAATAAATGTACAGCAAATCAATACAAAGGCTCTGGGCAGTGTATAAATGTGAGCTGGGTGGAAGTTATTATTAAATGCACTGTTAATAAATCTTAAGATATATACAAGCTCGTTCTGATACCACACTATTGTGTATATTATCGCATGGGTGAGATGCTGTTGCTGCAATCATTGTGATTCCTAAAGTAATCGAAGAAGCATTACCTTGTTGTCTTCCTCTCCATACAGTACAGGGTTTCCACCCTCAGGGAAAGAGGGGCTGGTAGGCGGAGAGTCCGTAAAGCAGCTCAGGACGTCGTTAATGTTTCTGAAAGTTGGGAGAAACGAGAAGTACTGCGTGTCCTACTGAAATACTGAATATTATACACCTCGCTCCAAATATATCAACGGCAAAGTCCGACCTGGTGAATTCCTGAAAGGAGCGGAAGGACACCATGGCTCCCATTCGCTGGCATGGCGGCGTGAAGGAGGTGTCTAGCAGAACATCGCTCACGCTGGCTACGTGCACCATGCCGTAGTGGTTCAGGTTGGATGAGAAGGACATTCTAAACGGCGCAATACACGTACACAAATACACAAAATAGTTAAACAAGCGTCTCTAAGGAAGCCCCTGAACCCTTAAAGAGAGAGTTTTGCATTCTTAAGAGCTGCTTGAGCTTTAAATATAAAATATATGGACAAAAGCATTGTGACAGCTGACTATTCCAGACAAATGTGGTTCTGGCACACAATTGTAGGATGTCTTTGAATCTGGTAACATTACATTTTCCCTTCAGTTGAACTACAAGATCCAAACCTGTTCTAGCATGACAAGTACAGTATACGAGGTGGTACCTCACGTTTCCACACTATCACCTACAGTCCCCTTGCACAGCAATACAGTGCTCCCAGAGTTCCTGCCACTTCTGGAATATGTCCTGGAAGGTTTTTTTTCGCACACCTTGCGCGAGTTGCACTGGATCGGTGCTCCTTGTGACTGTGCGTGCAGCTTTGTGCGCAGTCTCAAAACTTTTACCATCCCGTATGGGCTGGAGTGGAAAATTTTGAGGCCTTTTCACTCAAGTACTTTAACAATGCACTTATGCTTAATGAACACAAAATCTAGTGGAACATCTTCTCAGAAGAGTGGTTATTCTAAAAGAACTAATTGTGGACTGGAATCCTCAAAAAGCACATACAAATATTAGGGCCAGGTCTTAAACTTTTGTCCATACAGTGTATATCTATCTTGAAGCCCCAAGCATCTCCTAAGAAGGCCAATTACACTTTTAATGGAAGATTATTATTACTAAAGTCTCAATAGACAACGTGACTTCCTGTACACCAGTCAGATTCCAAAGTTCTACCACAAACCAAAACTCAGGGAGGGGGTTAGTCAAAACAGCACTTGAGGGGAAAAAAAATATATATCACCATTACAGCCCAAGATTCCCCACACAGAAGCCCTAATCTCTCATCGCGCTTCTATTACTGTACATTCCAGATCAATTCAAGAGAAGACTCCACCACATTCACACAGGGTTAGCTTGTTCAGTGCTGTTAAGCGCGGCGTCTTTGCACTGCGCTCAACAGTACTTTTGACTCGAAAGCTCGAAATTGGCGAGCTGTTATTGTTCTACCTGTCTGCAATCTCATTAGACGTAGCTGTGCTAGCCGTAGACGTGTCATAGCTAGTCGTGGGCATGTTAGCATCACTGGCTCTACGTTTTGCTGTTCTAGTTTTCGTTTTGTTGTCCAGTAGTGGTGCAGAAAGTTTCCTGAGGGGAACATTGGCACACAGTCACTCTCTCACACACACACACACACACACACACACACACACACACACACACACACACACACACACACACACACACACTGCAAGGGGCGCATTTCAATTAAAACTCAATAATTAAAACACTTAATTTAAACCCAGCGTCTTTTCTGGACTGTATTTCACACACACACACGCGCACACACACACACACACACACGCACGCACACACACGCACACACACGCACTAATAAGCCCTGCTTAATCAACATCCCCTCAAACAGGCTTTAATATTTTAATACATTTGAATACTGTAGATTCACACACACACACATTCTCTCACAAACACACACTCGAAACGTAGCGTGGTCAAACACTGTACATCATAATGATATACAACATATCTACACACAATAACCCCATTCTTTATACCGGAAACAATATTTGCATTCAAATCAATCTTTTCTTCTTTCTAGATTTTTCGAGACAATGCAAAAAAGTTATCACCAAAGCCATCATTATTGCTAGCATGTTGAGAAAGTCTGTTGTAAACACAGGGTAAATGCTGAAAGAGAGCAAAAATGAGAGAAGATCATCTGGAATATCAACATTTTTCTGAGATCGGTGAAAAGAATGCTTAAAAAAAAAAAAAAAAAAAGGGTGTAAATAACACTTCAGGAAATTGACTGTAAAAGCTAGCGAGCCGATAAACAAGCTAAACTGACAGGATTTCTGACAGGATTTCTGTCGTATTCGTTATAATTCTAAATGATTACTGCGAAATCCAGCCAGTTAACTTTACAAAAAGTCAAGCTAACAGGATTTCTGACAGGATTTCTATTTTAATTTATAAACATTCGCTATGTACACACTGCTAAAGCTAGTCAGGCATTGAACAATACCTAAACTGACACTATTTCTAAATCATGCTTATTAAAGTTCAGAATATTTTCTAGAGGTCGACTGATACTGAATGCCAGGTTGGACCGTACTCGCTGACAACCGATTAATCAACCGATAGTTTTTAAAATCGATACTGCTAATAAATATAAATAAACAAAAATATAAAACATAACAATCCATGTAAAATAGTACTAAACACACACACACACACACACACACACACACACACACACACACACACAGTATCTCACAAAAAAATCTTCTCAAGGGACAATACTACAGAAATGAAACTGATATTTTAGAGTAGTCAATGTGAAGATTGTAAAACAGTACAGATTTACTGTCCTCTGTATGCTGGGTATCATGAAATCATATCCAGAAACATTTATAATATTCACTTCTAAAGCTAGCCAGATGACTAAATCAAAGTAACTTGGTAGGATTTCGGGGAAAGGAAATGTAGCGTGAGGGAAAAGTAAACCTTTATCTTTTATAATCATTTAAATTCATGAATCATTTCCAAGAATGCAGCATGCAATAATTCATTTCCAACTCAATGGAGTCCATAGAGAAGTGTGTTTGGTCTTGTTGCTTTCACACAAATGTTACCTCTAGAAAACTTGATTGACAGTAGAAAGAATGTGTACTGTACCTGTTTAGAGTGGGGATGTTCCCTCTGCAATCAAATAACATCGATTACTGATCGGTTAGTGTCAGGCCAAGAGGGACAGGAGGCAGTCTCCAGTGTTTTAAAGTGTGATCGCTAATTGGCGCTTTAATCGTTTGCTAGATAACGAGTAACGGCGGAAACTTGCTTTTTCAAAGCCGCCCTCTGGTAAATCTCACCATGCTGGAGACTGTTTCCTTGTCCCTCGCACAAACATGCAACATGCAGATCATTTCGATATTTAATATTTGTCGGGGAAAGCACATACATTTAAGCAGGCAGTTGGGTTTTTTAGGCTATATTGTACATTATTCGTCAAAGTTAAAGCCAAAGTAATGCAAATGAAGCCAGAGAGTAAAAGAGGTTAAAGCAAGGCCAATCAAAACCAGTACATAAATCATTTTGCAACTATTAAAGCATTTGGCTTCATGTAAACTGAATCAGGCAGTCAATAATAAACACCTTAATGCTGGTAGCAGAGCCGAGTTTATGTTTACATAAAGTTAGTGATGAATATCCCTGAGCGAGTCATTGCTTCCCTTTATTCCTATTCTTCTCCAAATTATCAACAGGCAAATGGAATGAAAGTGGGGTGAGAAGTGGAAAACGTTTTTTTCTAGATTTAAAAAAAAAAAAAAAAAAAGACCTGTTGGGATGCGACGTGGGCAGCATGAACTGGAACTCCACGATGCACGTGTTGTCCCTCAGCTGCCGGTGCTGGACGCTGTTGAGCTCGTATGCGATGTATGCTCTCCGAACATACACCTGAAAAAACATGCTGGGTTAAAAATATCTTAAAGAAAAAAAATAAAAATGTATTTGTCACATATACATTCATACAGAAAACAGATGCTTATTACGACTGTCCAACCTAGAAATAGAATAGTAAAAATAATAATAAATAAATACAATTTATTCAAATATAACATATAAAAAGTATAAAGTGAAGCAAGTATAAAAAGAGGGGAAAAAAAAAAAAAAAAAAAAAAAAAATATATATATATATATATATATATATATAAGAATAAGACGTACCTCTAGAGCGGCCATTCGGACCACCTGGTTACTGTGGTAGAAGAAGTTGGGCAGCACGTCAAAAATGGACGTCTCGGACAGAATGAGCTTCTAAATAATAAAATAAATAAAAAATAATGTGAAAAAGACTTGCATGAATCAACTCAAGAGCCAGTGTTCTGCTTATTAGTGTAAAAAGACAGGTCATTTCTTTATGTCCAAAAATGTCGGTATTAAAATCGATATAAAAATTATATTTTTAAAAATGAACACTTTCAATCTTTCTTATAGGATTGTGTAAGGTATTTTCCTAATAAAACGTTCCACAAGTGACCAGCAGATGGTGCTACAGTATAACAATTTCACTCGGACCACTTCAAGCTGTTCAGTTGAGAACCTGATGTGTACCTGCAGGTTCTCGATGCAGAATTGATGGCCGTACATGTCGATGGCAGAGAGGAAGATGGACTCCACCTGGTTGTGGCGCAGCTCGTATGAAGGCAGGTGAGACGCGATGAGCACCTTAAACCCAAAGCCAGGAACTCTTTAGAACCTATTTATTCACCTTTTATGAAAATGGTACAGTGTGTGTGTGTGTGTGTGTGTATACCTGGCGTGCACGCAGAGCTACTTTGGCATTGGTGGTCTTGCTTAGCTGTGTAAGCTCGGTAAGGATGGCCATGAGCTCATCGGTCAGGGTCGGGTCCCGCCCACACAACTGATCCTAAAGACAGAAGTACATTCGATTCAGGTTGTGACCCAATTTTTAACAGTGTGTGTGTGTGGATCCAAATGTGTACGCACGATCAGCATGGTGACCAAAGAGTTCTTCTTGGTGACTTGGGCGTGGGAGAAGATGTAGTTAAGCACATTGGCCATGTCGCCTTTGTTCTCTTCACGCAACGTAAACACACACTTGTCGTAGTGGCCTGAAAATATGTACACAAAAAATTTATCTATATCGCTGCATTCATTTGCATTCCATCCGAGACTGATTATTCGATATGAAATAAATGTGAAGCTCGAGATCTTAATTTCTATTATTAATAATAAAAAAATAAATAAAATAAAAAGTACACAAGTGAACCCTCACCATGCTGAAACTGCACCTCCACCTTGAGGTACTGCCTGAGCAAATCCATCACCACCGCCCTCATGTGGCCGCGGATACCGCTGCGATATCTGCGGATGCAATCCAAAAACTCATTTGTTTATTTATTTTTTTTATCCATGGTCATGTTTAATACTTCAACATGACACTTTTTTTCAAAAAAGATTTTATTAATATCAACAAAAGCTGGCAAAATGATTGCAACAGTTTGTTTATGGTCACAACAGTGGAATGGAAATGTGCTGTTACTGACTTCTGGACGAGCTGCACGATGCTCTGCGTGTTCATGAAGAAAACCTCGCGCTCAGACTTCCTGTTCAGCGTGGCAGCGTGGCTGTCCAGGATGTTGGCAATCTGACACAATAAAGGAGGAAGAGGTGATGAGGATGATGATGAGCGATGAAAAATTGATACAGTATGTGGCCAAAAAATAAAAATAATAATAATTGTTGAAATATAAATACATAAATGATACAAATTATTATAAAAATTAATTTTTTTGACCATATTTATATATTTTTAAGTACATATTTATATGTAAAAAATAAATTCTAAATCAAAAAAATGTTTTAATATATAAATATACCAAAATAATTTTTTTTTAAAGACATTTTGAGCAAAATCGGAAATAGAGCATTTAATTAAATTTTGTTTTATAAATTGCGTAGGTATGATTTTTTTTTTTTTTTTTTTTTTCTTTACACTGTGAGGGTGTGAGTGGGAATGTGTGTGTGTGTGTGTGCGTGCGAGAGTGTGTTTGTGGAAACGTACCTGTTGGCTGGGGAACTGGCAGAGCACAGAGGTGATGTTACTCGCATACTGCGCCATCTCCTTCTTGATGGCCTTCTCTACAGCGGGGGGGATTCGACCCGATACACTTGTCATGATGTCCTGCAGCTCCAGCAGAGGCAATGAGGGATCCCGGAGGGTCTTCATCAGCCGCTCCACCCACTCAATCAGCTGAGCATACACACACACACACACACACACACACACAGTGTTGGATTACCATTACTATTAACATTACTGTATTATAAAGGTATGTTTAGTGATGTGCTGATTAGTGATATTGGGTTATTTTGTGTGTGTTTGTGTGAGACAAAAAGAGTGTGTGTGTTACTCTGGCACTGAAGAAGGGCTCAGGAAGGCAGAAGCCGTTCATGATGTGCACCAGGTGGTCGAGAGTGTTGTGGAAGACTCTGTGCAGCTTTTCCCCTCGGAGTGCCACAGCCTGAACGGTGGGCAATGCTCCTGTATGCAGCTCCGCCTACACACACACACACACAGCAAATCAGCTCTACACACTCCTTTCAAAGTTTAAGTCTAACACCCAGAAAGGGGCGGAGTTTAAGGTTTTCATCCTATGGTACACTTGTGTTAGCATGTGACCAGCAGCGATGCAGTTCAGTTGAACGCGTTTACCTGCTGCACTCGGCTGGGATCGTCCAGCTGCAGTTTGGCTATAACGCAGCCCGGCTCCAGCACGGCTCCAGCTCGCTTTACATAGTGTATACATCCGGATTCTGCTGCGGTCAGTGTCATCACCATCTTCATCACCTAGAGGGCGCGTGCGCGCACACACACACATATATAAAATGTCATATGTAAAACATAAAATATGACACTGCATTTAAAGACAAATTATGATGAACAGAATGAGCAGCTTCACCTCTCATACCTTCTTTAGTACTAGTAAATAACCATAATTATTGTTACAATAATGTCAAGATTTAGACCAAAAAAGAAAGATCTGTTGCATTGGTATAGCGTCTAGGGGAGTGGACGACCCATAACGATTGATTAAGTTACTCATTAATCACGTTAAAGTCACACGAAGGAACCATATACTAGCTGGCTGCTAGAATGATATTGTCTAGACTTTGTGCTGTCTGTATACCATTCATGTATTAGGATTCATTTGAAAAACAGGTAAACTGGATCAGTAGGAACAAAACAAAACAAAACCTAAGTCCAACATCACAGCTCCGAATAATGACATTAAAAAAATGATCAAAATGTGTTTTAAACTTTAAACCTGTAAAAGATGTATTCCAGGTATAATATTTAAAAAACACAAAAACATAACTGACAATACCACAAACAATATTCTAAACACACACACACACACCTCGATTTCAGCGTAGCACTGGCCCGCAAACACATGACCCCCATCCTCCACGGAATACTGGATGAGTTTCCCAGCAGACGGAGAGCGCAGCAGCGACGGGTCGTTCTCCTTCTCAAACACACACGTCTTATTGCCAATGGTGATGCGATACCTAAAGATCAGAGGGAACGCAATGAAAACCACACACACACACACACACACACACACACACACACACACACACACACACACACACACACACACACACACACACACACACCAAGAGCTTCAGTCTTACTGCCTGGAAATGCTACTAAACCCAAAGCAGAGCTACAGTAAACGCACCGGTCTACTTCCTCCTTCATGTAGGTGGTGTAGCTGCTCCCATCGTAGGACAGCAGCAGGCCGCCGTCGCTGAGCCGGTGCACGTCCACCTCCACCGACGAGTTGTTCATGATGAGCACGTAGGAGTTCGGAGACTGGCGGGTGACCTTCAGCACGTATTTTATGCCTTCGTAGATGAGCTCGGTGTCGACCGTGTTCAGGAGCGTGTGTGCTGCCAACACCTGACCCCTGCAGAGGGTAGAGGAAGAAAGGAAGGATGGAGAGAAGAAAGGGTATTGGGGTAAAAAGTAAGACGGGAGGCAGGAAGAAAGGAAAAAAGAGAATCAAAAGAAAATGAAGAAAGAATAAAGACGGGGGGGGGGGGGGGAACAAATGAAACAAAAAAAGTTAGGAAGGAAGACAAAAATTAGGAAGAAAAAAGGAAGCAAAAAAAAAAAAAAGATTGCGAAGGATGGATACAAAATAAGTGGGAAGAAAGACAATAAAAATGAGGAAAAATGAAGGGAGAAATGAAGAAAGGAAGGAAGGAAAAGAAAAAAGGCAGGATGGAAAAGCATGGAGAGAATGATGAAAGGATAAAACCACAGACGAATGTACATGTAAACAGGAGTAGGAGAAGAAGGAGTAACGTCTCACCTCTCGAGAGAATGCAGGAAGTTGGACACGCTGTTTCTGAAGCTCACATCTGCTACGTGCAGTGCACCGCTCACTATCCCCAGAATGGTGTCTGGACGCTCGGCCTACACGAGACAGAAAGAAGGAGAGAGGGAAAGACAGACAGATATGTAAATACAGACCATATAGTAATAATAGCAGTATTAGTAAAGTGGTATCACGGTGTAAGAATCCGTACCTGCATTTTCTCCGAGATGAGGCGGTCCAACCAGCCCGTGTCAATGCTGTTGTGCTGGAAGCACTCGGTCTCCAACAGTTTGATCAGATACTCCACCGTGGTCCTAAAGTCTCCTCTGATCGAGAGCTCCTTCAGAGCCACCACCATGTTTCTGATGGGATACAAATGCAATGTTAAACATCAAAGAGCCGGAAAGTAAATAAACTGCCGGCGTAAATGCCGCAAGTCGAAACGTTTCGCTCATGCGCAAGTGTGTTTTTAGACAAATCACAAATTCTTGATTCTATATTTTAGATTACCGAACAGGGCGATATTTCCCCCCTCCATGCTAATCCAGACCTGGAAATCACTCAAATCTAATTCCATACTTTGTAGGAACCCTAATGATAATCAAGAGAAGTGTGCATACGAGATGGCTTCTTCACGGTTTTCCCCCCAGGAGAAGCAGTGGCCGAACTGCGAGTCGGCGAACTCGTGCAGGCCTCCGGCGGCGGCCACGCTGAAGTAACCCCACACGTTCTTATTGCTGCGGAAGTTCAGCTCCTGCACCGTGCCCGAGCTCGGCTTGAAACCCTGAGACAAACACACCAAAAAAAAAAAATAGTTTCCCCAATCCAGCTTCATAATACAGTGAGTAGGGTACATGAGGAATCCTCAGTACTCAGGCTCACACACACCTCATCTGGATTCTCGCTGGTGATACGAGCCGCGATAACGTGCCCTCGTGGAGATGGGGCGGTCGAGAGCGCCTCGAAGTCGATGAGGCAGTCTCCCCACGGCTGCACGCCATACATCATGCGGATGTCCTTAATGCGGTGCAGAGGGATGCCCATGGCGATCTGAAACACACACACACACACACACACACACACACACACACGTATGCAGGGGTTAGTGTGTTTGAGCAAACAAGCCTTTGTGAAGACTACTCCAAGACTAACTGATAACACCCACACCCACACACATACCTGAAGCTGAGCAGCAGGCAGGTTCACATCAGCCACCATTTCGGTGCAGGGATGTTCCACTTGTAGGCGAGGGTTCAGCTCCAAGAAGTAAAAACTGCCGTCTTGACTGTAGAGGTATTCGACTGTTCCCGCGCTCACGTAACCCACCATTTTTGCCAGTTTCACTGCACACTAAAAGGAACACGCACATTTTTTTGACAAATACTTGGCAGCATGAAAATCTGTAGCATATGAGCATTTTTATACATGACTCGTGTGTTGTTTCTCAGATACTGTTGTATATGAATTATTTGCATTTTTTTTTTTATCGTACCCTCTCCATATTCTCAAAGACGTCTGAGGTGGCGATGGTGGCCGGCGCCTCCTCGATGATCTTCTGATGCCTGCGCTGAACGGAGCAGTCTCGGCCGAACAGCGAGATGGCGCTGCCATACTGATCGGCCAGGATCTGCACCTCCAGATGGCGGGCGTGCTTGGCGAGCCGCATGACAAAGATGGGCGACCCGGGCACCTCCGTTTGCACCTGTGGGGGTAAAAAGTCCTCATTAATAAGCAGTTAAACCGGCAAAACGCACAAACAACTTTTATTGAAAACAAAGAACAAAAGGGGCGTTACGTCAAAACCAAACAATTTCCATACATTCCACACAAAATTATTATTTTTTTCCCGTCACCTGTCGGAAGAGGTTGGGGAAGTCGTCGGCGCTGTTGACCTTGCGGATACCTTTCCCTCCTCCGCCCTCTGATGCTTTGATCATCACCGGGTAGCCCACTTTCTCTGCAGCCTGTCCGGTACAACAAGGAGCTCAGTCATGCTAACAGGAACTATCCATGAAGCAATACACAAAAACGTTGCGATAGTACCTTTAGACCAGCCTCTATGTCCTGGATGCAGCCCTGCTCATACACCTCATTGGGCACGTTGATGATTCGCTTCTTCTGGTCGTTCTCCGTCCACTCGACAGTTAACCCTGTCACACAATGACCCGTATTTTTACACTGTTGTGAATTTTCTTCTCGACGTTTTAACAATTTCAGGTTTCATATGGGCTCAACCCGAACTGAGTGTGAATTGCAAAAAAAATTTGTATTATTTCTTCCCTGTGTGAATGAACAGACCTCTTCCACTCCATGGTAGAGTTGGAATGCCAGCTGTCTGAGCCACAATGGATGATGCAATCTTGTCTCCCAACGCCCACATCGCCTGACTGGGAGGACCTGCGAATATATGAAGAGAAGAAAATAAAATAAAATCACCCTTAAAAAAAAAGCTACGCACATGCATCCAGACTGCATTATTCGTAAATCAGATGAACATTTTGACATTTAGTAGAAGACGGACCCATGAAGGCAATGCCGTTCTTGTGCAGGAGTTCTGGGAGTTTGGGGTTTTCCGAGGCGTGACCCCACCCAGCCCATACCGCCTAGAAATGAAAGGATATCACATTAACAAACCGAACTCGTGGAATGCACTGAGATAAACAATATAACTGAAA
The DNA here is from genome assembly GCA_039877035.1 of Silurus lanzhouensis. NCBI lineage: Eukaryota > Metazoa > Chordata > Actinopteri > Siluriformes > Siluridae > Silurus > Silurus lanzhouensis. Next base: position 1,603,494 of record JBCEWE010000261.1, read on the forward strand.
ACATCTATATAAACGATGTCTGTAAATCAGGGATATGTAAAAAAACTACGGCCTGGCCCTACATTTGGAACGGCATTTTGGATTTTTATATATGTGAATAATGTTTTACTCATATTTGATAATAAAAGGTGGCTTTCGGACTAGAATATCCCATTAATAGAGATCGAGGCAAGACAGTGCCTGGAACGATCAGCTATTGGCAAAAATATCCACACCTATAGTTTTTCCGGCTTTCGGTCCGCCGTCATCACAACAGCGGCCTCTAGAGGCAAATCACTGACTTAATGTGCTGTTTCGATTTCAATAGCGATGGATATGAAAAAAAGTACCTATGAGCGTAATAATGCTATTTTAAAAGGCTAAAAATATATCTTTTGAAAAGTAAATGCTTATTTGTCTGTACGGTGCAGAACTAAATAAACTAATCGAGCATTAGGAGGAGAACTAAATAAACAGAAAAACATCATAAAATCTGCACAATAATACTGCCAGTCATTTAGGGACCCCTGCAGTAAACGAATAATAATTTTTCTAATAAAGCTGTACAAAATCGTATAAAATTTAAAAAAATACCTGAACTGGAATCCGCTTAGCAATGTCCAAAATGAGCTCGACGTTGGCGTAGTTGTTGTTGTTGGTTCCTCCAGGGACAGGTACATAATGATCAGCCATTTTGATATATTCTGTGGAAAAAAAACATGTTGCATATGTCTTTTTCTTGATAGGCACAATTAAAATAGTTTGGAACGTCTTCAAAACAACTTCCTGTTGTTGTCAGTGCTGGTAAACGGACATGCCCAAAGATTGACGGATCTGAACAGATGCGAACAAAGAGCCTTGAAGAGACCTTGTCCATTCATCAGTGGAGACATTTCTCCTTTTCAGTGGCTGTTTCTTGTATTAATTAGGCCATGCAAGGGCCAGGACAAAGCCAGACTGTACTGTATAACCGACAATATATTCCTCCATGCCAGTGAATGGCGCATATTTTTTTTTCTTCCTTTTCATCGGCTTGAATTGTTCGCTCACCCGCGTTGGCCTTCAAATCCTCCGGGGTGACCATGACGACGAATCGGATGGCGCGCTCGTTCCGAAACATCTCGTACGCCCAACGGCGGATGGAGCGCATGCACTTTACAGCGGCGATGCCGTTATTAGCGATGAGGACCTGCAAGGCCAAAGCACATGCACATATCAGCCGCGAACCTCACGTAAAAAAGCTGTTCTGTTCCGTTCAAGGCTACAGTCAACCACGATTCCTTAAATTAGCATAAAGTCCAGATGGAAAACTGGTACAGCCTCCGTTCCTTATTAGGCAAGTTCTTGTTTATTTTCACGCATCCAATATATTTTACCTTCTCGATGACTTTGTTTCCTCCGAAGCGGGTGACGAACTCAGCAGGCGAGGCTACTGTAAAGTCTCTTTGCAGATCTGCACGTCTGCGATCACGACCCTGCTTCACCAGGTGCAGACCAGACATGCTAGGCCTAAAAAAAAAAAAAAAAAACACCCACAATAGATGTGTTTACAATTCACAATACGCTACAATTCACAGGAAATTCCGAACTCGTTTCAAGGATATTTAACGTCACATCATTCTTTAATTTCTTACACAAAAAAATGTGTGAATTGGTTCGAATCTGTTTTTCAGGCCAAAATATATCTACAATACATAGGTCATTTCTTAGGCCGTGTCCACACTGATACGTTTTCTTTGGAAAGCGCATATACACTATATTTTCAAAAGTATTGGGTCACCTGGTTATAAGTACGGTATGTGATTTTTGAGCATCGCATTCCACATTTAGTCCCAATTCCCTCTTATAATTCCCTCCACTCTTCTGGGAAGATGTTCCACTAGATTTTGGAGTGTGTTAATGGATTTTTGTGTTCATCAGCCACAACAGTGTTACGAAAGGCAGGTAGTGATGTAGGTGAGGAGACCTGGGGTGCAGTCAGCGTTCACATTCATCCTAAAGGTGTTCAGTAGGGATGAGATCAGAACTCTATAGCAGACCACTCAAGATCTTCCTCTCCAAAGCATGTAAACTATATCTTCAAGGAGCTCACTTTGTGCACAGGGGCATCACCATGCTGGAAGAGGTTTTGGGTTTCCAAGTCCAAGTGAATGCAAAACGTTATTATAGCGCCATCTAAAGACGTCCTGTACAACTGAGTGCCTCCAGTTTTGTGGTAACAGTTTGGAAAAGAACCGCATATAGCAGGAAAGGTCAGGTGACCCAATACTTTTGGCAATATAGTGCATTTCTCCAAGTTTTGGCCTTCCGTCCACAGTGAGACGACATGGTCAGTCGATGAAAACTTAGCTTTTTGAAAACGATATAACTCCATTATATTACATTACATTATAATTATATATTTTGATACCAATATAACTCATGTCTCTCCTCTGCACATGTCTAAACCTTCTCAATCTCGCTTCCCTCACCTTGTCACCAAAACGTCCTACATGCGCCGTCCCTCTAATAAACTCATTTCTAATCCTGTCCATCGTCGACACTCCAAACGAAAACCTCAACATCTTCAGCTCTGCTACCTCCAGCTCCACCTCCTGTCTTTTACTCAATGCCACTGTCTCTAAGCCATACAACATCTCAGGTCTCACCACAGTCCTATAAACTTTCCCTTTCACTCTCACAGATACTCTTCTATCACAAATCCCTCCTGTCACTCTTCTCCACCCACTTCACCCTGCCTGCACTCTTTCCTTCACTTCTCTAACACACTCTCTATTACTTGGGTAAATTGGTTAATGCTCAATAAAATCGACTTACTTTTGTACAACAGCTCTGTAGAAAAAAAAAACTGTCGAGAGAAATGTGTGTGTGGGTGTGTGTGTGTGTGTGTGTGTGTGTGTGTGTTTGATTCAATTCTGCTTGGTCTGATACTGCGCTGTTACATCATCACTGGTATGCTGGCAAGTAAATGTTGTCACTGAAATAGAGGCATGGTGTGATCTTCCCTCTCCCCTAACACACACACACACACACACACACACACCACACACACACACACACACACACACACACAGAGCCCTGTCTGTCCTCTACTTGCCCAATGCTCCTGTCCACCAATAGGAACGTGGTAGAGTACAGGGTGGCTCTCTACCACATTCAATGACACGCGCATATATAATATATATATATATATATATATATATTATATATATATATATAATATGCATATATATATATATATATATATTATATAATATATATATATATATATATATATATATATATATATTTTATCCAGGACGCAGGAAAAGATGTCGATTTTTGTTATGGGTTCTTCTGGATCTGAAAGTCTGGGTTTTAATCAGGAGAAAGCACAGATAAAAGTGTCTCTCAGAACTATTGGTAGCAGAGAGTGAGAGCTACAGATGCGTTTACACTGAGCCACACACACACACACACACACACACACACCACACACACACACACACACAGATAAAACACACATACACAGAAACACATACACAGAAACACATGTTGGTCCCGACAAGGTCACGGACACGCTATTTCACACCACTGATTTCTCGAGAAGAATCAAACCAGAGTCCAACTGCTTACAAACTAAATAGCGTTTTTGTAAATTGGACCGGATTTGCCCTTGATTTTATCACATGACTCCAGAAATCATGCAATTCTAAAGTCGACTAGACGACCAAAAGCTACCTAAAGAAGTCTAATGAAACACTGACCTCATGTTGTGCAGCGGGCCGTCCAGGCTTTCGAAAGTGCTGTCCGAGCTGACCGAGGACGGAGACGCCGAGCGCTCCTTGTCCTCCGTGGAGAGCTCTGATTTGCACTGAATCTCATCCTCGGAGTTGTCCTCCGACACAGACCCGATGGTGAAGTGCGAGGCGGGAGGGGGCTTCTCCGTCTGGGGATCCTGCTCCGCCATGGACGGACGACACTGGCAGGCTCCGAACACTGATGCCACAAAAAATAAAAGGGAGAATGAATGAAATATTCAGGGAGGATGATGATAATGATGCAAACACGACATCAGACTTAACAGTGGCGTAGAAAGTGCTCCACGTTTTTCCCCCTGCGGTTCCTGTGGAGGAATTTCCGTTCAGATTTTGAAATGAATTTGACGTGATATCGAGGCCGTTCTTTACACACGAGCATGTGTTTGAATCCCCGCCTCCTTAAATCAGACCATTTGGCTTCAAACTTGGTGTGGAAAAAGAAAAAAAAAAACCCACACTGGGAGTCACTTCATCACCAGATTACAACATTTGATCAACATTACAGTCTGTACACGTTCCGAAATTCAAGGTTATGCTTTTGACCAACACTGTGACCCGACGTTCTATCCAACTTTCGGATCGGTGATGTCACTCAAAGATTCTTTGAGGCTCACGAGTAATTCATTTCCTTCCTTTTACAATTAACCTCGCTACTGATCTTATACGATTCCACAGGAATCCATAGGAATTGCGAATCCATAGGAACCAAAAGAAATTCAGTGAGTGCGTTTCCATTCAGGCCTGATTCAGCATCAATTTATTTCAACTCACACCCTAATCTAATATAATTCACCTCAGCATGGATTAGTACCAATATTTTAGTAATTTTAATCACTACAGATCCGACATAATTCGGTTTAGCACCGATTCGTTTCGCTACTGATCCGACGGGATTCAGCTCCGCATTCATAGAATTCATTTCACACTGCTTTAAATGTGATTCAGACACTATCCAATATGAGTCACATTTCTACTACAAATTTCGATAATGATAGAACTGTAATGAATGGACATTCGGTGCCACCCAGATGAGGATACGTTCCCTATTGACTCTGGTTCCTCTCAAGGTTTCTATCTGATGCCATCTCAGGGAGTTTTTCCTTTGCCAAAGTTGCCACCGGCTCATTCATTAGGGTTAAATTTGCACTTATAAGAAACAAAGGGAAAGGCACTTGACTTTCTTTTATACAACTTTCTGTAACACTGCTTTGAGACAATGTCCATTGTTAAAATTGCTATACAAGTAAAAATGAATTGAATTCAATTAACTTTCAATATGAAACAATTTGGTTCAGTTCTGGTGCTTTAGCAGACAAGAGAATGTGATTGCATTTATTTTATGTGAGAATTACTTATTTAAAAAAGGTTGCCGCCTCCTCACCAATCAGAATCGAGAATTATTCCGCATCGCGCCATCAAATATGAATATTAATAAGCACGCGTGTCTTGCGTCATGAATATTCATTAGTCTCGGTGGAAAAAGCCTACAAGCGTACAAAACGGATTAGAAAATAAATATACAAATAGGATTTATTTCTTTTTTTTAATTTTGTATCATTTAGTATCAATTGTGAGGTGCTGTCCTGAGCCAAAATCAAATATGTATAATTTAAACATTATTTTATTTTTATTTTTCTAAAACTGACAGGGGCTAAAATGACCTGAGCAAAAAACCTTAAGACCATCCAGTAGAACCTGATAAACGAGATCACACGCATGCCTTAGCTGGTGTGAGGGGGGAAAAGAAGCGTGGTGGCTAGTTATGAGATCGGAAGAGTAGATACTTTGCTGAAAAATGTCGATAAATAAATAGAGAAATAATAACAGTGTTATTTGTTTACTTGGGCGTGTGTGCGCGTGCAGGACTGAAAGACTACTGCGCTACTGTTTATCAAAAAGAAAAACCTCGATGCTGTGCATTAAATTGTAGCATTTCAGAACTAAATTCCGAACATTTTGACATGTTGCTACTTTTTATTTCGTGTTATTATTCCCCCAGTCTCATTCACTGCCTCTAAGATGATGCGCGAGATGATTTAAAGCCGGCTAGCATGCAGCTTTAGCGGGCTTCCGCGCTAATGAGCTACTCACCGTGAGAAATGAGTCGGCACGCTATTCTGAAGCGGTACTTCCCGACGAATGTTATTATATATATTTGTTTATTTACAGCTTATATTTGATTTCTCTCGTCCCACCACCGCGCTCGAGCGCCGCTCTGACAGCGACTTCATCACAGTGGTGCGATACGGAAGCGTTTTTTTTTTAAACTCCACCCACAATTACAAAGCTCCCGCCCCCACGTTTGCGATTGGATATCCTGGAACTCGCGTTTTAAAAGCACCGTTCTGATTGGATACCTGCTCCTGTCAATCATATAACGAGGAAGTGGTTTGTCGTTAAAGAAACGAGGTTACTGCAGACCGTCGAACTCTGACCCTCGGAGAGACTCACGCTGCACGCGTGAGCCAATCAAAAACGTTGGTTTCGGCGGAAGGCGGAGTTACTTATGCAAATGATGAGAGGTGTAACCAATGAGAAAGAAGGTCTTGAGGTCCGCGTGTTTTTGCACAGTATCGCCTGATCCGGTTTAGAATTGAAGGTAGCGGTGCGTCTGGATGAAGATGTTCAAATATTTGGAGGAAAATGGGGAAATAATTGTTAATATTCAAGATGGCTAATATTATATATGTAATGAAAAATAAATATAAATTCTGCAAGTGAATAAACAGAAAAGTCCACAATTTATAAGAGCAGATGTGCTTCAAGTAAAAATGTATTTGTTGAAAGTCTTAAGAAAAATTATAAAATATATTAAAAATGACAGGAAATGTAACAATACAGAAGTCTGTGTTGTTAAGACTGGTCAGATCTCCATTTCATTGAATGAACAGCAAGCATGCATGCGTTTCCAACACCGATCCGCCATTACCAAAACAGCTCTGACCCATAAAGGCCCAAACCCCACAAGGTGTACTGTGATATCTGGGACCAGGATATTAGCATTCTAATGTCTTGGGTGCCGAATTTGGTGCCGAACCGACGTCCTGAACTCTTCAAGTCAAGTCAAAAGGCTTTTATTGTAATTTCTACTATACACAGTGGTACACAGTAGACAGTAAAAACAAAACAAAGTTCCCCCAGAACCCTGGTGCTACACTAAACAACAACATAGAGCTACAACACACAACACAAAGCTACATAAAGTGCATCGAGTGCAACCGAGTGCAAACAGTGCAGACGAAAAACAGTACAGACAGACAACACAAGACAAAACACATAACCCAAGATAGCGCTGACCTGTAAACCCACTGTATACTCTAATTACACAGAACTGTGCAAACAGAACTATAAAAACTATAACTGGATGCAGTGCAAAAACAGCAGTAGCAGCAGTCAAGAGGTGCAAAAAAAAACAACAACAACAAAAAACAGCATGTAAAAGATATTCACTTCATGTTCCTCAAACCATTTATGAGCATTTTTTCGCAGTTTGAATGAGCTTTCGTTTCACACTCTATTCAATATGACTCCATTAAGCATCCACAGGATTCGATCGTTGTGAGATGTCGGCTCTATAAATCAAAATGTCCTGCACATTCAACAGATTTTCAACTGGGACTTTGGGAGCCGAGTCAACGTCCTAAAATCTTTGTCATGTTTCTCAAAACTCCTGAAATAGGACACTACTGTGTAAGGAATATTGTTGCTATTAAGGGGTGTATCTTGGTCTGCTTGCCCATTTTTCCTGCTTCCAACATATCAGCTTTAAGAACCTGTTACATTTACATGTTACATTTATGCCGTTTAGCAGACCCCCTAATCCAGAACGCCGTACAAAAGTGCCTTACAGTCTCTATCAATGAATATATCAATACTGGTTCAATAGGTTGCAGACTTAGAACACCATCAGCCTGAAATCCTGTTTGGAGGAATCATTGCACTTTTTGTTCTTTTTTAAATACATAAAAACAAATATATCACACCTCTTGACAAGTGCCATTGATATCAGCTGTCAATGGGTTTAATGTTATTTAAACATTTGTTCTGTCTACTAGTATTTGGACCGGGGATTCCTAAATCTACTCCTAAGCATTAGCGTATTTACTGCTATTGTAATGAAAATGGAATAAAAGGGATGAATATTCCTTGTGCCATCTGGAGTAATGAGTAGTGAAGTACTGTTCAGGAGGTTGTCAGTTTAAAACCCAGTATCTCCAATCTGCCATGGTTGACTCCTCTTCAGCTCAGCTTGTCTGCTCTAAATAAAAGCCTCCTCCAAATGAGGGAAAGCTTCACCAGCAATCCATCTTTAACATAAAAGCCCATTAGGGTTCACTACTTCTTTCGTGAATACCGCATATGCAAAGCCGAGCGTAGATTCTGTCGCACCTTCGACCCGAGTTCACCCAAACGTACTGTACCACGCAGACAGCGGCATCCATTCCAATTATTGTGTAAACAGTTTGATTAAGAACGACGAAATATCAGTCTTGTGCAACCTCGATTTCAGGTTCAAGTTCAGCTCAAAGTTTACAGATTATGCAGACATCACCTGCTCTACAGCCAGATAGACGCGACCTTGAGATTAGGAATAGTCATATAGTAATTACGTCTCAACAAGAATTTCATTTATTATTGATTTAATGTGAATAGGAACTATTTTATTATCCTTTGTGGCTCTTTTGATTATACAAGTCAGTATTCAGTAACACAGGCATACATCACGAGATTTCTGCATCAGATCCTGAGAGAATTTTTTTAAAGCAAGAGTTGACCAGTCAAAGAAAAAACAGACTCAAGAGGGAGAAAAGTCAACAAATGTAATTTTTTTAATTCTTTTATAAAAACGTGCAACGAGAAATACAGAAACATGGCGGAGAATGTGGTTCTCTGACTGATTATATTTTGTTAAAAGTTTGATTATTAATATTTATAGTTTTTTTTATAAAAGATTTTAACAAAAGGTTACAATGAAATATTAATAATAATGACTTCCAAAAATGATAAAGACTATAAAACCTTACAGAGAAACATTTCATATAAGAATTTGTATTGGTATTGGTATGAACATCGACAATACATGGTCTTGAAAGTACTTGGTTTTGGGATCAAAATGGAAATGAGGCCCATCCCTAATCGAGACTTCATGCCTTAAATGGGAATAATTGGGGCGGAGACAAATACACAAAGGTTTCATTTATCTCAAATGTACTGCAGTCATCATGCAAACATAAGTTTGCTTAAAAAAATTTTTTATTTAATTTATGTTTAAACTTTTTTACGGTTACTTTACTCTTTTTATTTTTTTTATCTTATATTGTATTTCTTCCATGTTTATAAGTCGGACAGTCAAAAAAGCATTTCACTATGGGTCATATTCTGTATGAATTTGTATGTGACTTTCATTTGTTTAATGAATTGGTTTTGAAAATTGATATTGAAATATCAGATACTTTTCACCATTAGAAAATCTATGCAACGATCAGTTCTGGATAAAAAAAAAAAAAAAAAGACGTGTTTCATCTATCTAAAAACAAATATTTTTCTCGAACAGTTGACAACCTCAGCAATAATTGAAACTATAATAAATGAACATTTGGTGCCACCAAGATGAAGATGGGTTTCCCTTTTGGCATTGGTTCCTCTCAAAGTTTCTTCTTAATAATTTGTCAGGGATTTTTTCCTTGCCCCTGTCACCACTCGCTTATTAGGGATAAACGTATAAGTTTAAAGTAATACTCCAAATCTAAGTCATTTTGTAAAACTGCTTTCGATCCACTGTCCGGTAATAATAAAATGTAATTTATACTGCATTTGTGGTGCAATCATTGTGTAATCAATCCTGAAATGGAGCATGTCAGATATGGTCAAGAAAAAAACATGAGCTAGTACTATTTTTGATAAAAATAAAATAAAATAAATATCAGAAACTGAAATTTTGATGCAAGAAAGTTATGAAGTCATGAAAAAAAAGATCCTCTGAATTTCAAAACTTTCGTTTGTATATTTCCAAAGAATCCTGTTCAGTAACAGATTATCTGATAACTCCTTTCTCAATGTTTTATTTTTTGCTTAGATTGCAGTTTGATCAAAGGGGGTTGGGGGGTTGTTACATGCATTTTGTTTTAAGCCAACATCAACACACCAGACTGTAGTTGTGAGGAGTCCAGGTAGATGGTAGCTTTTCTGTTGCCTGGACATTGGGAGATTGTAAGATTTAGTGTTAAACAAATGGAAGAAAAAAATAAATGTATTAGAAAAGGAACGAAAAAAGGAAGAAATTAAATGAAGCATTTTTTATGAAAACATAATCACTAATGCTTTAATCGCTGTATGACTAAAACCCAAATAAGATGATTTTAGATAGATTGATGGATCGATGGAAACCTCTGACTACAGCTAAATTCTCATATATTAGTGTATTCAGTCGTAAAATACAAAAAATGTCGTTCAGTATATGAATACTGCAGTAAAGTAGATGCGATAAACAGGAGAATTCTTAGTCAGCACTGACCCCCAGTGGACGTCTTTGATACAGCAACTAATTTAGAATATAATTAAAACGTTCTTTAAAAAAATAATCAAAATAATCTGCAAAAACATATAAATTTTTTTTACAAATAATTCAAATGATTCTGTATTTGCAATATCGAACAGTATTAACAACAACATAGAACAAAAGGAGGATATTTTCCATTATTTATTTACACATTTCTCTAAGTAACCAACAGGGGTCATCAGAATCCAATTAAGCTGAGTTAGTAGTTAAGGATATAAGAAAATGTGTGCATCTAAATATTTTCTGCTATGAAGAAGGTCAGGAAGGTTGGAACCTACTGTAAATCATTTGCTCTAAGTGCGTCAAACATAGTTATGCTTGTTTATATTAGCCGATTAACCTTTTCCTAATGGGTTCCTGCCATAATCTAATGTTTTGGTCAATGTTGCTGTTTTTTATTATTTTCGCTGACAGACACAGAAAATACAGAAAGCATAGAAAAATGTTCCAATTACACTGAATCCTTTCTTATCATTTTTGTTAAAAATAATAACAATTAAATCTATCTTATGATAAAATCCTAGTGAATTTCCTTGTTGAAACACTAGAAAATGTGGTAAAGTCCTTAATCTGTTTAGTAGGATATATATGTCCAAGGATGTTGGTTGTTTATGGCTTAATTGATATTAGTACATAATATGTGTAATGTAGCACACTACCTATAATGCCCTGAAATACAGTAGGCTACATTGAATTACAAAAGAATTACGCACTGGAAACCGTTTAAGTCCCAGTGGTAGCAACAGCCCCTATTCAGAATTCCTGATTAGCATTTAGGTTAGCTTCACGGGCACAGTAACAGGTGCTCCAGCAGTAGTCTTACACTTGGCCTCGGTGCTGCTCAAGAAGCCCTCTCACACCTTCGCCAGACTTTAGCTTTGAATTGCTGGAAATCAAGCGGCTTGTAACACAAACGCCGGTGGGGTATCACGGGCGCAAGAGTGAAAAGAATCTGTGTTAATGTGCTCGGCCATCACACAGTGGAACATATTGCTTACAACCAGCACAATGACTCCAGGGTGACTTAGGTTACGCGTTCCTGCCAAGCGGCGGAGTGTTACAGTGAAAGCGCAAGGCGCCATAGTGCGATAAGAAGAGGTGGAATAGTGGATGGGTATCCGATTTCACTCGTCATCCAAAAGATGCTGATAGATGTGCTTGAATGAGGCTTTTGATGCACAATTCCAGCTTAATTAAAGTGGTTAGCTGGTTCTGCAATGGCCTGAAAAGAGACATGTTGCAAGGATGGGGGTCAGTTCATAAACTACTGAATGGATGTGGGAATTAAACACAGGCTTTATGAAAATTCAGCACTTGGATAATAGAGAATTCTGTTTGGGGGTTGAAAGTGTCTTGGTGTAAACTCCGTGGGGTCTCAAGTACTGAATAGGACTACGGGTTGCAAGTTTATCTTGGCCGAGAGCAAAGAAAGCCTCTGCAGTTGCTTGTGAAAGCGCCAGCCCTCTGTGCCCTCGGATCTGCAGGTAGTGTGAGATTTCACACGCCCGAAACATGGCGTGGACTCTCTAGTGTCAGGGTGGCAATGTTCAGAGCAGCAGAGGAGAGCGAGAAAGCAACGGTGTCCTTCAAGGCCAGCAGATAAGTGTCAGGCTACCTGGGGTGACTTTAGAATGTTAGATTAAGTCAGCCGGCATACATGCCCCTGCTGGAATACATTCAATATGTCATACCTGCAGAATGCTGTGTTCAATCCAGTATGTCTTGTGATTGAAACCCATGGCGAACATGAGTGGTACGTTCCAGATCTGTCACTCCGAGCTAGAGCTGAGACAATCTCCAGCAATTCTGGCAATAAGGGGGCCAGACTCTGCGAACGGGTTCGTAATAGATACCCTTATGTCAGCCTTGTCTTGCAAACCCACTGAAAAACAAGGACTCCCATTCACATCACCCTCCCTCCCCTGCCAACTTTCCATGAATAAGTAATCATTCCATCACTGAGGCAGGCAGTGTACTTGGACCGGACTATTTTATGTGGCAGCCACGAGTAAATCGATCCCTTCCCGGTGGAAACAGAGCCGGTGAGTGGCAAGACTTGAGCAGGCCCGTAACCCTAGCTGTGCCTTTCGCTCTCGCTTCTCTGTTTACCTGTCACATTGGGCACGTTGCTTCATCCATGTTGAGTGGCAGCTCACTTCACCTTCCGTTTAATGACACGTTGGAATATTTAATTGCAAACAAGATTGAGAAGAAGCAAGTGGCGGTAATTGGAGACGCACCTTTTCACCAAGAAATCGAAGGCTAAAAAGGCAGCTTGATCCCTACCTATTGTACCCACAGCACACGCTATAGCTTAACATTTGCTTTGGCAGGATATAAGCTTTCAGTTCTGATCGAGGGAAAAAAAAAGAGATAGGGAAACAAGAAGGAGGCATAAAAGACTTTGGTTTGTTATTTGGGGACTTACGATAGCTGATTATACCAGAGTTTGTTAGAATTGTTTCACATGGCAATGGTCAGGTAAATCAAATTGACTGGCAGTCTAAGATAAGGGGTCACAATCAAAGTGACACTTGCTGTGCTAAAAAGTGTTAAAAAACAGCTCGATATCACCCAGTTGTAAAGAGATCCCAGTCTGTTCCACTAGTCATTATTACACTTATACATTGTTAAGGATAAATCAGCGGTTGCAAACAAACATCTTCAATAAGCATTCAAGATTTCAGGTTTCAGCTCATTGTAGCCGATAAACAAGAGAAAACCTTATTTTTTTGTAGTGTTTCAGTTTCTAGTGAGTTTAGCCACACATGGAAAAACATCTAGTGCCAATTCCTGACTTAAACCAGAAGCACTTCTTGACATGCTCCCCTGCTGATGATTCTATAATGTCGCTATGCAAACGTTCCCCAGGCCCTCTTTTGAACCCCCTTTAAGCCAGTTTGAATGAGCGCAGTGTCGGCAACATCATGGTAGGCGTATTGCTTTCACTAGAGAGGTGATAAGATATGGTGCGGTATCGCACACCCAAGAGCGCCGGCACTCCGAGGACAATAGCTGCTGCACTTTCTCCAAAGATCCACTTACAGTCTCTGTATGTTGGGTCTCCAGCACCACAGTGATAAATACTGCATCCTGCCATGTTTGCCATCAATAATTCACTTTCTTTCCAGCTGCCACTCTCTCTGTACAAAAATTACTTCGCTTTTGGGTAGCTTGTGGTTTCAGGTGTCTGACTGATGAAGCAACATAATGAAAAGAGATTGATATTGGAGATTGTCCACTGTGACAAACATGAGAATTGATCGCTGATGATTCTAATAGTTTATGCATATATGTAGTCTTGTATAGTCTTGTCTATAAGCGAAATGTATAGTATTACCATTTATATCTGTACTTTTAAGTGTCACCAACAGCTGGAACCAAATTCCTTGGGTGTGTCAACACACTTGACTAATAAACCTAACTCTGATTTTGTTGCATGTATGATTTATTTTTTTATTGAATGGAGATTGAATGAAGGATCAGTTCAAGCAACCATTCAAACTTTCCAGTGATGTTTTGTTTGTCCCGAACCCAGTCCTTTTGAGAAGTTTTCCCTTGACTATAAGAAGAACTTGTAGATGACCTCTGTGTCATAATTCCAAACGAGTAAAGATGGCTCCATGAAGGAGGCTCTGCAAAGCGGCAAGCTCATGCAGCGAGGACAGAAGGGAATGTGCACAGTTTGTGAAAAAGCAAGAAAGACAAGAGAAAGCTTGAGGTTGGGGGAGTGTGGGCCGATAAGTGAAAATCTGAATCTCTGTAAAGAGCATTCCAAAATACTCTGCTCTTAAAGTAAAATGCTGAAACATTCTACAGAGGGAGTATGTTTTAATATGAAGGTTGAGGAGCTTGACAATCAGGGACAGCATTAGTGTCAAGATTCTAATCCTCCAAATTGAGCAGAGCAGGTGAGGTGGTTCAGGCAACTGGTTGGCTCAAAGACCCCGGAGCTGATGGAAAGATTTTATCGCACAGTTGATTTGGGAACAATGTTTGAATATGTAGCCAGCGATTGAAGTCTGGACCGACTTTTTCAGCCTTATGTCACTCTGCCAAATTGAACGGAAACTGTACAAATACATTTTCATGATTTTATTGCCCTGGACAGATGGTATGTTCATATTGGCAGCCATTATTCTTCAATTCCAGATTTTGTTGGAGAAACAAGGATTGTCATAAAGCTTTAAATTCCCACTCAAAGGCTGACATGAACATTTTTTCCCAAGCTGTAATCTTGTACAGTTACCCAACATGATATGTAATTTTCCAAATCTTGGAATGATGACAGCTGATGATTTGAGCCAGGTGTGTGAACTAAGGTCCAAGGATTTGTTGTGCTCATCATACAATATCAGATCTTTATAATAATATGAACACTGACCACCTGAAAATCTCATTGATGAAACAATCAACTCATTTATGGGGAACGCTTATTCCAGGTACATTATCTTAGGACCATTTAGTTCCTGTCCACTTGTCAGAGAAGGAAGAACAGTTCCATCATTCTTCTTTATGGAGCTTGTTAAGCATGACAGCAGAACCTTAGGGGCAACACTCTGCTTTTCCACCTCGGTGCATCTAGGCCAGGACACTCAAACTGCATCACATTTACATTTGACAGCTCTCTCTCATCACAGAAAGTGTTTTCCATGATGCGTAGAGGGTGGGTAGCTATATAAGTCAAAAGTGTATAAGTGACTACAACTCTTCAACAGATGTGATTAAGCTACTCAGCGCTTCAACATCTTCTAAGAATGCCATTTTTTTAAATCTATCCCAGGTATTCTGAGGAAAACTGTCACATCAAGTGAAATTACTTTCCTGCTTAAGGCCTAAAAATATAATAGTTAAAAGTTGTAGGTAATAAAAGATTATACCGAGTTCTGGCGTAAGCGAGTTTTGGAAGTAAAACTAAAAAAAAAATTTTTTCCATACATTATATGGTCAACAATTTGTAGATGATTGACCCATTTAACCAATATGTGGTCCTTCCCCAAACATTTGCCATGAAGTTGGAACCACACAATTTTATTAATTGTCAATTTCCTCTGCAAATTTCATGAACTCATGGTTTGCCAAAAAATGGACTGGAAGAACTCAATAGAGATATTCAACAAGCTCATATGGTTGTGATGGTCAGGTGCCCACATACTTTAGACTTAAATTGTTCTGATTCTTAGGTTTGTTATTGAAATGTTGTAAGACATGTTAGTTCCTTCCAGCACTTATGTTAAAGCAGCTGTCTCACCAGATTTCTTTCCTCACGGTCAAATCTCTTTAGTTTGTTCTTCTTAGGTTATTGTTGAGTTGTCACTAATAAATAAGCACAAATCACTGTGCAAGAGGAACTTGTGTAGTTGGTAAAAGTGAATCCAACAAATTAAATGAGGCCTCGTTTTTTAACCAAAAATAAAACTGCTTCAGTCCACACAGATTATGCACAGGTTGATAAACAGCCATTTGAGTGAAAAGCAAATCTCTGGGCTAATCTTCATCCTGATTTCATGAACAGGTCGAATGACAAAAACAGCAGAAAAGCTTTTGTCTGCTGACATTTCTCCTCGCCCCTTTAGCTCATGCTCTTACATACACTTCACATTTGAGAGATCCTAGCCAGTGGGCAGGATTGCCATTTGCACATATGTGAGCTGTCGAACTGTATCGGGTGCCGCTTTCGGATAAGATCCGAATGACACGCTCCCCAAGGCTGCTGGCCTTTTCCGTTCACTGACGGCATCTCCGACACCAGCCACGACAAGCCTGTGGTACCACGGGAGACAGGGAAGTGTTGGCCTTCAGTGGACTGCTGTTGTAACGCAGTTCCGCCTGGCTGCACATCGAGGTCTCTGACAGACGTCAAGATTTATTTGCAACTCACACCCTCGGCGGCGTGGCCATTTCTGAGGACGGATGGGAAGCGATAATGGCATGGATCTAGTGGGGTGTGCGTAAGTGATGCAGTGCTTCATATGCCAGCTGTCAACTTCTCTTAGCGTGTCAGAGTGTCAAGTCTTTGGGCATGTTTTCTCTAAAAGCATTAGAGTGAAAATACATTACGGCTTTGATTGCCCGAAGATGAACACATTCTATATGTCCCCCGTCGTAAAAAACCCCTGAAATTTTAGTTTTTCATTGGGGTAAGTTGGAAGACGGTGTATTTATAGAGACTGTAAATTTCCCTAAATTTCAATTATGTAATAATAAACAAGCATATGAAAAACTTTTTACATGTAATAATGATTATGTGTAAAAATGAAAGATCGTAAAGAATTAACCGGAAATATGTCTGGGAAAATCAATAAAAAAAATTGTGGAGGAAATAAAAATCTAAATAATAATACAAATTATAAATGATGTAGGCGAATATGAATAAATTATTATATATTACAACATGTTAAAAATAAATCTATTTTGTATTGTGGAAATGGAAAAACAATGTAATAAAAATTGTTTATAACAATTGTTTTTATATGTCATGTATGTATTACAAATGTTATATATGTATCGTTTATACATGTACAGTATATATGTGTTATATATACAGTACAGACCAAAAGTTTGGACACACCTTCTCATTCAAAGAGTTTTCTTTATTTTCAAGACTATGAAAATTGAAGATTCACACTGAAGGCATCAAAACTATGAATTAACACATGTGGAATTATATATGGAATTATATACATAACAAAAAAGTGTGAAACAACTGAAAAATGTCATATTGTAGGTTCTTCAAAGTAGCCACCTTTTGCTTTGATTACTGCTTTGCACACTCTTGGCATTCTCTTGATGAGCTTCAAGAGGTAGTCACCCGAAATGGTCTTCCAACAGTCTTGAAGGAGTTCCCCGAGAGATGCTTGGCACTTGTTGGCCCTTTTGCCTTTACTCTGCGGTCCAGCTCACCCCTAAACCATCTCGATTGGGTTCAGGTCCGGTGACTGTGGAGGCCAGGTCATCTGGCGCAGGACCCCATTACTCTCCTTCTTGGTCAAATAGCCCTTGATGCCTTCAGTGTGACTCTACAGTTTTCATAGTCATGAAAATAAAGAAAACTCTTTGAATGAGAAGGTGTGTCCAAACCTTTGGTCTGTACTGTATATATATCTTACACCTTGTCAGGCCAAATAGCTCTGAACATTTCACCTGTCATTTCACAATGTAATGTCACTAGTTCAGATGCCAACCTGCCACATCTGTTTACACTCACCTGGCACATTTCCCTTCTGGTATGAGCATCATCAGTTTAAATGCATCTGCTCAGATTGACATTCTCTCATTCCATCAGATCATGTTGAATAATCTTCAGTAAAGTGTCTGGAATCCATTCAGGTAACTCTGGGCATTCACTGTCACCTTCTGATTTCTTTATTCCACCTTTGGCAGATTTGATTAAAAAAAAATACAAAGTGAAAGGTCAAATCTCGAGGGTTTGAAGAGGATTTGCATAGGAGCAGGTCATACGAGCTGGAGTGATGAGAGCAATTTTGACATTTTTGACATTAACCAGATCTTTTCTAAATAAAAAAAAGAGAAAGATTTGTGTGGGTTGGTCTTACTGTTCTTTTTTTTTTTCTTTTTTTTGCTGCATACTATAAATAATATGCGCCAAGTCATCACAATATTCACTATATAGACAAAAGTTTGTTGACACCAGACTGTAATATTCGTATGAGCCTTTTGAACATTCCATTACACATTTATGGCCCATTTGCAGTTATAATAACCTCTCTGGGAGATGTTCCACTAGATTTGTGCTCATTCAGCCAGAAGGGTGTTAATAACCTCAGGTAGTGATGTAGGTGAGGTAACATTTGGAAAAGTCAGGTGTCCCAATACTTTTGTCCAAATATTGTAGATGACCTACCATATTTATACATATTTATAATAAACACTTCAGTGGCTGTGGAACTATGATTACATGACATCGGTGGGACTAATAGAAAGTACACACTTTACATGTATAAATGCAGACTAAGACCCTGATGATGATGGTTACTGAGCTTGCTTGGGCAACACGACGCATCTCTCGTAACACAGTTGGTTTCAAAAGAGATGCATTGTGTTGAAAGTTATATATGCGAGAACTTTAATGCAAAATATTGGAGTTATTATATATATATATATATATATATATATATATATATATATATATATATATATATATATATATATATATATATAATCTTGTCTTAGTTCTTATTAAATCAGAAAGGATCTCTTTGAAATTCTAGCATTTAGAACAACATAGTCACAGTAAAGTATCATAGCTATACTATAAACTTTCTTTCGGCTTCTCCCTTTAGGGGGCGCCACAGCGGACCATCCGCATGTTCGATTTGGCACATGTTTTTACGCTGAATGCCCTTCCTAACGCAACCCTCCCCATTTATCCGGGCTTGGGACCGGCACTAAGGCTTGTGCAACCCTAATGGCTGGGGTTGGTTCCCTGACCGGGGATCGAACCCGGGCCACAGCGGTGGTGACAAGGACCACATTGTATTGATTGGAGAGTTTATTTAGATCAAATGAAACCAATTATTAACTAAAGTCAACAATTATATATTTTTTTATCCATTTGAAAGCTTTTGGTTTGAGCTAGAATATTGAATATTGAAACATGTTATTATTAATAATAACGTTTTATTTGACAAAATGCGTGCAATTCAGTGTGTGACTTTTATTATTTGTTTGAAATAAATTTTGCAATCACTTTCTATCGCTAAATAAATCCAGTGATAAAATCTAGAGTGAAATAAGCAACTATCCAGTTCAAAAATTTCAATGATTCATCGATTTTTCTTGTCTTCCAAGTAATTGACGGGGCCAAACAGCTTTAGTCTCCATTTGTTTGGGTTCGTGTCACCCTGGTTTAACTCATGGCCATGGCTCCATTGGAAACCCCCCACCACCACCACCCCCACTTCCCTCTCATGCTGCATTGTACTTGAGGCCCTTTAACCCTCTTTAATGGCTCCGGAGTCACCATTCTGCTGTAAGGGCTGGACTTAGGTTCCCTAACAAGGAAACAGTGCTGAGTGCTCATGTAGGCTGTGTTACATAAACCATATACCCAACGGAGATTTGGAAAACTGTCTCTCAATGTTAGATGCACTGCTAAAATCTCAAAAAATGAAAAAAAAAAAAATACACAATGAATGAGTAAAATAAATAAAAAATCGACACGTTTTGCTCAGGTTTATGTCTAAGTAATATCAAAATATAATATTGATATTGGGATAAACTGTTCTTTGACTATACAATTGTATTGTGAAAACATAAAAGAAATACTCAACCACAGCCTATATTTTCTGAATAGGGCAAAATACAATGCGGCCGTATTTATACACGACGCCAAACTGAACCCTGTAACTTTTCATTTAAATGGAAGTGACTTTATATCAACTTTTGCGCTCTGATAGGCACACGTGGTATGTTCATGAAACCGGGTCACAAGACCGTGGTGTGATCTGCAACAGTCCAATCATCTCATTAATGAGTATGCCTTAGACTCATATTTACAAAAAGACGTGCAAAGCGTCTCCGGTGAATAGGCCGTGGCTTTCAGGGTGGGCTCGCACTGTCTAAACAGGAGCAGTAGTGCAGGACTAATGTGGTAAAAACACACAAAACCGCAGTGCCTCTGAAAATGAAGAAGACCACCTGTGTGTTGAAAAAGTCGGCGAGTCGCGTTGAGGTGGTGTCGCTGGCACACGTCCAAGCTCCGAGAAGAAAAGAAGTAACCACCGAACCCAAATGAGTCATGGCGCTGAGGGATGTTTGATTTGGAGACAGAGCGTAAATTGATTTCATTGTAAACGACAACGGCCTTTTCTGCATTCCGCTTTAATATGGTTTCATTCAGTGACTGTGCAGTTCAATACAATTCAATTTCATACGAATGGCGCATTTAACAATGGTTTTTTTTTGCAAAGCAGCTTCACAGAAATAAATACAATTTACATACAATAAATACATTGTAAATTGATTAAATTTATCCCTAAAACTTTTCTCTAAAATTCATTGCTAACCGGCGAAACATAGGACACTCTAATGAAGGAAAACTTCTTGAAGACAATATCGGAAAAGAAACCTTGAGAGAAACCAGACTCAAAAACCTCATCTGGGTGTATGTTTATTCATTATAGTTTCATTATTGCTAAGAACAATTTAAGAATTTAAATTCTATTTCCCAGTCGATACATCTGTTCTATTCTTCGTATAGAAATTGTAATAAAATAAATTAAATGAAATCAATGAATAAAAAGACAAATATTGTGTAGTTATTAATGGAAGGAGTCTCCAGTTGTAAGTTCTTTGTGAAACACAAAAAAAGTTGGAATTTTACATGTCCAGACTTATTGTTATTGTGACAAGTTGAAAACTTTCTATTTATTAACCTTAAGAGAAACAAATGAAGTTTGGTGATGGAACGACACTTTATAGCCGCTATAACGGACATGCTGCAATGTACCATAACAATTAAATGTAACTATAAATGGATACAAATGTATGAAGTTCTTTGTATTTTATGGTATTAAAGCTGGATTATGATGCTATATAAAAAAAAATTCAGGGTTGTAAAAAAGCTACTTTTCCTAAAAATACACACTCACACTCTCACACACACACACACTCTCACACACACACACACACACACACACACATATATATATATATATATATATATATATATATATATATATATATATATATATATATATATATATATATATATTTTCCCCCTTATAGTGTATAATGATTATATATCAATATATAAGGACTTCCATTGAAGTGTGTCCCTGTAAATATTGCAAGACATCAAAAATGCAATAGTCTCTTTGTTTTCATAATAAAATAATTCCCATAATTTCCAGGGAAATTAAAATCCGGTAAATATGATAATAACCTGAAAGTAATGAAACTGAGTTATATGATTACGATTTCTATTCCTTCGCTAATAAATGAAATCAAAAATACCAAAAAATCATTGTACCAATAAAATATATGTCCAAATCTAAATACTGATGTTCGATTGTATTTATTGACTGTATGATCGTCTACACCCATGCCAGCCGACCGACCACCTCTTCCTTTGTATCCGGAAAGAAAGAAAATCCAAAACAACTCACACTTGAACCTTAAACGTGGCACTTTATTTAGCAGGAGGGTGGATGAAAGCCGCTTGGTCAATGCAAAGAGCTTTGCGCATCTGCTTTTCTCTTGTGCTTTGTGTATTATTTCCAGTGAATGCGAGGCAGTGTCAGCACAGGTGGAGTGTCACAACAGGCTTTGACTCTCGAACTTATCGTGCCAGAGGACAATGAGCTCCCCGGCCCTACATACAAAGGAGGGCGTACAGGACAGAGAGGAAGAACAGCCGCAAATCAAACATGGCCGTTCTTACAACAGTACCATTCCTCTTTCTCTCTTTAGCCATGCTTTCATAATTCCTTTTTTTTCCCCCAGCAAAGGCGGAGACAATACCGGCAAACAATTAGAACTAAAACGCTGATTAAACACTGCTAATGCACTCGCCGTTGTGTAGTTGTGTAGTGCTCCGGCCCGACCTTTTCAGTGTCCTCGAATGTTCTGTACGCTCCAGGCTCCATGAGGTACTTGAGAATGTGTGTGTGTGTGTGTAAGAGGCAGAGGCCTAAACACAGAGGCCTGTGGTTGCCTTTTGTTTGTGGCTGTTTGTTATAGCGAGGGCTGAACTTTCTGCTTTTTCGGGGTCTGAGAGTCCTGGTGTCTCCGTTGGTGTGTTTGCTTTACTGTCTCGCTTTGAGTATGGGGGAGCAAACAAACGTCGAGATGTCAAAACAGTTTGTGCGGAAGAAAGCCATCACTAGAAGCATTTTTTTAATGCTATTAAATGACACAAAATTCCAAGTTGCAGCGTTTGTGTGTCTTGTATCACCAGGCAATGAAACATGGTTTCTTCGTTTCTTTCCAAACGAACGACGACTTGTTGCTCTAATTTCTGTTCCGAGGACTTTGTAATGACTTCGTATTTCATAAGGACGAATTCATCCAGTCACAGAAAGTGCGTGAAGTGAATAGGTTATATATTATATATTATAAGGAAGATCATTAAAATATAATAAAGTGTAGATTATATATTAACAGTCTCTGAACAGTCTAAAGTTTGACCTCATTCTGTGCATTAATTCTGAGACTCTGAGGTGTTAACAAAGGTAGTTTTTACAAAATGTTCGTGTGTACATCAAAGTGTTGTGAAGGGAAAAAAGTAGATTTATCTATCTCTCAATTCAATGAATTTTTTTTGGATAGCGCATTCAACACTGGAAATTGTCTCAAAGCAGGGTTACACAAATAATGAGGTAAGAAATAATGAATAAGATGTTCTCTATAAGTGTCAGTTTGTCCCTAATTAGTGAGACGGTGGTGACTGTGGCAAGGAAAAACTCCCTGAGATGGCATGAGGAAGAAACCTTGAGAGGAACTAGAGTTGAGAGGGAAACCATCCTCATCTGGGTTGCACCAAATGTCCATTTATTACAACTAAGCGATGTTGAGGTGTGTAGTCATGGTGATCAAATGCAAACTGTAGTCCTGAGTCAGTGTAGCAGACTGTTGACATATACAGTATATATATATATATATAATGTATAATGCATAATGCATTAAATGTAACTATACATTGATTTAAAAAAAATATGCATCAGACACAATTTGCCAATTGTATTGCAATGCGTCTTTTAAAAAAACTTTTTATTTATATATAATTATTAGTAGATGCGGTATACTTTTATTATTTAGAAAGTATCCAATAATTTGCGCTAACTATTTTAGAGATTAACATGCCAGAGGTAGAGCTGCATCTTCCTGGAGACAGAACTGGAAAAGAACCTCAAACTATTTGTCCATGTAGTGTGTGTATGTTTAAGTAAAGTACATTTGTAAATATTGCATCGTTGAGGTGAATTACACTGGGAGTAGAGCATATAAATGACAAAAATAAATACATCAATGACTGGATAATGTAATGTATAAAATATATTCAATAATCAACATTTTCTACTTATATCTCTAAAAAGACTTGATTTAATAATCCAGAAAATAAGGTACATATCCAAAGCGTTTTGCTATAAATGTAAAAAATGCCCTTGATAGTAGATGAGTATAGAAGATGGACAGAAAAATAAGAAATAAAATAATAGTAAAATAAATGTGTAAAATCGAGCTCAGCAGGATGTGTGTTGTCTGTTGGAACATCAGCATTTATTTGTCCATCAGGCAGGAGTGCTTCACTTAACTTTGTTGCCATGACAACACCAAATCTGAAGAGTGTGATATGCGCCCCCCCAAAAAAAACCCCAATTGGACCATTAATTGTGGATGTTGACATTTTCTTCACTGAGTGAGTGAGTGAGTGTGTGTGTGTGTGTGTGTGTGTGTGTGTGTGTGTGTGTGTGTGTGTGTGTGTGTGTGTGTGTGTGTGTGTTTTCAGCATCCAGATAGTGTCTTCACACAAAAACAATGTTGTGCTCTTTCAATGTAATCTAAAAGATAAATGTTGTAATCTGAGTAATAAGCAAGCAAACACATCTCAAAGCCTGCAGCCATGCCCAACACACACACACACACACGCGCGCACACACACAGCAGGCCTTCCTTCTTCTGAGCCGTGTCATTAAAGTGTCATGTCAGGCTAATTAGTGCTGTTAAGACTTGTTTAGTGGACTAACAGTAGTGCTGGACACTGTCTCTGTCAAACACACACACTTTTGCTGTCTGCAGTTACAACCCTAGTGTGGGTTTTTCTATGTGTGTATGTGTGTGTGTGTGTGTGTGTGTGTGTGTGTGTGTGTGTGTGTGTGTGTGTGTGTGTGTGTTTGTTTGGGCTCACACGCAGAGTAAAACTGACCTCGTTGACACAAAGCGTCTTTTTAAAGCTTTGCCATGTCTGAGGTTGTTCATCTCACAATGACAACCACGGTGACTTAAGTGCTGCACCTTAAACAAACACACACACACACACACACACACACACACACACACACACACACACACATTATGTGTTTAACTGATCACGAGCCAAAATGTCCTGATACACACATTGATTTTACATTATTTGAACCAAACCTTAAAAAAAAAATCATTTTATTGTTTTTTTTAACAATTTCCTTTATCATGATTGACCAAAAAAAATTTATTAGTTAATTAATTAGTTATTTTCTTTCTTTCTTTTATTTCTTTGCCCCCCTTCCTCCTATTGCAATAGTCTAAAATAATGTCAAAATATATTGCTGAAAAAAAAAACATATTGTTCAACCACACAAAACAGTCAAACATATATATATATATATATATATATATATATATATATAATCTTTTTTTTAATATTTACATTACGTTAAAATATAGAACTTTTTTTTATTATGAAAGTTATATTATTATTAAGATCATCATTATTATTTTAGATTATTATGATAGTTATAAATTATATGTATCCTATGTACGACTGTCACCATGCTAAATTTGATTATGTTCCAATAAAAGCAGGTCCCCCAGTGTTTTATTCCTCTTACACCACGAAAATTTGTGAACATAAACAATGCAACAGTGACATCATGTTATAGTTTCCTTTGACATCTACAAGCCAAGTTCTTTCCCACGAGCAGCTAGAATCGCCCGTCCCTTCGCTAGCCTCTTTTGTTTCATTTTGTTGAACTTAGACAAAACCCACACCGTTCTGAACACTCTGTTCTGAAGACCTTCCCGTGCTGGAAAACCTCAAGTTACAGATAACACATTTGACCAAGTGCAAAAAAACTGCAGTTGGAGCTAGTCCTTTTGTAAACTCGTGTAATTTTCGGAGCTTCACCACCAGTCAAATTACACAAGTAGCTCAAATTCTGCTGATCTTCTGACTCAAAATCAACGGCAATAAACCCCCTCAGGTTAAATACTAGCTAGGACGGTTACAGGAAGTGCTGTTATGAGCAGTAAAATTATTAACTTTTAGTGAAAATACTAAGAATATGTAATCTATGGTAAGTGTGAAATCAGGGCAGCTTGATCTCTCTGAAAACGTTTCTCTCTCACACATTTGCACTCTGGGTAAAGCTAAAAACCACAACCCCAACTGGAAATTTTACCTCATCAACTTAGGGTTGGTCTTTTCAACAAAATTCCCTGTTTATGAAGAGACTTCAGAGCAGCCTATTCGCTTCCAGTGTGAACAAATGAATTAGCTTTAAGTCAGTTATTATAAAAAAACACACTAAAAACGGTTCAAACTTCATCATCAGTGTTAAGAGATTAGAGACTAGCTAGCATACTTAGCATAATTTGTTAACACTGGCTAGCCTTTTGAAAGCGTATCTGTAACTTCTTGCTAATGCTGTACTCAACATTTCAGCCTAAAATTATGATTAACATTTGGGGGTTTACTACAGTGTAATGCTCCTAACCACTACTCAGACCTGTTAAAAATGTGGTAGCTTTATGTGCTCTGTCATAGCAAACATTCATGGAGGTGTCCATGTATTTTTAAAATGATGTTATTACAACCTGCAAACGACCACAAAGACGGCATACACTTTGAGAGAGTGGAAAAGTCTGCCCTCACACAGATGCATACATTTGCTCAAACAAACACGCACAAACACAAATTGTGTGTTTGTCCTATACGCAGTTTGGCAAAGCAAGGCTGGGCTGTCTGGACTGGCCTGGCTGTCTCGCCCTGCAGCACTCAGGTTATCTGATTGTGACACTCTTAAGCACCGCTCACCTCTGAGGCACGACCTCGCCTTAACCGCATAGCTCCCATTCCTAATGAGAAACCTCGCTCGAGTCCCGTGCAACTGCTTCACTCACACTCTTTCAGCTTCAGCCCCCTGCCTGCTGAGACAGAGCCCCTTGGCCACGTCCTGCAGAAAGATATCCATCAGCTTTCTGCCTCCCCTCGTCATTCCTGCCACAGGTATGTCGGCTGCTCCAGCTGAGGACTTCATGCCTGCCTTTGATCCCGTCGTGTCATTAGCGCTTTATCTTATCTTAAGGGTTTTTACACAACTTTCGCTTTTTAATCTCAAGAGAACCTGCCTGACAGTCTTCTATGATGAAGAGTTCACGTGAGGATTGCGTAACCTTTTTTTCCCCCCTCTGGAGCCCTGCTTAATGCCGATGGGGACAAGTGAGGGCAAAAAGACGTGGCCTTCTCTCACTTTATCTGTTCTTCAAACACAGCCCCGTGATCAGGGCAACGATGTAATGCATTCTATATAAAATAATAGATATGTAAATAATATCAAATTTAAAATGTTATAATAATAATAATAAAATGTACAAGGTGTCATTATTTAAATTATACATTTATTTGTTATCATTAACTAACATTTAGGGAATTTGTATAATAATAATAATAATAATTAGAATGTATTACTATATAGAAAATATAGTATACTGTATGACAAATGCAGAAAAGTGCCTGAGGTGCAGTCAGTGTTTTAATTCAACCCAAAGGTGTTCAATAGGGTTGAGGTCAGAGCTTAATAGAAGGAGATTTTTCACTCCATCTCGTGTAAACTATATGTTAATAGAACTGGCTTTGTGCACAGGGGTCATGTCATGATTATGTTTGGGTCTCGAGTTCAAGTGAAGCGAAAATTTCATGCTACCACATCCAAAGCCAATACTTTTGTCCCAATTATATAAAACATGCATATTCATATTTATGCAAAAAAACAATAACACTATCACCACGCTATCCTCTGTTCTCAAAACTGTTACGGACACTTTGGAGACTCCTCAATGCAGAACATTTCAACAGTGTATATATTTTGTTTCTAAACTTCTGACAGGTTCTTCATTTAGACTGGTGTTCAACAGACTGCAATAAGATCTAAAGCCAATTTGCAACCTCTTGGCAGAGACAACCAGTGTTTTGGTTTGCGTGCTGTCAATCTTCCCAAGAACAAGGAAAAGCCTCAAAACAGCCCCAAATCATCGGTGCTTCATGACCATATTTTATGGAGGTTTGGTGAGGCTTTTCTTGGTTTGTCTGAATCCAAAAAACTGCAGAAGGTGTTTACGGTGCAACCACTACACACCATTCCGGTTATGATTCCAGTGACACTGCATTCGTTTTCATTTGTACAGTTTCAAATGGTACTTTCATTTTTGCACCAATGTGAGAAAAGTGCACACGAGGTACTTTTAATAAACCAGCAATCCTATGAGACGTGCTAAATACATGTCTTGATGATAACGCTCCAGCAACACAGAAAAAAGCACACTTTGCTATTTTTTTGTATTATTTATTACACGTTCCCGTTTTTACATTTTACGATATGTATTTTTGAGACAGTGCTTTGCATCAAAGGAAATCTGGGTTTTCGAAATTATACTATTGAATCACTGTGCGTACAGAAGCATTTTTGTGTATTCTGGACAATACATGATGTGGTTGAAGATCTGGTTGTGTCCTTGGCCATGTTGAAGTATACAGGAGAAATTACAGATGGTGTAAACTTCCAAGTATATTATTAATAATAATAATAATAATAATATTAATATTAATAATAATAATATTTATAATAATTATAATAAAAATAAAAATAATTATTATTATAATAATACAAAAAAATTATAATAAAAAATATATATAAATAATAATAATAATAATTAAAAAAATAAATAATAATAATAATAATATTAATAATAATAAAAAGAATGATAATAATAATTATAATAAAAAAGTAATAATAATAATAATAATAATAATAATAAAAATAATAAAAATAATAATAATTATTATTATTATTATAATTATAATTATTATAATTATTATAATTATTATTATTATTATTATTATTATTATTATTATAATACAACCCATTCAAGGGTTCAATTCAAGGTGTTTGATACGGTTGAGGTCAGAGCTCTGTAGCAAACCACTTAAGATCTTCCACTCCACCTTGTATAAAGCATATCTTCATGAAGCTGGCTTTGTGCACGGAGGCATCGTCATGCTGGAACACATTTGGGTTTCCCAATTCAAGTGAAAATTAAATGCGACTACATCCAAAGTCTTAGTGGTAATTTTTAGGGGAAGAACCATGTATGGGCTGGAAAAGTCATATATATTCATATACCATCGAGCATCTTTAAAACGTGTTTTAAGTATGTTTACTGTCTCATTTCATTCATTTAATACGTATGGAAAGCACAATGACATTTTATTGAAAATCAAAGCCGTATGACTGATGTTTTATTAACCTGATTATTTACATGGCTACTTTTCCATGGGAATGGTAACGTTCCCAAATATGATGTAGCACTCACAAACTGGCTTTTCATGGCAGTAGCCTGGCATGTGCATCCATCCCAAGCGTCCCTTAAGCTTCATCATTTATCATCATCATCGTTGTCGTCATGATTATGATGATGTTCATCAGCTTTCTGAATGCTGAATCCACATGTCTCGGCTGTCACGCAACCCTGCAGTATGGTTCAGCGGCAGGCTATTGTGAGTCAGGGCCGTTTTATATGGAACACATGTGTATTAATGAAAGACGCGAAGCGCGCGGCGGTTTGTGCCGGCCCAATGGCATTGTGGGAATGATTACAGGGGACGGGGCGGGGGCAGGGCGCCTTGACATTAGCATCGCTTTTGATCATGCCGTCGAGCGAGGTGGCGCTGAGGAAACTCAGAGCTAACGCTGGCACGGCTTGAGACGCACCGAGCAGGCCAAAACGAGCGGCGAAGGGAAATGAAGGCTCTTGAGCTCGTGGCTTTTCTCTTGCACAATATGAGATGTGGTCGGTGGCCAGAGGAGACAAGCGTTATTTCGAATCCGCACTGCCGGAGTGAAATGATCTGGTGCTGTGAGGTTAGGAGGAGGAAAAACACAAGGTCACGACCGGTTCCCGTAGGCCCGATTCCGCAGCGGCGCATCTGGCTTTCATTCTGACATGCCATGCTGTGGAAACCACTTTACGACGTGGATGAACAGCTTCGCTACCATGTCTTTGCTAGACTGGAAATAGCTCAGGTCTGGATGTAAAATGGTTTGGATGTAAAATGGTGAAAGGTTTAGGAGATCCTACATTTTTTTTCCTGTGTGCACGAATAGCTTTATATCAAAGCTGTCGACATTTTTTTTGTGTTAGATAATCTTTCTTTTTGCAAAAATACGCTCGATAATATGCTTTCGGTGTAGCTTTCATTCACTCCAACAGCATCCATTCCATTGACTGGCAAACTACAAACATGGTTAGCCATTTTGGTGTTGTTTCATGTGCTCCTAAAGTAAATTTCCCACTAAAAACATCATTGGAATTACAAAACGTGAACTCACATGGTGTTATTGGAAAGCCTGTTATATTCTATTGTTAAATATTATCCACATTTTTTGCTATTTTATACTGAACATGGGGTAAAGTGTGTCATTTCAGGTGTCTGTGTGCCCACCATGAGGTGTCCATGCCTGGCTACTTTGAGATAGTCGATAGGTTAATTGTCTGGATGAATAATTGCAAGGTCGGGAGTTTGAATCCAGGCTGCTCCTATAAGGTTCCCATTCAAACCTCATCTCAACTATGAGTCTTCTTGGATGTAACCATCTGCCAAATGAATCAATGTAACCGTCAGGATATGACTCACACATTGAAGTTTTGGAAATCCCACCAACTGCTCTCAGAATTCAGTAACAGTTGCACAACTAATGTAGAAAAAACTTATTAGATAATAATAATGAGCCTTTATTAGAAGAAAAGAACGACAAAAAAAATCTATCTAGGAAAGAGTTCCAGGAATGGGTTCCAGGCTGAACCCCTTTTGGGAGGTTTGATAATCCCTGTGTGTGCTTGATGTGGTCTTCGTTCTGAGATTGTTCTACATCTAATGATCTAGTTAGCTAAAGCCATTCAATTCCTTTATTTATTCATTCACCTGCTGTAATCACTCCATCTTGTTCAGGGTTGTGGTGAATGACTAGGCATGAGGTGCAAACATGACCAGTTCACTGCACGGTTGCAATTTATCAAAGCCAATCCACCTGCTAGCACGGTTTTGGAGGAAACGTGAAGAAAAACAAATATAAATAAAGAGGCACCGTTGGAGTCTCATCCACTCTAAGAACATTGTTGAATCCTGAGCTCAAGTTACTGCCAGTGTTGCGTTTCTCATGTTCCTAAGCTGGGATTTAAAACTTTCTATAAATATTGGCTAATAGTCAACTTGCATATTTCTCTACATAATGTGTCTAAATGTTCAAATTAAATAAATTCATGCAACAATTCGATGGAGGTTTATGAATATTTTCTAAATATTTAAATGAAATGACTTGATGGCTGTTTCTGGAAAAAAAAATGTCTGAATAAATTCTCACTATTGATTCTTCCACGTCATTCCCGAGCTCATGCTTGATCAATTCAGACATTTCCTTGTTTCATCTTAACTACCGACAAGTTACTCCAAATCCCTCTGCCGTAAACAACTAGCCAGCAGGATCTGCTTCGAATTTAACTCTTTTAGAAGAAGGAAAAAAAACCATCCTTTTGCCTCCAGTTTTGTGACATACTGAGTGCTTTTATTTTGGTGAAAACAACAATATGGCATTACTCAGTAAATGTTTCACTCAAAGGGCTCGAATAACAGAGTGCTCTGATAGAACAGATTAAGATGATCAAACACAGGAGTCAAGCTACCTTTGATGACCCCTGGTGAATCAGCTGCTCCCTTAAGCGCTGACTTTCTCCAGGTTTCAGTGTTTCGTTGAAGAAAAGACAACACAGCTAATAACACGGAGCGGGGAGAGGAAAGCTGCGACTCTGAACCACAGCTTATTTCCCTAAAAACATCATCGCATTGGTGGTTCCAGAGGATTTCTTTTTGGACGAAGCTTCCTGTTGAGAGCACGCAAAGGAAAACCGACTGAATTCACTTTCTGTGTGTTTGAATACGTTTAACTTCAGCATGAGTTTTAATGTTGGGTTGTGAGCATGCTCTGTTAGGGGTGGTAGAAGAGGACTTCTGGTAGTACAGGGGGTGGGGGGATGGGGTTAATAAAGTTATTGAGATGCCTGCAAGCTAATCACAATGTGACACACAGTGAGTGAAGGTCAGACAAGGCCTAAGGCTCTGAGCACTCACTCTGAACATCAGGCCATTAGAGATCATAGCTAGACCCTACAGTGAGATCAACACTTACAGTGAACAAAGAACAGGAGCATTGAGGAAATAAAACAACAGAATAATCAATAACATGATGACTACAGGGAATTTCTCATGATTTTTTTTTTTTTTACGAAAAAAAAAAACCATTTGGTGTGTATATCTTGTACACTAATTTGCCTCTTCTTCTTCTTCCGCTTCTTTTTTTCTTCTTTTCTTCTTTTTCCTCTTTTTCTTCTTGATTAAAATCAACTTATTGCAAGTTTTGTCAAAAGGGGGCGATATAAGTCTTACAACCGGTTACAAACCATTAAAGAACATAAAATATGAAATGTAGCAACAAGTTATTATTATTATTATTATTATTATTATTATTATTATTATTATTATTATTATTATTATTATTATTATCAATTTAATTGTATTTTTGTATTTGGAGTGAACCTCTAGTATCTCTTCCAAAAACACTGAACGTTAATCAGATTCATACACAATAAGAGGAAAATGAAGAGAAAGTTGTTTACAAGAACAACAACAACAACAACAACAAAAACAGCAACAATAGCAGTTGTCTTATATTATTTCTAGTTGTTTCATATCAGTTAGTAATACACTAACACACACTTTCGACTGTTACACAATAAAAAAAATCCCATATAATAATAATAATAATAATAATAATAATAATAATAATAATAATAATAATAATAATAATAAAGGCCTCTCCGATTTTTTAAAAATAGAATCACTGAGTTTTCTTTGTTGAAATGTATCCGGAGTGTGTAGGTGTATGTAAAAGTGTGTGGGTGCAGAAAGGTGATTAAACACAGCTTCTACACTCCACTGATCCACAGAGCTCAAAGTTTTGTGTATTTGACTCGAGATTTGGCCTCCTCATTCCGTTAATTACATATAACAGAGTGCAACAACAGGCTGTTAATAAAGTGTGTGTGTGTGTGTGTGTGTGTGTGTGTGTGTGTGTGTGTGTGTGTGTGTGTGAGTGTGTGTGAGATAGACCCTGATTAAAAAAGCAGAGAAGATAAGAAGAAGATGAGAAAGATGCCCGTTAAGGACCCTTTTTAATGCGCCGCGCCTGCGCACTGGGCCGCAGAGGAGGCACAAAGACGTCGCACTTACTGCTGCTGGAAACTGCGCATGCGCGCGCCTAATCCCACTGGCCCGGTAAAAACAATGCACGAAAAAGTTTTTCTTGAACCGGATTTTTTTGGGGGAGATTTCTCTCTCTCTCTCTCTCTCTCTCTCTCTCTCTCTCTCTCTCTCTTTTACACACCCACCCACACCAAAAGCACACACTATTTGTGATCTTTATTAATCCTTTTCCAGATTTTACAAAAATAAATTCTGATCATTTGACTGCTCATATCATCACCCCACATGAATGCAACTGATAAAGAACAATATATTTCATCCATCCATCAATATCAAATCAGCAATTTCTCATTACAAAGGAAGCAAAAAGTCAAACACTGATTATTTAATATCATGAAAACCCTCTTCAGAAAGAGTTTGAGATGAGAAGAATCGACAGATGGCGCAGCTGCCTCGGTTTTTCCACCTGATCAGAGACGCGCTGGAGCGTTTCAACATCTACACAATAAAAAACAAGAAATTATTAACTATATAGTTTGTTGTTGAAACGATGTTCACAACTTATAATTCATTTTATGATTATTATTCAAGAGAATTGTACTGCAGGTGTGTGTGTGTGTGTGTGTGTGTGTGTGTTTATCCACACTGCCCAAATGTACCCCATTGTTCAATCACGGCCCGCCACGTCATAACACGATATAATATGCTAATTAGCTGCACCTAAGAATAACGATGTGGCCATAAAAGTGTGCAACACCTTCCTCTTTTATTGAAACACAAACAAATTGCAACAAAACCACTATTTACCCGAGAATGTCCAAAAAAATAGTAGAGGATCTTTTAAAGACTTTCTCCAGGACAGATATATTTAAAAAAAAAAAAAGAAGAAGAAGAAGAAGAAGAAAAGAAAAACCTGAGATTTCCCTGTTAGTGCATCGCTGTATTAAAAAAAAAATCGCAACGCAATAAGATGTATGAAATTCAGCCTTGCAAGCAGAAAGCGCGCACACACACACACACACACACACACACACATTCGGGTTCCATACAAACAAGCGCTAAGAGATAATATTCCTATACACTCAGGTAATTGGGGCAAATATAAACGTAACAAATTGCAAACCTGGATAATATTTACACGCTTTTGTACAGTCTTAATAAATTAAAACGCATGTTCTTTAACCCATTCGACTTATTTACATACATATTTTGATCTTCAGAATATTACATATAAATAATTAGAAAAAAAAAGGAACAAGTCCCAGATAGGAGTGGTGTTGATGTGTTGATGTACGTTGTATCTTCATCCACCAGGTTCAGGATAAGTTCAGTGTTCAATACACTTAAATCTGGATTTTAAACTTTTGCAGTCTCGAGTATCCAAAATACAGCAACCCCCAAAGTTCTCCACATCCCAGACCTTTTGCACGCCATATCTATTTCTTACCCAAATGCAGTTTTGGTGCAAATTCATGCTTTTTTTTTTTTTTGCATCCAAAACCCATTAGGACGCGCCTTTGTTATGTCATTTTGGAGACTCTCGGCTTGGAGACGCGTCCCTCTGTTTCTTCAGGCCGCTCACCAGCCTCTGGATGCTCTGCAGTTCGTTCACGGCCTCTTTGGCAGGTGTGTGTGGGGATCCGTGGGGCCCTGGTGCGGGACTTCCTTCCCTGCTGCCTGGTTTGGAGGAAGAGCCCGAGTTTGAGTCTGGATGATCCCCAGCAGGGAGTCCGGTGCTCAGCAGGCTGGAGCTCTGCGGGATCTGGTATGGGTTAAAACGCAGTCTGGGCCGCGAGCCGCTCAGTAAAGCGCTGCGGCTGAGACATGACGCCACGCCGCCGGCTGGGAGACTCGAAGCCGCAGCGGCTGCGGCCGCCGCCATGTACGTGTACGGATACGGAATCAGGCTGCCGAAGGGCTGCATGGAGATACCCTGGAATAAAACAAGATGGTCCTCAACATTATTTTTATGCACGTACAATAAAACATGACTGATTAGCCTGATTATATACATGTTGTAAAAGAGATGTTGCACTGATTATAACGTTTCCCAAAGTGTTCATATGCACTAAATTCTATTCACTGCATTTTCACACACATATCAGTTTATGCACACAGGTTTATATCTTGTTGTATTCAAGAAATCTTCATTTCTTGAATGATTCTGCTCACTGAAGACAGATAACACAATGCCATTCTTCCTGTCTGAACAGGTCTGTTTGTAATGTGTTACAGAAATGCCATTTATATACCACAATATGTGGTATAGCTTCTAAAACAACTCTTCAAATCAGTGCCTCTAAAACTTTTTCAGGATAAATATTATTACTTGAATTGATATTAATATAAAACAAACAAACAAAAGAATTGCAGAAGCTTCATCTCTACCTGAGATGCCAGCATGTGTTGCGAAAGGTGGAACGGGAAGGATCCGGGTGTGCCAGCTCCCTGAGGTGACAGGCCTCCATTTTCCATGGCGCTTGCCCCTGACATTGATGCCAACAAATGCCCCATGCCCATGGTTGAAAAGGCCCCGGATGCCATAGCAAACTGGCTCGGGTGAAACAGCAATGGGTGCCCTGCTGCACTCAGTGGGTTGAATAGATGCTGCCCGTGAAGGCCGGACAGTGCCAGGCTCTGTAGGTGATTGGCAGTGAAGGATGATGGACCCTCTGTTTGGATAAGAAGTGGGGTAAAGTGTTCCTTGCCCTCCTTTCTGGGTGGATCCGACTCTTTTGGGTTGCCTCTCTCCGATTTTTCCTTTTCGGGGTTTCTGATGCTGAAAGCAGACTCGCTTTCTTTACTCGAGTCCACGTAGTCTTCTTTCTTCTCGAGGTCGGGTTTGTCCTTGAATCTTTCCTCGGTGGTCGACTTTAAGGGGGATGCTGTGTGTGTACCAGGACTACTCATTCCTACAGACATTTGATCCTGGTGCTCAAACTCTTGGTCGCTCTCAGTTGAGTTTTTCTCATCTGGAATAATATAATGACAAAACCAAGGTTCATTATGGGGATATACATAGAAATTCGACCTTCTAACTTTTTTTATTCATCACACACTCCTGATCTGAAATCTCTACCTTAATGTTTCTTATTATTACATGTAAATAAAATGGTAAAATAATGAAAATACAACCAACTGCTTAGTTTGTGTCTCAAGAAGTTATAGTTATATCAAAAAATGTTTCAAAAACTTGTGCTGAAGAATAAATAATGAATTCTGTTCGACTTCGCTTCCTTGCTAAATCCGCAAGAGTTTATTGACCTCAAGTAAAAAAGGTTCAAATCACTTGCAAGACAAATACGACAGTGGGACTTTTTGTAACATTATTTTAAAGGCAGTTTGGTTAAAAGGCGTACCGTGAGCTGTGAGTTTGCTCTTCTAGATGTCCTGACATTTTAACCAGATTATTATGGCCAGGTGTTTTATCCATTTGAGTTGTATTTCTACATGACCATTATCCATGTTTGAACCTTGGGATATGTGTTGTGCAACAGGTAAAGGGAATGTTATTCATGTTTTCTATAAAGCTTGTGGTTCTCAGAGCTCTGTGAAGCAGAGCAAGGGGATTTCATAATATATTTGTGGACCACAAGGCATTATTTTCAACACGATTAAGTTGTTATTAGCATCATCGATTGAATTGTGAATGGGTTTAATACAAACTTTAATAATGAAAAAAAAAATCATCCTGTAATTATCTTGGATCTGTTTAAGCCATTTAAAAGAAAATGTGAAAATAATAAAAAACTAACTCGGGCATTAATAAAGAACCTGCAGAATGTTGTATGAGTATATTTGGAGTAATAATATTAAATCCTAATGGGGTATGTGAAAGTTTGACAACTAAAAAAAACTCAAAGGATTTATATGATTAAAAAAAGAAATAATAATACAATCAAAACAATCAAATGGGGAATTTTTTATAGCAAACGTTAATAATAATAGGTGCAAACATTATAAAACAAAAAATGCGAAATACAAATAGAAAAGTAATAAATAAAATGCTCATTTCATTATGGAGACAATTGATAATACAAAAAAAAAAATACAATAAAAAATATATTTATAAAATCAAGTTTAAAAAAACTTAATATACGCATATATAACATTATAAATATAACATTATAAATATATTGCCTTTTAAAAAATATAATAACAATAGAAATATAAAAATATAAATATATTTATATAAAAAAATATATAACAATATTAATATATTACCTTTTTAAATATAAAACAATATAAATATAACAATATAAATATATCAATATTGTATATTTGCTTGCATACACACCTCGACTGGAGCGGTTGAACTTCAGGGGGCTTGTCGCGGACCCTAAAGGAGAATGAAGCGGCTCTCGGCTGCTCGGCGGCTCGCAGGATGAAGCGTCAGATTCCGCTTCGTCTCCTTTCACACACGCCTCATCATACACACGCAGAGCTGGCAAACTCAACTGTTTTCTGCATCCCAAAAAAATATAGATATTTATACATAATCACATGTGTATATAAGAAAAAAAGACGCTTTATACAAAAAAAGAAATGCATGTTCGCAAACCTTTTCTCTCTCCTGCCATTGCCCGTGTCTCGAAACCCTTTGGCGAAAGGATTGTGGTCGATTTTGAGTTGAGTGATCTAAAAGAAATAAAAAAAAAATCTCTAAAACGTGTTTGCTGTTACACCAACCACGCACGTGGGAAAAAAAACAAAACCAAAAACAATAAACCCTGCATATGGTGTGGACACACACACACACACACACACACACACACACAAAAACAACAACGCAGAGGCCATTAAAATAGCTCCTAATTTCCTGCTGCATTCACCCTCATTGCCTTTCCTAAGAATTTGATCTAAAATCAACACTGACAAACACTAAAGCTAAAGACTAGTTTTCTGCACTCGCTGGTATGATAAGATACATTCCTGATGCTTTCTTTCTGTCTGTTTATTTACCCAGAATCTGTTTTCACTACAAAGCAACACAATTATCATTTATAAATATAATATTTATAAATTTTATTGGAAATCTTTCAATTCTGCTCACACTCCAGTCTGCATGCAAACTTTTGCTGCTTTGGGAACATTAATGATGATAAATTTAATTAAATATTTTTGCATCTTTTATACTCATATTCAACAGGCACTACTCATAAAAACTCCCAATGTGATGGATTTTTTAATTGATTGCCCTCATTTACAAAACTCTGGCCTTCTCCTGGTCCTGTTTTAGATCCATGTCACAAATTTCTTTCACTTTTTCAAATGCAGACTATAAATCGAAAACATTTTTGTTTGGGGGGGAAAAAAGGAAATGTAAACACCATTGCTATTATGAACAAACAGCTTCCTGTTGGCTGATCTCTAACCGGAACTCACCTTGTCGTTTTGATAGGCAGTGACTGCTATGAAATCTGTTTCTGGAAACACGTAGGTCCTGAACGTGCTGTAGGGAAGCTTCAGGATGTCGTTGGCTCGAACAATATGGAACCTGGGTTGATATTTGTGCATCGAGTTGAGGATAGTCTGGGGGAAAAACAAACAAACCCAGAATGCTTTGTGTTACACTTTGTGATTGACATCATGTTTTATTATTATTATTATTATTATTATTATTATTATTGCTATTACTATTATTATTGTTGCTATTATTATTATTATTATTATATTATTATTATTACTATTATTATTATTATTATTATTGCTATTATTATTATTATTATTATTATTATTATTATTATTATTATTATTATTATTATTATCATTATTGTTGCCCCATTTAGTGCATTTATAATGGTTAGAATAATCAATAAAATATCTCCATTCATAAGAACCCATTCAGAATTGTAGGATTTTTTTTGAATTGTCATTCATAAAAAATATCATAAGTAGGAACCATGTTATTATAACAGGGTGTCTCTAAGCACGTGCTGCTTCTTTGTCCCACAAACTAGGCTACAAATACATTTTATTTGCATTATAAACTATTGTAATGATGAGAGGATCTGTGTGTAAAATGGAAAAGAATAACAGAAAGAAATCAGTCATTATTATCAGTAATAATGAGGAAACTCGAAGGGAAAACAGGGGGTTCATCTAAAATGCTGCAGACTAAAAAGCCTGGCATGTGGAACGTGGTTTTCCTTCTACCCCGTGGCATTTATTTTTAAAGCAATCACTCGGCAAGCTTTCCTCGCTAAATTGCACTTAAGGGGGCCGGTGACTGAAAACACTTTGGGGATCTAACAGCTTCCTCTCGTGCCTCGGGATAATGAGATCCAAAAAGACGCCAAAGGTCGTCGCAAGAGGCCCACAGACCTTCTAATGAAGGAACCTGAACATGATCGTTACATTACTGCGTTTCTTTCTTTTCTGTTTGTGTTTGGGTTTTTTCCCCTCTTATTAATCCACAGTTTATTACGCATATGACACATTAATGGCCACTTTATTACAGCATTAAAAAGGATAAACAATGCGTTAAATATGGGATGTGGGATAAACAGGACAGGACGATTCAATGGTTATGAATTGAACAATGATTAAAACTTAAAAAAAACAAAACTCCACGTTTTATAGCAAATATCCTATCAATATTATAGTCTCTTTATATCTGATAATAATAATGACAATAATAATAATAATAATAATAATAATAATAATAATAATAATAATAATAATAATAATAATAATAATAAATGATAAAGGCGTCGTATTAATCAACAATTTACAGATTTTACGCACCATTGTTTTCTAACGCAATTTTTAATCCTATTATGGATTGATATTTATGTTTTACTCATGCATTCAGTTATTTTAATTGAAAATTTTTTTACATGTTCAATAAAGTGTGTGTGTGTGTGTGTGTGTGTATAAAATATGTCATGTGATACATGTGGCCTACATATAAAATGACAACCGCATGGATCGCAATTGCAAAACAAACAAAAAGCTCAAATTTAATATAATTTTCTTCCAAAATACTAAAGTAAAAGTGCTTCTCAAAGCTGAATAAAATCTCAGTGCATGCTTGACTTACGAATCCGTGTTTGTCGGAGATGTTGTTGGTGAGTTTGAGCTTGTGGAAGGTGACCGGTTTGGCCATCCACTGCTCCCCGGTGGCAGGGCTGTCCGGGTGGATGTACATGCGCTTGGGCATCTCCGGGTCCGCTTTCCCCGCCACCATCCAGCGCGAGTTGTGGAATTTATAGCGACAGTCGTCCGCCGCCACGATGTCCATCAGCAGGATGTATTTGGCCTTTTTATCCAGCCCGTTTACACGCACTTTATACGGAGGAAACATTCTCCTGCGCAGAGAGTACATACTTTTGAAACGCAGCCAGAATTGGAATAAATGAGCAAAACACACACACACACACACACACACACACACACACACACACACACACACACACACACACACACACACACGAGCAAAGGAAAAATGCAATAAAATGATCAGTTAGTTTCTAAATTCCATTTTAAGTGCTGGAGGAAAATATTTTTGGAAGAAAATATACAAAATATTTGGGTACAATCAAAACCTCGGCCTGTTACAGTCTGCAGTGTAGGACTGAACCCACCACACCACACTACTCCCAGAAAGTCAAATCTTTTTATTCATTCTTCAAAACTTTACAATGTGATCAAAAATTTGACTTAAAAAAAACTGAACCTACACAAAAACAGAACCTTTTTCAAATGTCCTCGAAATGACCCCATAAAAGATCTGACTGATACCATGAGATTTCCAGTGCCCTCAACAACCTCATCTACATTATACATATCATTAAAAAACAACTATTTGTATTATTAATCAATACACATGTGCATTATTACACATTACTGACCCATAGCTCTGTTTTAGCTTTATTTATTTTTTATCTGCCAGAGAAACCTTTATTCTACACTGGCCTGCAAAACAAATCCAACATTTCTCCATGTTTCCACAGTGTTTGCTCTCATAAGGAAACATTTCTCCTCCAAACAAAACAAGCTTTTATTCGCCTTTTTTTTAAATATTTTTTTTGCAATAAAATGTGTGCAATGTGCATGTAATTCTTATTACCAAAAATGTAAAACAAAATAAATGATCAGTCTTAAAAAAATTATTTTGAGATGAAAAACAACATTAACCTTTATACCAAACCCGTATTTTTATTTTTTTAACATTTAAATTGTTGGCGTGTTTCTAAAAAGCAATTTTTTAACCATAATTCTTACTTTGCATTATTAGTCTGGAGTAGAATTAAATATTAATAGAATTAAATTATTTTCATAATAAGACAAATAAATGAACGCTCACCTCCCCGACTTGGTGATAACCATTTCAGTGCCGATTTTATGAAACTGATCCCACAGCTCCTTGGCCTCGAGGGTCACTTTTGGGTCGTCTTCAACCTCCTCCTCGGGCTCGAGGCTCTTTAGTGCGCGAAGGTGCGCGGCAGCGGCCGCCTGCTGCTGCGGGTGAGAGTGGTGATGATGGTGACCGTGCAGCGCTGCGTGCAGGCCCGCCTCCGCGGCTCCGGACAGAGCGTGCTCAGCCAGCGGCTTGGGGAGCAGCCCGAGGGTCGGGAAGAAGGAGGCGGGCTGCGCCGCAGCAAGGAACGCCGACACGGGGAAGTCGGCGGGCCGGTGCGCGTGGAACGGGTGATAAGCCATAGCGCCGGTCCCCGTGAAAACCGGATCTCTCATCGGTGCATCCACTAAATAAAGGAACGAGGCCAAAGTGTAAGAGACGAGAATCGAGTGGTGTATGTCCGGCTGCCAAAAAACAAAAAGAAGAAAATAAACCGTCTGAATTTGGAGGCGAACAGACGCGCTGACGTTTCCGCAGCAAGAGGAAATGAACGGCTGGTTACTGGTAGTCCTGCAGATGATAATGAAGATAATGATGGTGATGATGATGATGGTCGCTCCAGTGCAGGATTTAATATCATCCGTCAGGAGTGCCACATTGACACCTTCACGGATTTGGAATTCTCCAAATGATTTTTCCTTCTTTTCCCGACACGCACAGCAAAAACAAAACAGCTCCAAGAGAAGAAGAAGAAGAAAAAAAAGAAGCCCAAACTCATCCGGAGCTCAACCTGAGTTGTCGTCTTCAACACTTGCGCGTCTTTGGCGCGTCCCTCCTCCTCTCTGCTCACCCACACTAATGAACCAAAGCGCCTTGATTGCTGATTTTACGCGTTCCGGACCAATCAGGGCGCGCGGTGGGCGTGACTTGACAGATCGAAGCCAAGTGGAGGAGGAACATGGAGAAAGAGGAGGAGAAGCAGGAGGAGCGATAGAAAGGGGGGTTGAAGGTGTCGGAAGCTTTTGCAGCGAGAAAACATGTCAACAGGATCAAATATTAACCAATGACATAGAGAAGATGTGGAAATCCCACCCCTCCTCCTCCTCCTCCAAAAAAAAAAAAAAAAAAAAAAAAAGAGTCTGACTACAGCTGCACTTCTCAAAACACTGAAAGATCATAATAACGAATGAGAAACAATGAGAAATGTGTGATTTTGCACTTTTTTTAAATACAGACTCATACGTCATATAGAGCACGTGTATGAATATTCATAAAATATTAAAAAAGATTATTAGATCAATCACGTGCACACTTAGGGATCATCATTGACTATTTATTGGACTATATTATAATCATTTGATGTCAATGAAATACAAGGTGCATTTTTATTAAAAATCAACGATTTATCTTATAATAATAATATTTTATATTTAACATTACATTATTATAGATTCTAGTGATCTGAATATTAATGTAGAAATGCAACTCATTTGCATAGTATGATAGAAGACCGTCGTCGATTTAATCAAATCTAATGCAAAACTATTAAAACCCGGAAGAAATTATTATTTTTTTCATTTTTTGCTCTCTGAAGAAGGAGGAGGAGGAGGAGGAGGAGGAAGACGCGCGGCCCCTTTAAGACGCTCCGTCAGCGCGCGCTGATTAAGTGGGACTCCGCTATTTGTTAAAAGGGCGCTTGGCGCCAGTCGGCTGGGGGTCCTACAATAAGAACCTGGCCCGTGTCACTTCATATTTACCCCCTGAGTCCTCAAACGCGCGCGCACCCATGCATCCCTCAGTGCTCACATCCGCAACCAAACAGCACACAACCGCAGCAGCAGTGCGCAATAATGACCTGAACAAAAAGTGCACCTTCTGTGCAACTCTAAATACCAAGAGTGCGCCAAAGTCAGATCAGAATGCACCCTTACAGGTCTTGAACAGGTCCTGAACAGGTCCTGAACAGGTCTTGATCAGACCCTTTCACCAAACTCGTACCACGTCTATTTTAGTGCGCGTGCAGGTGACAGGGGTCCTGCGCACGTTGATAGGTTACTGCTGCATCATAAATGTATGATTTGACTCCTTGCGCACATTCATTCATGAAGGTATATGATTTTATCCAGTAGTAGAGAGAGAGAGAGAGAGAGAGAGAGAGAGAGAGAGAGAGAGAGAGAGAGAGGGTGATGCAGGTTTCTCTGCTGCTTGTCTGCTCCTCAAAACATTGCGAGATCGGCTCTCGGGTTCAATCTTGACCATGTGTGTTTTTTTTTCTTTCTTTCTTTCTTTTTTTTTTTTTTTTGCAGACGCACCAGCTCGTGGGTGAAAGAGCAGAAGAAGGATTCCCAATGCGGATCAGTTAGGAGAAATTGGGTTCTGCACTTCATGGTAAGATGGAGCGTCGCTTCTAAAAAAAAAACCCCAAAAAAACAAAAACAAATTAATAAAATAAGATTTAAAAAAAAGACATGGCAGGTGGACTAATTTCTTGGAAGCATCCCGCTGGTTTGCGGACCTTCACAACAAATAA
Source organism: Silurus lanzhouensis (assembly GCA_039877035.1). Taxonomy (NCBI): domain Eukaryota; kingdom Metazoa; phylum Chordata; class Actinopteri; order Siluriformes; family Siluridae; genus Silurus; species Silurus lanzhouensis. Next base: position 1,646,919 of record JBCEWE010000261.1, read on the forward strand.
AACACGCGACAAATAGAGATGAGAATTTTTTTTTCCTTCATTGGCTGAATGAAATGATTTACTGGTTATTGCACAGGCATTAAAGCTTGTAAAATTGCTATTTTATAAAAATATTTTGTTGAGGCTTATAAGTACTCCGTTTTTTGTAAGTTGATAAATCAAAACTAAATACATTTTTTGCACAAATTTTGGGATTTTTCAATTTTTTTTTTTTTTTTACTGAAATCGAATAACTTCTATTATTATATAAATTAAGCTTGTGATCAACATACACTGAATCAGATTTAGGAGCAATGCATCATTATTTATTTGATATTTAAAAAAAATTTAAACCCTTTTTTTCCTGTTTCTCTTTTCTTCTTTTAATGCTCACTGAAAAAAAACCCATTAAACCCCACACGAAGGAAGTTATTGATTTGCTGTACGCATGCTCATCAAACTAATTATATAAACAACACGGCGCTCGCGACTGTTTATTTGCACTGGGTTGAGCGCGTGAAGCCCTGTAACTACCGCTGGATGAACACCTACAGTGTTACAGCAAAACACACGCGAAGGCTGGAATTAACACACCTACTACATCGCTTAAGGTGTTTATATGAGGAGCTGGAGGACATAAATGCAGACTGTCTGAGTGTTAATTCAACCCTTTTATACGTGTGAGGTCTTTTCTTCTTTCGAATGCTGGTCCAGTCTCATGTGAGCACCACTGGAGTGCAAGCAAAACTATTTGGGTTTACAAACACTGGCATAGAGATCAATAAAAAGCACTAATTAACTTATTATGAAATAAGAGCATGCATTTAAATAAAATTGTATTATTTATTATTTTTTTTTACAAATAAAACCTGATTTATTCGTTCACTCATTGCTTAATTCATTTTCAGGATGAATCCTATATCATACTAATCCCTGTTAATATGAATAATCATTATACATTTATGATCCAGAAGCTCATGATGGTCATATTTTGAGTTCTTATAAACTCTTCTCTTTCTATTAATTTGAACTCTATTACAAAGATTCAATAAGCTGAATTAACCCAGCGTCAAATGATGTTTTTCCAGATGTTAATCGACCATTTTCTCAAATCAGTTTTTGTCAAGGCAGAGAACTTAAATGCTCAGCACACTGAAGCTTTCAATAGTAATGTATATTGCGTAACAAGTAAGTGACGTCATTGAAGGTTTGATCATAATAATCACTGTGTTTACACGGTGCATTTAAAAATATAGATATTATTTTTGATGTGTGATGGAATTGCATTGTTTTTGGTCAAGCCTACAGCTAAGTCCTCGCCACTTATCCTTTAAAAGAGTCCAACTTGGAAATATGTTTGTCTATATCTTGGTATAGAAACACTGATTCCAAGCAACACGAGCAAATAAACTCCCAGCACTTTATTCAGCCTTGGTATTAAATTGAGTGTTAATGCAGTTTCCAATATCAGGAGGTTAATATTAATGAAGAACACTCGAAGGGTTGATTCACCTGGTACAAGGTTAATATTCGGTTTAAGAGAAAGCTGTAATACTGCATGGAATTGAAATGCAATAGAGAAAATGGCTTTATTTTAACAGCTTATTACAGTAGTTGCTTTGAAGCCTTGTGCAAATACACAAAACACTCCAAATCCATTTGATTTTGTATGCATGGCAAAACTTTGTGAAAGGTATGAGTCTCATTAACAAGAGAACATAAACCACATGCCATTAGCACAGGTTTAACACCAAGTGCATGGTTTTGTGGATCGTGCAAACAAAGTGGACACAAATCTGTTGAAGAAGGATTGAATATTTAGCTCTATAGTATGGAAGTGTAATTTCGTTCCAGTTGAAAGATCTATGATCAATGGCTCGTGGCCTAAAAACCCACACAGGCACTACAGCAACAGGTTTCAGTTCTGACAAATTCAATTTCTGTACAATTTCTATAAAACACAAAGTTAAATGAATACTTCGCTCCAACTGCATCATACACAAACACATCCCTTGTTGAATTTCTTAGTTTTAACCCAATGTGCTATAATAAAATCACAGTGTTGTACTGCATTGTTTGTTATATCCATAAAGTTTAGGGTGATTTTTGAATAGACGTAAGTTTTAGATCAACACTAAAAGATTGTTTGTCAGCAGGAAATGGTGATGCAGAATAGAAAGAAAAAAACGATGACCCAAAAAAAAATCTGACGAATATTTAAAAGAAGGTGATTAGTGATTTATTGCTTAATATTTATACATTTATAAGAACGAATAGTCAAGGTGCCCATTGTGCTAGTGAGGATACTGACCTTAAAAAGAAATTATAAAACATTATATATGTTTAAATAAGAACAGAAAGTAATAAAGCATTTGAATGCCTAAATACTTATATTTCATTTTTAGTTTCACTATAATATTGCTGAATATCACCTTCATACATTCTGTGTGGAATTTCGGACTTATACAATAACAATAATATATGCAATAATAACAATAATAATATTCAATACAAATAAATTCAGACAAATTCAATGTAAAGTTAATGTAAAAAAACTTATAAAAAATAGCGACTTTTGAGTACAATATTAAAGTAAGAAAGAGCAGCAGAAACGTATGCATAGACTTTATGAAGACCTGAAGAGACATTATACAATTATTAATAGACGTTATGAATGGTCGTTATGAATGGTTATGAAAACAAATGTCCTCTTGAAGGTTTTGCTAAACCACGAAGACGATGAACGTAAAATGAAAAAAAAAATGTAAATGGAAATAGACAAAACAAATTGTCGAAAAATATTGTTTTAGATTTTTTTTTTATATAATTTTTTTACTGCCATTTGAACCGTGTAATTGTAGTAATCTGCATTAGCAATTCATCAAATATAAAAACAATCAAAATTGTTTTGTTTCTGTAATTTTTGTGTTATTTAACACTTTTATTTAGATACTTGATAATTATATAATTTTTTTTTTAAGTTTTGGTGAAATTCTTGATGGTTCTGTGGACAGAGAAAAGGGAGAACAGCATGAAATCTTCACTACAACCCAAAACGCACCGGATGTTTTTCGGAGGTTGAAACCCAAACATATAAGAATGATATCGTGCTATTTTTTTGTCTGGGTCTCGAGTCTGTAATACACGAGTGTGAGTTCATCAATACACACGCGTGTGTGTGTCCGTTTCTGAATGCATGTTTCTAATAAAAGCTAGCCGAACCGCTGGAAGGCCCACTTTGTTCCGTTTTGTTCCGGCAACAAAAGAGCGACTTTTGGAGATTGTTTTGTCTAACGGTTGAGTTCTGTTTCCAAAAAAAAAAATTGTGTTAAAAAAAACCAAAAAAACCCCAAAAAAACTACTTGTCCTCGTCTAGTCTATTTTTGAAAAAAATTGTCTAGTCCGTTTAAAAAAATAGATGACGTCATTTGTTTAGAGCTATTAGTAAGATCAAGTCATTTCAATCATTTCAGATTCACAAATTTAGTACAAAAGATTTATTTATATTTGTTTTAATCCTTCTTTTTCAATATAGAGAACATGTTTGTTCCAATGCAAATGTGAGAAACATAAGGTCATTAGAAAAGGACAAACACTTTGAATCAATTTCATAATCTGCTGAACCATAAAACATAAAAAAGATTGCATTTCATATAAAACACTAAACAGCCATAATCAGTGTTAAACTCCCACACTACATGCATGTGGCCTAAAATGTTTGAGATGCCTTCAAAAGGTCATCCATCCATCCATCCCGCCTCACCGAGTCGATTCACCACTGATCAAAGGCAGCCGGAGCCGTTGGGGGGGTGGGGGTTTCAGCTTTGCTTGTATTAACTTCACAGGTCAATCTCTCTGCACATCAACATTGCATTTTTCAGAGGAATGTTCAAGATCTTATGGATCTTTGGTTGTATGTGTGTGTGCTTGTGTAGGAGGTGGGGGTGGGGTGGGACATCATTAGCAGTAGCAGTACTTAATGCAAGCACAGGTATTTTCAGTAAGTACACTCAGGAGTGTCAACATATCTATTTAATGATCTGGGTCAAACTTTTGATTCCAACACACATTCAGTCGTCATAAAAATGCGCCCGTTAAAGGAAAACGGCGACTAATGAAGTTATGAACGTCTGTTTTTTTCCGGATGCTCGAACAAAGTGAGAAGAAGGAGGGGGAAGAGGGAGAGATGGGGTTGCAGCCGTATGACAGTGCAGGCCCGAGTGAGGAAGTGAGCTCAGCGCTCCCACACAAGACGAATGGCTCCCCAGTTAACAGGGGTAATAACTTGTAATCAAAGCCATAAGACGAGCCAAATTTTTTGGCTAGGGTGGAGTAGTAGGGCGAGTATTCCTTTCTCTTCTCTTCTCTAGTTTCACTGAATCAGAATGGTCTTCCAAAGGCAAATGCACAAGAATTCACTCAACTAACTTGTACAAAACCCGTTTACGGTTGAAGCAAGCAGAGTGGGTGTAGCCTTATCTACCACTTCATTCATGCAAAAGCTCCGAAATGCTGAGATCCAGTAAACCAAACAAAATGAATGCAGCATGTTTATCCTCCTGATTCAGCTGCAACGCATACCTCCTCCCCTGCAATCCTTCATAAAATGTACACTGTGGATTTGAGAGGAAGGCGCAAGAGAGAGTGAGAAGGGGTTCTGCTTTTCCTCAGTCACCACAGTCGAAGGACGAGACGAGTCTTCTGACTCCCCCCTTCAACGGGCCAAAAAAACTGCCCGTCCACATCAGAGGGCAGGAAGGAGATCATCAATCTCAGTTTGGCGACGCCACTTTCACCTCTCCACTCGCACTCCACACCTGGGACACATTTGACATCATGTTAGGTCACGCCATCCTCTGGTGGAGTCAACGGCAGGTCGGAACAGTAAAGCATCGAGCCCATCATGGAGCTCTCCTCAGTGATAAACAAGGAAGGGGGCTTAGTTTGCAGGAGTAGCCAGGGTACTAAGATGTGCATTTAATCTGTAATATGAAAGAACTGGTTAAAAGGGAAACAAGGTGAGTGCAAGCGTCTGGGGGAAAAAAACCCATTTCAACCGGCTTTCATCCATGGATGAAATGGAGAAATTGGTTATCAGAGTGTTTATAAAATAATTTCTAAATACCGTGTTTTGCTAGTATTTCTGCCAAGTGCAAACCTTAATATATATACACACACACACACACACACTCTTTCTGAACATCCACAGGCAGCGAAGGGTTTTATCACGGCTTAATCTGTAATGATATCACTTTCTCAGCCAAAGCTTGGGCCCCTGTACCACTCCGAGCCTCCACTCCCATAGGAATGCAAGTGTGGCTCATTACACTAAAGGCCTTAAGCTGATGAAAACCATTAAAGACCTGAAAGCCTTTCTTGTTCGGCTTAATGTGACTGCATCCCAACACTTCTCGGACAGTGAAGGTACACATAGAGAAAAAACAAAAATGTCTTTAAATTCCCCTGATTTCTTTCGCTTTCCCTCGATTCCTCAGGTGGGCCTGATAGCTGTAGTACCTTACCGGGGTCTTTTTTTTTGCTATGAGCCACTGAACCTCAGGTACATAAAGCTTCAGCTTTCCATTTAATAAACGATGAATGGTTCAGCCAGTCCGAAAAATCGAACTTGAAAAAACCCATAGGACCGTCTAGCCTGACTCTAATCTTGATCCTTTGCTGAGATATGAGGGCAAGCGAAGCTAGTCTCTGATCAGGCATCTCGTATCTCCCACAATCCTCTCTCAGTTTTTCAGGGAAATGTCCCCCCAGATTAAGAACACATTGCCCCAAATAAAAGACTTGCGGTGACAGAGATACATGCACCGAGGCATTAGCCTACAAAACTGAGATGGGGATCAAAGGGGGAAAAAGGCGCTCGTAATCAGGGGGGCTGCGTGCCAACATTGAACACGCATGACTGGAAACGACCCCCTGCTCCTGTCCCCCCGCTCCTGATTAAGGCATCTCTATCACAAGATACCTGCAGGACCCTATCCCAACCCCGATCTTCTCTCCTTCTCTGATTGATGCCACTTAAAGTTTAATGCAGCTGTCTCCTGGTAAAGATCTTATGTCGAAAAGTTCTTTGGATGAATCAGCTCCAGGAAGGAGGTAGAAGAGACATTTTCATCTTCATCCACCCCAGTCAGGGCTCATTAGAGGAAGCCAGTCTGCAAGACATCCTTACCTCTTTGTAGCATGTCATGTAGTAGATGCGATCGTGTTACATTGAATAGAGATGCAAAATGCCATCTGGCGAAATCAATATTTGTCCAGAGACAGCATGAAAGAGTGGGCTTGCTCGAGTACATTAAATCATTGCAGCTATGCTGTTGATTAGAAGTATATTTTTTAAAGAGAATGAAAATGACGTAGGAAGAGTACCAGTAGAGGGGGTGGTTTGGCAGTGACTCTTATTAAGCTCGAAACTGTTCCATTGTTCAAACCATCCTGTTCTTAAAACATCAGACATATGAAAGCCAGTTCCTCTGCTCCGTCTTCTCGAGCTGAGCTTTCCCATCGCAACTCACGGATACTGAAAAATCCAAGCTTGTCTCGTCTCGCTGATCGCTGTGCAGAGGGTTAATAATAGGTCTGGTGGCATTGAACATTATCATTAAACATGCTCTCAGACGATGCAGGTGGAGTGGCGCAAATCCAGCGCCACTTTCAATTAAGCTTTAATGAAAACCCTACTGCTGCTCTGCTGTTTCCTGCGGCATGTAAGCGCGACCCTGCCAAGTTCAGAGTTAACCTAGCGACCCTGAATGATATCTCCTTTCCGCATCAGCCATCGACTCAACCGAGATCCAAATCTTTTGGGCTTTCAAAGTTCACATGCAAACACTGCAAACAGGGAGCAGAACACGATTCGTTTGAGTGATTAGGCACGGTTTAACGACACCACCGAATGTACACTCTTATGGAACGCATTATAGAGGAACAAGCGCAAAAGAAAACAGTGACATTCGGATTATTATTCGCTCATGTGACATTTACGTATCTCACGTGTCCTAAGCGGAACTTTCTGGTCCAGTTAGTTAGTAAAATTGGTTTTAAACACAAAGAAAGACACCAGGCAGTGATCTGGACTACAAATCCAAATTCAAATTCCAGATTTTAGAGTAAACACAACCTGTTACTGGTACAGAAATAACTGCAATATGTCATTTATTCTGCAGGATTTGTTAAATCTGTATCCTTTTGAATAAATGTTTAATCTCAGCCACGTGGCTTGTCGGTTTGACATGCACAGCTCCTTATGCAGTGCCTGGCAAAAGTGTGGAAACATCTAGTCTTTTATGGTTTGGAGAGACACATGCGTGTTCCTTTGGTTTCTAAACAATAAATTAGTTAAAAGGCAAAAACACAAGGAGTTGGAGAATAAATGGAGAGAAGAGAAGGAGAAAAGATGTGATCAGACTGAAAGTGGTTTGGGGTTGTTTGGAAACAGGGAATTCTGGAGACTTATAAAGGAATCCTGAACCTACATAACCACCATTTCCATACTTCAACAAAAAGTATTTCAGCTGAATGCTTGGAAAAACGAACTCTCCAAATACCAAGAGTGCGCAAAGCTGTTATTCATGCTAAGGAAGGATTTTCTTTAATACAAATTTAGTTTAACATCTGCACATTAATATATTTGTTTGGTCAAAGTAAATCTCCATCCCAAAATTACATGTTGCATATATACGTATATACAAAAAGAATGTGTGTATCTTGAAAACTATAAAAGACTTGGTGTTTCCAAAAGTCTAATCATGAAATCTCATTAATAAGGAATTAAGAATTCATGAACATCTCCGATATAACAGTTTGGAGTCTTAAGAAATCAACAGTGAGACAATTTTACAGTTCTTTCTTCGTAGTTCTCACTCTCCAGTGTTCTGTATTGTTGAAAGATTTATGATCAAACTCTTGATGTCACCCAAATGAGGATGGGTTTCCCTTTTGAGTCTGGTTCCTCTCAAGGTTTCTTCCTCATAACATCTAAGGTAGTTTTTCCTGGCCACAGTCACCATGGCTGCTCATCAGGGATAAACACACACCATTCACCTTCACTGTTGATTTCTGTAAAGCTGCTTTGAGACAATGTCTGTTGTGAAAAGCGCTATAGAAATAAACCTGACTTGAATTGACTTGACTTGACTTAATTTAAAAGACTGAATTTAAAAACCATACATAAATGTTAAAAAGGTACGAATCTTCAAGTGTAAACATTATCGGAGCGATATGCTAAATACAGTGTCATTTAAGATCTGATCTCACCATCATTGCACCAAATTAGTGACCAAACTTGCAATGCCATTTGACATATCTGGAAGCTAAATAAAATGTACATGGACAGATCCTAGTGAGTTTGCATTTGTTGGCTGCTACATAAAAAAAACTCACTAAATGTAGAAACGAGGCCTCAAAAAGAAAACAAAACAATTCCACCAGTTCCATATGGGTGGAACATCATGTTAAGACAAATCTGTCTTTACAAAATGCATGCAAATAATCCAAAGAATAGCTTGTAAATGATTTCAGGTTTAGGGGTGTAGGAGGTTTCATGGTGAAAAGCCCCGTAGTTGTAAATCTACTATTGAATTCTCAGAACATTTTGTGCTTTTATCATATTCTATAGTGTACCAAAAGCAAAGGAAAACCTCCAGTGGGAAACGACATTGAGTTTACTGTGAGAGAAATCTGAGCCCTCCTGCTCTTATGTTCTCTCTAGTAGAACGGAATTTGTCTTGGATTAACACCAATAAGTGAAACTCAATTGGCATCATTGTAGTAGGCCTTGGGAAATCTGATTACAAAAGGAGTACGCTCAGGTTTAGGGAGAGATCTGTGCTAATATCTTATTTGCTGTGCTTGACTCCAGGAAAAGCGTTTTTTTTTTAGAAGTTTTCTACACAGATTTTCTGGTAAAATGTTATACAGACCAAACAAAAATGCCTTCCATACACTTTGGAATGTGACTTCTTCTCATTTGAAAAAGCAACTAAACAGCATGTGACAAAAACCGCCTTTTGCACGGTATTTGTTGACCAGATAGACCCTGGTTAGACCAGAGGTACAGCCATTTTCGGAAAAGAATGTGGGGCCTCCTGCTCCTCCTGAGATGACCTCATATGGACAGCTATCCTCTGAGAATCCTGTGTACAGCGCGAGCATCAAACCATCTGCTGCCACTCGGCTGTCCACACGAGATGAATTTAGGGATGAAACATAAGGCGTGCTTATAATAATAATATTAATAACACCACAAGTGTACGCAGGGAGTTGCGTTCAGAGTAACGCGCAGGTGTTCACGTCAAGCCTTCCGGAAAAAAGACGAGAGCAAAGAGAAAAGAGTTACGTTTCTTTTACATGGAAATGAAGCATATTATTAGTGCCATTGTCCCCAAACGGGGTCCATATTCTTTTTCTATTCACCTTGCTCCTCGGCATATCGTCCTTCCGCCCGTCCTCGTGGGCTGCGCTCGGTCCATGTCTGTGACCTCAACCCTAATGCGATCAGTAATGAATTTTGTGTTAGATTAGGTCCGTAGAAATGGAGGCACAAGCGCAGCGTACAAGTGTCTGCGAGTCTATGCTGTAATTGAATGACGGACCGAGTAGAGACAGAATTTTCAATTAGTGGGAAGGCGAGCGAGGCAGCGTGGGTCCCCGCTGCTCAGCCTGCAAATGAATAGGGCCAAATCGAATCATGGCCTAATAGACGCAGTGCATGAGAGAAAGGGGGGGGGGGGGGGTGCAGTCGATGCTAAATGCATTACAGCCTTGTGACCTTCTATTTCTCTGTGTATCCTCCTGTGCGAAAAAATATAAGCATAAAAACATCGACAGTTCAGTGAAATAGAGAGAAATGTTTCGTTTCATGTCTTTGGTCCAAGCAATGAAGCTGCTAGAACATGAATGTTTCTGCATGAAAACATTTTTTCTCTTCCAAAATGAACCGTGGAGACCGGACAGGAAGTGACAGCAATTCTAAGTTCGGCTTATATTCCCTGATGCTACCCAGGCAAGTAAGAAAGGCTCAAATGGCTTAATTCTGGCTCTATAGGACAATGGTATGTGTTTTAGGATGACAATGTTAGGGGTACGACCATTAAAAACTCTAATAACACAGTTATTAACTCTTGGTGGTCTAGTGGTTAGGATGCGGCGCTCTCACCGCTGCGGCCCGGTCAGAGAACCCCCGGCCAGGGAACCAACCCCAGCCATTAGGGTTGCACAAGCCTTAGTGCCGGTCCCAAGCCCAGATAAATGGGTAGGGTTGCGTTAGGAAGGGCATCCAGCGTAAAAACATGTGCCAAATCAAACATGCGGATGATCCGCTGTGGCGCCCCCTAATGGGAGAAGCCGAAATAAAGAAAATTATTACCTCTTGTATTGCATATTCTGATTACATTTATTTCCTTACTAAGCGTTTTAGTAGATAAACATATTTGCTAGTTATATAGAATAGTTTATACTAATACTGAGTATCACACAGTGGCACTTAAGTTCAAGACAAATCACTGTGATGCAAAGAGTCGACATTTGGTGAAAAAATTTATCCTTCAATGAGTCATACAAACATGCACCAATGGAAAAAAGGGGTGAGGTTTGAAAGACTATGATGAAGCATCCTGGGTCGTTTTAGTAGTTTTTAGCTCATACGCAAACAAAAGATAATTAAGCAATTTATCACCCACCATAGGCCATTTTATTGGTTTAAAACTATACATTCGGGACATAAAACATCCTGATCTACAGGAAAGACATCTTGAGATCATCAACGGGAAAAAAAAAACTACAAAAAATTCCGTCTGATTTACAACAGTCGAGGTCTTTAAAAGCAAAGCTTCTTCTTTTCCTGCTTTACTGTGTGGTGGAAATGACTTTAAGAAGGTGATTAAGAGGAGAGATACAGGTTTATCTTTTCATGTTTTGGAGAAGGAAGAAATAAAAGGACGATAAAAGTAGCACGTAAATTCAAGAAGACCTTACGATTAGAGTATGAGCTAAGTAAAACTGAACATAGTGTGTGTGTGTGTGTGTGTGTGTGTGTGTGTGTGTGTGTGTGTGTGTGTGTGTGTGTGTGTGTGTTCGAAACACTATCCGAGATCTTGTACATGAAGTACAAACACTGAGGCCCGACACTGTACGAACTGTCTGTTTGTCTGTCTATCTATCCTCCATCAATCCATCCTTCTAGCTATCCACCCATCACGCTCTCTATATCATGATAGTTTATTTGAAGGTAGCATCACATGGATGAAAAGAAACCACACCACTTAAACATACTGTATAACGATTAATAATGTACTAATTAATGATTTCCTGTTAAGTAAGCATCTCATCATGTGGATTTGTAAGTGAAACCTGTTCCTGTAACTCAGGGCATGACACAAGAACACCTCCTGGATGAAACACCAGCCCAGCACAGGGCCCAATGCACACTTACTTTCACAGATGCTAGGGGTACATTTCATCTGTGCTAGCGGTAAACCAGGGGTTAATTTAGCACACTCGGTCCATCTACTTACATGCAGATTTCTCTCCCCATCCTGGGGCATCCTGAGGTTGCGCCAGCTCCAGTCGTGTCCCACCTCATGAACATTGTGGACCTTCAAAGAGTAGATGCCGACCACGCAAACACCCTGAACCATCTATAGACGTTTGGACCTCTTTGAGTGTTTAAAGGCTCTGGCATGGAGAATTTGGTGTTGGATCTATGATGATCTTAGATGTTAAGCTATTTTATGAGTTGCTCAGTAGCTCCTGGCTCTATAACTACAAATGACTGTATAAGACTGTAGAAAGATCATTACTCATAATCACACACTCCAGTGCTCATGTTAGTTCTCACTCTCCAGTGTTCTGTATTGTTTAAAGACTATAATCACACTCTTGATGTCACCCAAATGAGGATGGGTTCCCATTTTGAGTCTGGTTCCTCTCAAGGTTTCTTCCTCATAACATCTAAGGGAGTTTATCCTTCACCACAGTTGCCATGGCTGCTCATCAGGGATAAACACACATTGTTCACCTTAACTGTTAAATCCTGTAAAGACAATCTGAGTGAAAAAAAACCCTAAAAAAACCTTAAAAAACCTAGTTCCTAGAAAGGCCACATTGTTAATTTGATCTGAGCTATAGCTCTTAAAGTGAGGCTTTTTCATTGCCATGACCTGGTGGCAACTCCAGAAATACAGTCCTGAGATCTCTAACCATATAGCATTTCTGTTTGTTTAACCTCAGTTACTGAATAATTGAACACTGCCGGTGTCAGTATACAGTAGGATATTATGCTTTGACATAAATAACGGTATAAAGTTTAATGGTTTAAATGTAGCATGTATTATATGTTAGACCTATATTATTTAAATTACTCTACTTACAGTGGCATGAAATAGGGCACAATGCAGCAGTTAGTACAAGTAAACATCACGTCAGGTGGTTCAGTCGAGATGATCATAAATTAGCGATGGTAGAGGCTTCACCTAAAATCTGGTTGGCCTTCGAAAACTGGGGCTCTGTAATTATCAAGCTTTTTCTGCAAGATCTGTGATTTTTCTATGCCTTACTCTTGTGATAACAACGTCTTTGTTTTTGGATACTTTAGAAAGGTCATTCTTTCTAAGCGTTGGTTGTGCAGGGGAAGAGGTCTGGGGTATGATTAAAAAAAGAGCACAAAACAGAGGAAGAGGAAAAAGAAGCCAAGTCATCTGGTCCATAGACATCACAAAAGCCCAAACAGACTGCAGCGATAGCAATGCACAGGCTTCGGATGTTGGGGGGGGGAGTACAGCGAGGTACTCAGTGGGTAGATACCTCGCGCATGAAATGCTATGGAGGTTATCAGTATAGGCTTTGATGTGGAGCCCAGTGGCTATCTAGCCCTGTGCCTGGACTCTGCACTCTTTCAGCCACACGCTGGAGCCTCTGACAGCTTCTAATATGCGAGTCACCCCTCCCCGAACCCTGCACTGATGCCCGTGTCTGAAGGAGGGAATGATAGGGAAGACCAGCCATGTGTTTGTCTGATCGTCTTGTTTACTTGCCTACTCCAATCTTTTCAAGGGCTTTCTGGTATCAACTGATATTCTGGAATTCATAGAACATCTATATCAAATCAAACCATCATGACTGTAGACTGTACAGCGTACTAATGAATTTGGTGCCAAGTGGCCTCTTATGTGGTGACCATGCACATGGTAATAAGTACAAGCCATTAGGGAAAGACAACAAGCATGTCCTTGATCTCTATGGTTAAAAGTGGAGGCTACTAGCTCCTAGTAAACACTCAGCCAGGTGGACACTTGGTATCCACAGATAAACTTTATGATGCTCCAGTTGGCCACCTGCCAATATTCCGTTTAACAAAGATATAGCCATCAAAGTCGAGATAAAATAAGGGTTAGGGTTAGGGTTAAAGAACGCCTGAAAATCATACGTGAGTAAAGAAATAGTGCAAACTTTCTCTATTACAAGTCAAAAATCAACAATTCCAATATGACTTGAGTGAAAGTATTAGAGTATCTGATTTAAACAGTATTCGACTTATATTGAATGTAGGTTTAGAGAAGTGAACTAGTCTTTAAACACTAAGAAACATGTTGGCGTTAGCAAAAAAAAAACAACCAGTTGATTTGTGAGGTTTTATTAAAAAAAATTAAATGTGTATACCTCGACACTGCATTAACATTAACTGACATCAACACAACGGCATCTTCAGCATGCAAGAATCAAAGAAGTTAGCAAAAAAAATGCAAAATAGTAAAGCAATTTTTCAAAAAGGGAATTAACAAATGAAATTACAACATCATGTCACAATGCGGAGGAACCTTTATATACAATAAAATGACAATGGTGATATCGCCTCTTCTGCAGAATAAATAAGCCACAGCAGATAAAGCTGCCATGCACAATGGTAAGTCATTGTCAATGAAAAAAAAATATCGGAGGAAAAAGTACATCAATTCAATCATAAATGTTATTGAGTAGAGAGTAAAAGTCGCTCATATCTTTGATACACTTTATAGTAAAACGTAGACAAATAAAAGCTTAAGTACAGTAACAAAGTACTTTTACTCTTTCTCTTACTTCACACCATTGCGATGCGCAAGTTTTGTCTTTACGTCCTTTTTTGATAACTGAAAAACTGTTGGAAGAATAGCTGTGTTCATTCCAAAATGAGTTTGGAGCTCTAGCGCATCGTGAAGGCTGTATATAAGGAATGTTGGTAAACCATAGAATTTCCTGCCAGGAAGGTCATCAAGTGTAAAATTCAAGTTATCCTGCTAAAAATCTTGTCTGGTGCGTCTATACAGATCTAAATTCTCCTAAAATATCCTAAAGCTATATCAGGTCCAGTACACGGCGCAAAGCAATAAATTGCCAGATCTCGGTCAAGGGAGCAGTCTTCTCTTGTGGAACGAAAAGATATGCACTCATCTCTTCAACTGTCTGACAGTCTGCATACCAAAGCTTTCCCACCCAGCTTTTAAAATGGCACCATGAAATAATAATGTCTTTCCAGAGTTCACAAGGGGAGAGCAAATAAGAGAGAGATAGAGAGAGTGATAGGAATTGAGAGACAGTACAAGGAAAAGAGAGGAGTGGATAGACTTAGACATAGACTTAATCTCTGCATGCACATTGAATGATATTAGCCTATGTTCGTATGGCTTTGCAAACAAGTTTGTTTTTTATCACTGTGAAAAATGAAAAAGGGTGTGCAAGAGATTATGGCTCACACAGCTGCTGGCCAACAACGTGGGGCTTATCTCATAGTGCTGAAATTTTCACAGAGGTTTAATCGGCTCATTCACAACCACAGGAAAATTTTTCAAATGTTTTTCTGCCCTAGTGCACTCTGAACTCCTAGCACTCCTGAGACCCAACGTTCACAAACATGGGCTTGAGAAACAGAAAGGATTGTCTGATTCCAAAACATGAATGGCCTTAAAAAAGCCAGGAGATCCGAACAGATCAATTCGGGTTCCTGTTCAAAACAGAGATGTGTTGTTTTTCTTTGGATTAAAGCATCTCGCTCGATGCCGTCGGCCACGATTTCCACGCTCAAGACATCGACAAGGGGGGTGAAGGGAAACAGTGTGAAGTTGAGAAACTGTCAAAAAAATGGTTAAAAGTCAGTTCCTCCTCCTGCAGCACAAATCACCCAAGTGTAGGGAGGTGTGTGCTCTTGTTAAATTATGTTTATCAGCTTGGAATAACATCAATAAATCGTAAAAATGGGAATGGAATGGCTCAATAGGCCACTGTAGACAAGTCACTTCCTTCTTGCAGCGCAGATACAATCTTTGGGGGGGAAATTGGAAAACAGCCTGGAGTTGGATATATAAGAGGGACAAGCTCTCTCAAAATGGTGTGTGCACTTTTTATTCTTGCATTTATATTGTGATAGTTGCAAAGCCAACGCAACAATCAGTTTCCCAAGTAAGTTCAGAGCACAGGCGACTGATTCCAGCATTAATTTCAAACCAAAATAGGATCAATTTTATACAAAATGATAAATTATACAATTCTATTCTTTATATAGTTCCTAACAGAAAGCTAGTTGATTGGCCATGTTTAGCAAAAACAACAAAATCTGTTATACCATAAGTCCATTTCGGGGAGACCTGTTCTGAATTACTGACAAATTGCTATGAGGTGGTATCAAAAGTTCTTGAGACTAGCTCAACAAGAAAGTACTTTATTCATCTACGTGTACACACTATTACCTCCAAAATAGTCCCTTTGCACAGCAATACAGCTCTCCCAGCGTTCCTGTCCCTTCTGGAATGTGTCCTGGAAGCCTTCTTCCATTCATGACGATTCGCGATGAAGGGCAAAATCTGCAAGAGCCAAATTGGTAAGTAGGGTGGGTGTGGAAGTGAGATCATGTGGATTGTTCTCCGACAATCATCATGCACAAGTAGCCGAATGGTTTCGACATTTTCGGTTGCCGAGCTCCTTGAAATGTCTTCCTGATCCCTCATCGTCTTAGAGTGATGTTCTTCCGCTCTTGAAGCCACACAAAACACCTCACGTTTGAATTTCACGTTTGCGCTTCGTTCTAACTTTGCTGTCAGTGATGAACTCTCAGACGTGGTAAAGCACGTGGTCAGAATAGCACCAGTTAGCACAATTAGTCTTAAAACCATTTGATACCACCTCGCATGATACGAGAGGAAAAAAAACACTTATAATTGACTATATTTGGGTGATAACAGCAATTGATTTTCCTACAGCAGCCTGCCATGTCACATTATTATAAACCACAGTTGCCACCTCCTCCAAATAAGGTTACATCAATCACGTTCACAGTTCTTTGGCTTGTCTAATAAAGTTCTATGCACAACACTACGTCAGAGCTCTTTCTTTTATAAAAGGGTTCTAGTTGAAAGTTTATACCATTAAACATATGAAATAACCACCACAAAGAACCGATTTTTCAGTGAAGGCCCTACAGTACCCTATCATACATCATCATGCCTCTTGTCTTAGTCTCAATCTCGCCATGGCCTTTCTCCACTTCCTCACGACTGCCTTATGGACGCTGGAAAGTTAATGGAGATATAAGTGCCCTGGATTATCTGCCTGATCCGTCATCCGCTTCATCAATTCTCTCCATGCGCAAAGAGTGTTGGCTGATGAAGTGTTTTCTCCCTTACGGTGCCCTTCCTCACATGCTTGCTAAGTCCGTGGTCTGAAAAATGTGTGCGTAATCACATCGAGGTTATTTCTTCACGCTCTCATTCACCCGGTCTGCCTGCCAGCCACACACACATTTGCACACACACACTCACTCACACACACACACACACACACCTCAGCAGTCTTAAAAGCACGTTTTGTGAATAGGGAGCAATTTTTCAAAACGGCCGATTTGAAAAGCTGTCCTTCGTGCCTGCAGGGTTCGCCCGACCCGACCAAAACCTCCAGAAAGAGGCGAAAGAAACAAAAGCCTACTCAGACCAGATTAACCTTCTTCTACACGCGAGCTGGGCCTGACTGCACCGGGACACAATGACTGTGAATGCGTTCAAAATAAATAATCAACACAAGAACAGAAATGGATAGAAGCTCATTTCTTCACAACTTTATGGCTCAATCCAAAACAGAGCCATTTGGTGAACAATACAGAAATTACAAGGCCATGTTGCAGATGAATGGAAAAAGCAAAGTAGTTGACATACGCTACGACAAAGATTAGGTGATTTTGAAAGGCCGTGATCCCTCCTACCAAACGCTTTGAATGAATGAATCCCACACAGCTCCCCTTTCCCACTTCCTGTGTTATGAATGGAGTGGTGAGGACATATATAAACAGTATATTACCCCTACCACATTAATAACAGGCCGTCTGAAGCGTAGCATGATCCTTCTTCTTTTCACTCTGGCAGGCATTAATGGTTCGAGTAGCGTTACGGCAAATGCTAACGAAGAAACACGGTGTTTACACTAAACTGTTAATGTGCTTACCACCCACCTCGGGAAGAAAACGAACAAGCGGCGCATCGTGGCCGTTGCGTTTTGATTACAAATAGATCCGTTGCTCTTTGCAACCCTAAAAAAAACTCATGAGCTATTGCTAAACAGTTTGTGTGCATGTCGAGGTGAAAGAGTTGATCACACACACATGTGGTGGCAGAGCTTCCATCTGTATACACATCGGTGACTCTAAACACGTCAATTAGGAGGGAAAAAAAAAAAGAAGCTGAACTCAGCATTAAAGAGATGCATGCAAGACTCGGTTCATTTATCATTTGACCTATCACTTGCTAGTTACGTTTGTCACGCTAGCACCTAGCGTGTACCGCTTGCGCACGATTAATGGCCGGGTTGGTTTATGTCCGCGACGCTGTGACTGACTTTGGCTGTTTATGTTCTGTCAACACAGTCGAATATAACAAACCATCAATTTCAACAGGACCCGCTGAAGCGTCGCTAGAGGCTAGCGCACAAATGCTTGAGACTGATTTGCACCAACAGGATTCCGAGCTCGTATGAGTGCGACTCGCAGGCCGTGTTTACTGCAGAAAGAAATCTCAGCTAACCACAAAAGTTTGCATGCTCGCAGTGTGGGGAGGAGTGGGTGTTTGTAACAGGTCACAGAGTTGTTTACTGTCACTTTAAGGGATATGCATTCCACCATCACACGTGCATTTAATCTGACATGCATGCACACAGCAATGTGAAGGAAATCCAAGGGCATGAGACTTATAGAGCATGATCTCATTCTTCGTGTGTGAGTGTGTGTGTGTGTGTGTGTGTGTGTGTGTGTGTGTGTGTGTGTGTGTGTGTGTGTGTGTGTGTGAGAGAAAGACAAGACTGGTTGTTGGGAGAATATAAGGCAGAAAGTGTGGAAATGTGCATTATTTTCAAAGCTTACGAAAATGTGCTTTCAGTCCTGCTAACACCAAATACTGCAATAGAGATGATAAATACTGGTATTTTCCATACAGGGCAGGACACATTCAAGTTCTTATAAGCAGCATAAAAATCCTTTACAGAAAAATGTATCTATATACATGTATATAAATTATGGAACGTCGTTTCTACCATATCAACCTTTTATTTTTGCGTAATTGCGACTATATTTCTCGTAATTCCGAGAATGTGAGGCTTCCGGATTCTCTAAAAAAATTTCAGAATTGCAATAAAAAAGTCGGAACTGCGAGAAATAAACTCGGAATTGCGAGAAGTAAAGTCGGATTGTGAGAAATAAAGTCGGAATGGCAGAGGAAAATGTCAGAATCCATAGGATTAAGGTCAGAATGGGGAGAAATACAGTAGAAACGTGAGAAATAAAGTCGGAATTGTGGAAAAAAAAATGCTGAAATTGCGAGAATAAGTAGGATTGAGAGAAATAAATGTTAGAATTGCAAGAAATTCTTTTTTTTTTAAGTGGCGTAAATGGCCTTCCATAGTAAATTATATATAGGGTTAGGCTTTTATACCATCGTTAGGATTTAATATATAAGTGAATTATGCACTTCGACATGCCCTGAAATTGCGACATTAAACACGTGACGTATTTGGACAATGTGGAGTTCATTAGAATTTTCTGTAAAGAAGTAGTGGCTCAATAAAATACACAAACAAACAAATTCTACTAATGCCATGCATTCTCTTTTCATCAGCAGAAGTATGAGGAACAAGCCTATTCCCTCACTCATCTCTTTCTCTGTGTGTCATGGAACACTGTGTGTGTTTGTGTGTTTGTGCGCACCCCTGCGTCCTGTCATTCCGCATTATCTCTCGTTGTGCTGAAAGCTGCCATGTTGTGTGCTCTGCAGGAGAAAGTGATATGACTGATTGGAGCTGGAGCTCCACCTGACTTCTGCTTGCTCATGGAAATCACTCGCTCCCATCTCTGAGTACACATTTTCACAATGCGTGGCATGCGCTTATCTCTGGCTACACCGACGCAACAGCAAAGCGATGTTATGACAGTTGACTTTTCTTTATCACATTGTATTTCATCATGCAAACTCTACTAAAAACTCTGCAGAAAGTGATCTTTGTAAAGCTTTAACATCTCCATGTTTTGTGTTGCCATAAATATAATATTTGTATAAAGGATGATAAATAAAGACCATAACCCAAAGTCGCATATGTGTGTTGGCCTGGGAAAACCTACGGAAGGCCAAAGAGGCCATGCGTTATTATTTTTTTTTCTTTCTGGTTTTGGGATTGTGACGAAACCATTGTTTCCTTGTGATCAGTAAGTTTTTCTGTGATTTTCAGCATAACAGCAAGTCCAAGAGGCAGCATCATGGAAAATAATTATAATCGTTTGCAAGAGCGGGCACGTGGACGAGCCACAAATGGTTATAGTGATGTCAAAATGATGAGAAAGTTAAATCGTGATAATGAGAAAACAATTTTTTTATGTCGAGATCACGAGAAAATGAAGTCGCGTTAAAAAACTAAAAAGTAAAAAAAAACCTTCTTATGGTCGGATTGAATTTTTACAATTTTCTACTAAATAAAGTTCTATAAACTATAGCTCTGATTGAATTCCCATGAATTTATATCATAGATAAAGTTAGAGCCTTTTATAGTCTTGCTACCTTTTTCTTTCGGCTTCTCCCAGATCATCCGTCTCCATACCCCTCTGTCCTCTACATCTGCCTCTTTCGAACCATCTACCTGCATGTCTTCCCTCACCACATCCATAAACCTCCTTCTTGGTCTTCCTCTTTTCCTCCTTCCTGGTGGCTTCATTCTCAGCATTCTCCTACTGATATACCCCATGTCCCTCCTCTGCACATGTCCAAACCATCTCAATCTCGCCTCCCTCACCTTGTCTCAAAACAGAATCTGGCTACCATGAAAGTAAAAAAGAAAGAAGAGAAAACATCATTTAAAGAATCATCAATAAATTTTTGGCAGCTTGTATTTAAATGTATAAGGAAACATCAGATCTCTGGCTTATATTTTGTCTGCAGGTTGTAATTCGAGCTATGGCTCTGAATTACACGGCTCATATTTCCAATGGTTTGAGAGAAGCATCTGTCCAGCCCACTTCCTATTCGAGACAACTCCTGAAGATGACAAGCAAGAGAACTGAAGAAAGCTTGCGTCTGTGTGTATGCGTGCGTGTTAAGCATCGACGCAAAACTGCAGTGACAGACGGGGTGTTAGATGCCTCACGAGCTTCGCACTGCACTGTGCTTGACTGCGCTGCCTGCATTCTCACCTTAATCCAAACAGAAATGATGCACACAGCATGGATCCTACATAACACAAGGGCCATACATAACCACAGACGTTGGATATATTAATGTGATTATGTAGACATGCCAGAGTTTGATAGCATTCGTGAGCGATCTCTAAACGGGTGTCCCTAAATTTCGGATGTTCAGTGTGTGCTGTTCACCAAATATCAAGAAACCCATGTGAATTCCTTATATTTCAAAACACACTTAGTCTTTGTGCTGCGCTTGTAAAGGTAAGGTTATAATTTTAAGTCCTCCATAGCAACCTTTTTTTTTTAAGAGATACAGCATTGTGGAATGGGATTTCTGTGTCGAATACCAATTTCTCTCTTCACACATAACCGTACTGTTGACGTTAGAAAACATCATGGACAGACGACTAGACAGAAAGTAGAGAATAATGTCCAGTTACAAGGATTGGTGCATGCACTACACAATGCTGGACCAAAGTGCTATTGAAAGAAGTTTCAATCAATTTTTGGAGTCGAATATAGTTTTTTCTTTTCGTGATATGAGCATCATAGAGTTGCTCATCCAACTCAAACTGTATAGTGAAGACTCAAATAGAGCCAAATTACTTTGAACAGTGAATGAATGGAACAGTGCCAAGGTATAATAATATTTGACGTGACCAGTAAGATTTTGTGACTCTAACAATATACTCAAATGTAAATCAAGGCCGCAGTGTAAAATCCAGCAGCTAAAACATACCCGATTCGACGGTGACACGGTAGCTGTTTCCTGAGACACACCCAAGCGCAGAGGCTAAGAGTCAAGCGGCTTCAAATAGAAGACAAGTGCGTGAGACAAACAGCATAAACATTTAATATGTGCTGACAGAGGCAATAAGCCCGGGCCCCGGACAGACTCACTTTAGATCGCAAGAAAACAACGACTATAAATCCTCACAAATGTGTCTTGCCATAAAAGTGTCAGGAGGTCATTTTTATTTGGCCACACAGACAGCGAGCGTGAGGCCTGTGATGCAGCTCAATCCAGAGGCCCTGTGTACCAAGACATGGGGGAATCAAAAGGATTGGGTGGACATGCTCAATCTGTCTCTCTCACACATTTTACTCACACTATTCAGTTTCCATTGAGACAGTTAAAGAATGCATAAACTACTGTATGTAATAAGGCTAAATAATTGATAGCTTTGTGTGGATTTTCCCATGGGAGAATCTTTACTTATAAACAGCATTAAATTACAGACTGTTGTACAGACTGCTTAGCAATGCACCACTGTATCATTTAACAGAAAACCAATCCTTTAGTCAGAGTAAAGCAAATGCTATAGTTCTATAAATTTTGATGATAATGATGATGACATCATTCTGACAAAAGTCAATCTCTGCTAATAAGTGACAGGAAGCAATCAAAAGTAATATACTAAGAGAGTTGGAATATCCCTCCAGCTGCAATAATTAGAGCAAAACGGTGGGTGGAAGTTTTGGAGGCAAACAATGGAATAACACAGTAATAAACTAAAAAGGTGACTGAAAATCAGACATACGTTCCTGTAGGTGTGTGTGTGTGTGTGTGTGTGTGTGTGTGTGTGTGTGTGTGTGTGTGTGTGTGTCGCGTACGTGTGTGATTGTGTGAGCGTACTGTAGTCATCTGGGGCAGCAATCAGTGTGCTGCTCTCAAGCGCTGCCAAAGCAAACAAGGCAAACAAGGCAATAACAAATCCACTTTGCAGATCATCGATCTGCCTCAGGCTGGGCCAAAGTAAACACTCCCGGCCTCAAGTTTGCTTTTCGAAGTGGGGCTTGGGAATCGAGAGGAGGCTGCTTCCCCTTCGATGTCCAGTGCATCTGTCTCTAGTGCTCTCTAATGGCAATTTTTAATGCCCTTCTCTCTCTCTGTCTCACTCTACATGCCAGGTTTAAAGCTAGATGGTAGGCGTACCATGTATTTCCAAGGATCCCAATAAACAAACAGCCCTCCAGGCACTCCGCTTTATCAGTCTAATTGTGGTTAATGAGAGAGTGAAACTCAGCAGACACCTGGCCGTCAAATAATGCTGGATGATGTTCTACAAACATCTAATATCGCAAGGTCTTTTTAAAAGCTACCGTACTAGCTAGGAGGTTCCACAAAAATAGCTGACTAGTAAGAACTAGAACTAGCAAGACCAGCTAGCCATGAAAAGAAAAGAAAGGCTAAAACATCAACAAGGAGCGAGTGACCTTTTCCCTAAATCTTCCAGCTGACCCTGATGCCAAGCAATGCACCAATTGACGAAATGTCTCCAGCTTCCTTTTGTGAGGTAAAAAAATTTGAGAACACAGTAATAAATAAAGAATAAATGCAATTTCAAGTCCATCCATGATTTATCTAAAAAAAAAAATTCCTCAATGGTTCTAGTTTCCAATTAGGTTTTGCTTAGAACACGGGTGTCCAATTTTGTGTGCAGGTTTTCATATCGAGCATGCAAGTCCATACCAAATTCTACCTGTGTGTCTATTTGTGCGCCATTTGATCGGGTGGAATGAAAACCTGCACCCATGCTCTTTGTGGAAAAGATTGGACACCGGTGGCTTGGGTTACTGGATCCAAGTCCCACTGCACATATATTTTGCTGTACATATTTTCTTTAATATTTTAGTGCAATTACCTTTTGTTTTTTCTTTCTGCTGCTTTTTGAGCACCACCAAATGGATTTCGTTGTATCATAAAATGACAATAAAGTCTTTATCTTTATCCAAATGGAAGAAATTGGACTATTGGATAATGGTATAAACTGTTATTTTACTACTATTTCCCTGTTCTTCTTGTTGTTCTTGCTAATTACATTTAGCAATGTATGCACATATATAAAGATTTCAAGAGTTAAAAAAGTCATTCTCTTGTAGTTTAGGTCTCTTTGAGAGTGAAGACACCGTACATCTTCGCTCTGCAGCGACGCATACCATGCAAAGGAAAGCAAGTTTTTAGCTCCATAAAGCAGCAGAACGATGAGGCCCAAAGCAGGAGACAGCCTCCATTGAGAGAGCAAATGAGGCTTACCACCTCAGAGACCACAGCTTAAAGCATGGAAACTCTGGCCTTCTCTTCCACTCGTTCCTGCGTCCATCTGCTGCGCACCCAGTTTCGGGGTGAACCACAAATCAAAGGCTTCAGCAGTTCCGGGTCACTCACGAAGATGCAAGCGATGTGTGATGTGGTAAAAAAAAGAGAGCTTGTGCATCCGAATGCTCTTAAAAAGATCCTGCGAAGAAGGAGCACAGCTGGAAAACAAATACCTTATTTGCACTGACACGGGGTTGGTGTCGGAAATAGTTTGGGTTCAGGAAAACGGTGGACCTTTTAAAGACCTGGCGCTTGTTTCCAACAGATTTCGAGCCAAACCATTTTGTAATCAGATGTGGAAGTTTCCTAATGAAGCATGTGAAATTAATAACCATGCAGGATTTTACAAGTTCGAAAACTAAAAATAAATCCATCATAGTAAAAATCTTTTAAAAAGTTGTCAGAAAACTACATGCAAGATTACAGATGTGTGGTTTCATAGCTGTCGCTGGTTCACAGTACTAATGAATGCATTCGATGTCAGTGGTTCTGGAACTGAACTGATGTTGCTGGCTGACGATATGCTCTTTCGCATAGAAACCATGCGCTTGAGAGGGGCTGCTGGATCTGTTATTGTGGGGATCTCCTAGAATTTTCTTTAAATCCTGAAAAGTTTTCAGGATCCTAGAAGAAAAGATTTCCTTTTCCAGAAAGGGTTTACAGAGAAGAATATCTTGAAGCAAAACACTGACAGACCCCTCTGAAAAATGTGCGCCATTTGTCCAGTTCCCTTATCCAGAGTAATTTACAATTAAGCAGTTAAGGCCTAGGGGCCTTGTTCAGGGGCCCAGCAGTGGCACAGATTGCTGTTCCATGGATGGCTGTGGCATCACTGACGACCAAATCTAGAATTTCATCTGGAAACAGGAGAGCACAGCACCTCTACAACACATTTCTTTCCTTTTAAAGCTCCTTAAGTGCACTAAATTAAAGCTAAGGCATGTCGGTCCATGACAGGACCAGGATGATGTCACTTCCTTTTGGCCCCTTGTCCTGAAAGACAGAAAGAAAGAGGAAGTGAGAATGAGTCTGAGCTGTATATTGTATATTTTTTTTCCCCTTCTCCCTTGACTTTCATAATACCATAAATCTTTAACGTGGACATTTCCAGGTACTCCTGCAGCCCTGAACACACACACACACACACACACACACACACACACACACACACACACACACACACACACACACACACACACACACACACACCTTCTGTATCACAGCTCTCATCGCTCATGACCAGTATAAGGAAATGAAGGTAGACCCATAGGAAGTGCATGGGTGGCCCGGCAGCATGCTTTGGCCACTTTGTGTGTGTGTGTGTGTGTGTGTGTTATGATAGCCTTCTGGGTCATTAGCTGTAATCAGAGGGAACTCTCTCTGTCTATAGCCCCATAGGGCCATGTCAACCATTACCTAATCAACTACTCCAGCTTCCTTATACACACACAATCTTAGAACCCACATGCCACCAAAACATTCCAGCTTAGAGCTGTGAAAAACATCAAATACCACACGAACGTGCTGCCAGCTGTCGATAACAAAACTATATTTATACCTCGAATTCCATACAGAATCCAGGGCTCAATAATCAGAGGCGTGAGGTGCAATCCGAGAGGCTACGCTCTTCAGGGCTGTGTTCTGAAAGCCAACCCAGTGCCATTGTGCCCATATATCAAAGCTCGCGCCTGTCAGTGACCCCTCCCCTGCTGAGCCTGTTTGTCCAATTAGACACGGGCTGCAGGGGGTGGACCTTTAGTGTGAGGGGTGATAGAGTGATGGAAGACCTTTGCTTTCTTTACTGTCTACTTACAAAACCTGATTGAGATATTTATGCATGGCATCAGCTTGCAAAGGAAAGACGTATGAGTTTGAGCTTATGTATAACAAATGAACAGTTTTTATACATAGTGTACATACATATATAGCAGACACCATGTTCATCAGATTAATAAACAAGTAATCTGCTCCTATATATAAAAAAAATATATATATTTTTACTGTATATATATATATACATACACAGTCATCATAATGTAACATCACCCAAAGCTCATCAGCAGGTCCAGGTGGTTTAAACAGCCGGTCTTTGTCACCTCGGCCGGTTTTGTCCCCACCACGACAGCGTAAATCGCTGCCTCTGCCCAGACACAGCCTAGCATAAGAGCCTTATGGATGTCAATGGAGGACATGTGCCAATTTCGACCTTAAGACACGGCTGATTCTGAAAATATGCCTCCATGATGCTTCTTAGCGAGGCGATCCAGGGACGCAGGGGCTGAGGAGAAGAACGGCGGCGTACAGAAGGAAGGAGCTTTTAAAGCCTGCATGATCAGAACACCTCAAAGTGTGTAATCCTTCAACCTGATTAAAATGGTTGGTGTTCAGGACGTATTATAAAGGTTGTTGTACTTTATAGAAATCTTTTCATTATAGAACAGTAGCAGAGTAACAGCGGACTAAAGTCGAGGCTTATTTCACAATACACTAATAATTCAGATGAATGGGAAGCTGATGTATTTCTGCTGTCATTTATTAATGCTAATGAATAAATGAATTAACCACTATTTAGGCCTTATATGCCATCATGACTACAATACAAAAGTATCCATAGTAGTTTAGGAGACATCCTGATCATGTTGACCTTTGACCCACAGGCCTGCGAGCCTCAGAAGAGTAATATTACATTAGCATTAGCGCCGCCTCGTCCCAAATTAGCCTGCAAATGACACTGTCTAAGTCAGGACCCTGCTACAGTCAGGACACAGGAACACAAGTGAAATAATGAAGAAGAGTGAATCAATACATCCTTCACATACACACACACACACACACACACACACACACACACACACACACACACACACACACACACACACACACATGAACAGAAGCAAGTCGATGGTGCTTTAGCGTAGCAGTGAAAAATAGGTCACCTGATGTAGGCTTGATGGCAGATATGGGTCTGAAAATGGCCAGGCTTTGTTATATAGGCGAGTGTTAGATTAGTCATCACACGCCGCAGCATTAAAGGGCAAATAAAGGAAAGTTTGGGGGGGGGGGGGGGGGGGTGTTTGCGAATTCGGCCGGAGCTGACATTTTGTTCAGCTTCGTCTCTGCCGTTCTCATTGCTCCTGCGTATGAGTCCCTGGTGGATGATGTGAGTGTCGGAACAGTGTGAAGTGAGGGAGGCAAATCCGGATAAACCTGGCACTAATGTCTTGAGGGGTGAAAAGGATTAATAAGGAATGGCTCCGGAGGGCTTTGGAACAGCTAAGAATCTTAACCCATATTAACCTCTTTATTTTTTTTTTTTTACGGCATCAGAAAATCAGGACACTAGATCCCCAAAAAAACAAAGGAAATTTAGCGAAAGTGTAAAATTTAACATCAACTATAATGACATGGGTTCAATCATTCTAATGACACAAAGTTATTCAAGTTGTAGCAAGAGGGTCACTTTCCGTATAGACACACAAAATCACACACACTGCCAAAACCGAACCAGAATTTTAATGCCAATTACCATCACATTTTTGGAAGCTATGAAGAAAACCAAAGAACCCCGAGGAAACCCATATGAACACATGCGACACTCTACACAGATGGAAACCCAAACGGGACTGAACCTGAGTGTGAGGAAACAATGCTAGAAACTTTGCTCTTATAAAGAAGGTAACATTTTTGCTCTATGACATGCAAAGCGAGTTTCCGACCCAACCACGTCGCAAACTAGAATGTTCTCCCCAATGTTCACCTGAGATCATGATGATCTCGATGAGCTCAAGACGAGACCGTTAGTTTTGGCCCCGAGAGCACAACCTCGTCTTGTCCCTAACACGCCTGGATCTCTGTGATGTAGATAAAAATGGATGTGCTACACGCTAATACACTCCCTGATAGCACAAAGGAAATGAATATTAGACGGATGAGAGGGAGTGGACGGAAAAGAGAAATCTGAAAACTCGCACTGGTTGGCAGATTTAATTGATTGTGACTACACTCCCAGTGTTTTTTTTTTTGGCGTGTAAATGGATCAAGCCGCATCCCCCCCCTTAACTACCGCCTCTAATGTTTCTTTAATGTAATGGAGTTTGATCACGGGTGTCCTATGTCCAATATTTTGCTGTTACGTTGCACTAAAAAGGTCTCTAGGGCCTATTGGATTCACACACACACACACCAGAAGACTGTATGAACATCCCTGGAAACATCAGCTGAAACTCTGATCAGAGCTCATATTGTACATAATACACTGTAGAATGTGATGGATCTGACAGCAGATAGGATACACATACACAGATCTCCAGGCCTCTGAATCAATGAGGCATCTTGGGCCATCTCTAATGTCTCTAACTGCACAGGAAAATTGCATTAAAATCAAGGAGACTAATGACACCAGGCAACAGGGTATTAATACAGTTAAGCACTACAGGCTGCCGTGTGCCACCGGATTCACTTATGGCATAAAGTTTTTGTTTTTTGTCTGCAATCGGAGGTGTTTCGCTAAACACAAATTTCAATATTTGATATTTAATTATTTAGTAAAGCTACAGAAACAGCTAAAACAATAATTGCATTTAGAATAAATGTCTGAATGCCATTTACACTCCGACAAAAAAGACACCTCCCAATGTGTTAACATTTTATCGATACTGGAACTTAGCGATAAAAAAAGTACCAACTGCTACCAACTACTCATCTATTTTTTTTACCAATCTGCTCGTACATTTTTTTGAAAGAAAGAAAACTCCTTTCAAAAACAGAGAGAGAGAGATTTCCTTCTCATAGGAGCCCAACAGAATGGAAGAGAGAATTCAGGCATCGCTAGCAATTCGGCTAACGTATCTATTGCCTACGCTATCTGAACCGGCCAGAATCCATTCTAGTGAAGAGCAATACATCTTTCAATATAAATTTAGCGACAGCCCTTTGACACTGTTTTTTCCATGCATCGCTCTGGCGAGACTGTGTCTCTGTCTCATTTCTCACTGACCGTAAAACCCTTTCTAGCCTAGCATTCCCTGTGGGCTTGTTAATATTTAGGTTCACAGTTTAAGTCTGATCTGGCATCTAAAAACGCTACTAGTGCTAACTAAAGACTCATTTTATAATTAGTGTTACATTCGCTTGAGACTGAGGCAGTGGAGTTGGAGCTGGAGCCTGGAGACGATGGAGACATACAGTGCACTGCTTGGGGTAGACGGCGTGTTTCATTATATCACCAGTGTTTCCTTGTTTATTGACTATTACACTACTGCATATTTTGTCGCTTAGTTTTGTAATGAGTCCACCGTGTTGCCACCGTGACTGACTGTGACACAGATATCACACGTACGTCGAGCAAACGTCGGCTACTGTACGTCATGGCATCCTTCAGGGACAGAAAAAGACAAGCAAGTAGTGATAACGGTACTGTTTGTCCTGAAGCTTATCGGTAGTCCAGGATTGAGCCACCAATGCTTACCAATCCTCAGAATACCGGTTTTGGTACCAATCCCTGGGTCACCATTTGTGAAATCGAACCTTCGAACCTGCAAAATACTAAAAATGAACAACCCCCTTAAAAGACAAAACCATCAGAAATCAAACTTCAAGCCATAAAAGGTTCCAACTCAATCGAGCACTGTAAAAAATGTATTCGTCTTTCTTTTCCCATTATGTACATCTTCTCCGAGTTCAATTACAAAGTTTGAATATGTTCTGCTCGTGTATAAACCCAGCTTGTATTTTAGGTCTGAATTCACACATGGAACTGATCTGAGATGAGAATTTGAGTGCAGATTTATCTCCATATCTGCTGTGCAGCAGAGAACTCGGTCCCACTGGAAAACGCTTCTTTTATAGACTGGGATGTTTTATATCTTAATACCCACAAGATGTGTTGTTATTTTGTCGGATGATGTATTGCGATATTTAGCACAGACTGAGGTCTCAGATTTGATCCTGAGCTCAGGTTAATGTCTGTGTGGAGTTAATGCATGTAAATAAATACATAAATAAATGAAAAAAGTAGGTGGGCTGGTGATTATACTGCCCGATTTGGGAATGAGGGTGGGAATAAATGTGTATGTGAATGCTGTACACATCCTGCAATAAACTGGTGTTACATCCATTTATTTACATCAAAGTTTTGCACATGTGGTACATTTGGCTTCCTTTTTGTGAAACCTGACCAGATGTAAATGCACTTCTACATCCTCCTTACACTGTGGATGTGTGATACTGACAACTGACAATGTGTAGGTTTACAGAAAACCACATGCTCTTTTGCCTGGCACAGTGCTTTTAGATAGAGGTTGATTCCCGTTGTGAAAGAGTTGTTTTAAAATCGATTGCTTCCGGTACACTGGTCCAGTGCCAAAGGTTCTGTCTCGGGGCGCGGAAAATGCTAAATCATGCTAAACATATAGTATAGTACTGTATAGAGCTTTTGTTGGGATTAGGACTCCAGTCTTTCTAAAGATTAAGACATGGAACAGTTCTGAAAAAAAAAATAAAAACAAGACCATGAAACTGAAATAAGTGAATCAACAAGAAAATTGATCCTGCATCGGCTGGTCCGTCCTTGTTTGTCTGGGAAACAGGGATAATCATTTTAGCCGAATCAGAGCACACCCGGCGTACAGGCAGGGAGGGGGGGGTCAAGTCCCCAGGAAAAACAAACACCTATAGAAGTACGTCTTCACTGGTCCCGGACGAGCGCTGCAGGCGTAGACAAACAGACGTGGGGCTGACGACATGTAAGATATAGAGTGTTTGGTTAGGAGGAATAGAAAAAAAAGGAAAAAAAGGAGAAGAGGGAGGGAGGGAAGGCACAAAAGGTAGTTCCTCTGAAGAAGCTGGGCCTCTGCTAATACACTCACACACCCAGGATTCTCCTATATTGAGATGACCGATTTGGAGTGATTACGCCATTTCGAATAAGGGAGAGACAGAGACAAGCGAAAGGATAAAAAGACCGCACATGAAGAAAGAGATAAAATATTCACACGGTTCCGGTGCAGGTGAAATCTTTTTCAGGCTGGAGATTCTTCCATCATTTATTCTTCTCAAAATGTTCTGCTTGCTGCTGAACTGTATGTTGGTGATCAGATACAAGTTCAAAACAGAGCTCAACCCTGATTGGTGGATTGTTGAGTTCTTGGCTAAGTTATAAATAAGTAAAAAGGGACGCAAAATGTAGTTGAGCAAAACTGTAGTACATTTACGTTCCAAACAATCCTGCGTTCATTGTGATAAAACTGAGCAAAATAATGCAGAGTAAATCTGTGAGAAAGGATGGTAGATCTTTGCGTTTTTTTCCTTCATATGTAAGGTTATGTCCTTCGCTCTGCAACACAGTTCTTACACAGTTCTACTTCCCCTTTTTCTTGCCCGGGCCTTCTTTTGTAAATACGCAATTTGCAAGGAATTAAAACAAGCCAGGGAGCATTGCGTGTGTTGTGTGCTTGTGTGAGATTGACAGATCACGTCCATCAGTGTGTCTGGCATATTTCCTTAGCGTGCACTGCATTATGACTAACAAAGCACTTCTATCCATTAATTATGCCAGAATAAAGCGGCATCTTAAGCTGGAAAGGACCATAGCTGATGTTTTCCAGGAGGGGAGCTAAGTTTGCATGTCTCCAGGCTCCGAGCTCTGGCTAGCTATTGCAGGAGAAAGAGGGGAGTCTATTTTCCGCCCACCCCTACGCAGTTAGACAAGGCCACCAAACACTAGCCAGACCACCACGGAACAGGGCCGCAGTGCAGTAAACTGTTTGATTATTGTGCCTCCGCTCTTTGCCAAGCCTATATTTAACGGCTCCCATAAAGAGCGAGCCGGGATTGAATTTGGGAACTGCCTGCCCTTGAAGTGCCCCAGGAAACAGGAAGTAGCACTGTGACCCCTGTTTGAGCTACTGGCGATTTTTTTTTGAATTTGAACTGTAGCTATTAACAAGATAGTGACAAATACGATCTGTGATTAGTCTATAAGTCAAGCTGCTTTTGTGAAGAATCGTCCTTCACTCTTGGGCTTCACTGGTCCACTTTTTTCCCCTAAAATGATTGTATGCTGTTTTGGTGTCACCCTTAATCTTACAATCACAGCTTCTTCATCTGTAACTGATATGAAGATCGATGGCTCCATCACTGAAATGGGGTTTAAATAATTGCTGATTTAGTAAATGGAACAGTCCGCCATCTGTTCCCATCACCGATGAACGGGTTTAGCCATTTTTCAAAAAAATAAAAAAAAAACAACCTTCCATTAATACATCCAATCCTGACCGCTGACACAAGGACTAACCCTCCCTTCATGTGTAAATGCTATGAATCATATGATCTAATCTCCAGTTACAGTTAATACCAGAAAAAAAAAAAACTAATCCCCTGTAAAGACTATTATAGTTTCTATTACCGGACCCTTCATATAATTTCTTTATAAATAGTACACTGAATAAAATGAATCAATTAAGCCTTCACAGTTTATTTTCCGGGATCTGTCACAGATAGAACATCTAATACTCTTCTCTCCGTTCGAAGGTCAAATGCTGATGAAGTTCTACTTATATATCATTTATATATTATAAGTAATAGAAACCCTTTTCCACATGATACATCTGAATTTGTCATTATAGCATTCATAGACTGCTGATCTATTATTAATAAGTGCTTAGGTTTCACTTTAAAACATCTTGATTACTGCTGCCTCTGGAAGCTCTGGATTTCAGGGAGGAAATACAGTCAACACATAAATGATTGCAACATCTGATGGGAATGTGGTGTAATAACCAGTATGAATAATAAGGCCATTCATTAACCAAGGGAGGAGATGTGCCTCTACAGGAGTTATTCTTTCAATATCAGCCAATTGGGAAATGACAAAAAAAATGGTGTCGTAATATGTTTATAGGAGCTTGTGTTTTGTGTGGATTTGAACATGAGATAGACCCGAGTTCCCTCCATCCATCCATCGTTCTGAGAACCGTGTGTTTAAAAGCATTTCCATATTTCAGCTATTTCAATTGGAGCAACTGATGGACTCAACAAAATGGTGCGGTAAATGTGCTCTTTTTATATAAAAAAACTAAACACACACTGTCTTGTTATGGGGACACTTCAGTTGGAATTGGACAGAGTAAGAATGAGCTCAAATTCGAGTTGAGAATGAAGTCCACAGGAATCGCTCTGTATATACTCCTCTCTAGCGGTTCTTCTATTACACCACACACAGGTACTGCAGCCTGCACCAAAGCCTGCGCTACCTGTATTAATATGGCAGACACAAGACAGACCCAAAAGGCATTAACATTGTTAACATTCACGACGATAACACAAGGTGCCATTAACGTTCCTCGGTGTATAAATGATGATGTTACTGTAAGACGTGTGGTGGAGTGGCTAACACTAGCACACATTTATCTCATTTGAGAGTATTAGCATGTGCCTCCCACACTGATACTGTATCTCCAGACCTACTCGACTTTTTGTTTGATGTGCTGAGCCGCAATGCCATTCATCCTGTGTGTGTGTGTTTGAGACTGCAGGAATGTATGGGCTGGGTGGTTTTAATATGCAAAAAAAAAAAGGGAAAAAAAGGTCTTTAGCGCAAGCCAAATTGCAAGAATGCGCAAAACCTGACGGGACCTGACTTCTGATTAACACAACAAAAAAATACATTTGTTCCAGAACATTAATATTTTGTTTCAAAAGCTTCATTTGGGGTCTAGGAATGTAAATCACCATGCCTTATGAGGAACCACAGGCCCATTAGCACTTGAACTGCTGTCTGCTTATGTGTGCATGTGTTGTATACGATAGTTGTCTCATCTGTCTCCTTTAATGCTCAGTGTCAAAGCTATGAACCATTATCTCCTCAACTCAGTGTAAACACATGGGGCCACACAGCTGCGTACACGTGCACACGCCAACACGCACATACTATACACGCTGGCATGTTCACATCGGTGATCACGGACCTACCACTCATAAACGTTTCATACGAGCAAAGGCCACGTATAAATAGGCAACTTATTAATGCCAAGGAAAACATGCAGTCGTGACGTGGAATTGATTTTTCTCACGGGTTTCTGCTCATGAAAGCACCACACACACACACACGCTGGAGTTGCACGCGAACCCCGTTTTCAGCTATTTTTGGGAGACGTGGATCACTGTGTTTGTCCATCTATGTGCATATGAGTGTCCTAAACAAGCATCACCAAACATGGCTGAGACACTTTTTATTTGTATTCGAGACCCAGTTCAGATTAGTCGAGGCCTGATGTGAGCCTACTGTATACATAATCGTGGTGGTGGGAAGCAAGCAAAGCCCTCTGACCTTTTGTGACCCAAGTGGCCCCTGCCCTCGTCACACCCCCTCTGGGATGTCCAGTCTCCAGACTGGCAGCACGTCGGCGTTCCCAGGACTGCTACTTTCCCCACATGTCCCCTTCATGAGGGCCTGGGAGAGCCATCATGAACTTCATGTTCCGTGGTTCTGCTCTACTTTCTACGTTTAATGGACATGCAAGGTTCAGTAGGCAGCTACGCAAGTCACCATCAGTGTCCAAATGCTGGAAAAAGAAAAGCAAACGAAACTCCGTATTAACCGTGATGAACCTATTATTTTGTGGGAATTAGTGATGGAACTAGTGATGAATGATTCGTCCATTTTGAATGAGTCTTTAATGTGACTCAGAAGTTCGAGTCGTCTCAAAAAAGTGATTCGTTCATTGTCTACTGGATGAGCGCTAGCAAAGCATCGCTAAATCTCTGTATGTTCTGTACAGGAAGTAGTTTACCTCTCGACTC
Source organism: Silurus lanzhouensis (assembly GCA_039877035.1). NCBI lineage: Eukaryota > Metazoa > Chordata > Actinopteri > Siluriformes > Siluridae > Silurus > Silurus lanzhouensis. Next base: position 1,681,487 of record JBCEWE010000261.1, read on the forward strand.
TTCTAGTCCGAGTCGTTCGTTATTTTATCACGTGAACCCATAGACGCAGTTATATATACATACGTATATTAATAACTGGACCTATAGTCAAAGTGCGTGTATGTAGACGTGTTGGAGATCCACTTATTGAAAATGTAAATTTTTTTATCTCTGATCAAAAGAACGAAATGAACTAAATGACTCAAAAAAGATTCAAAGAACTGAGTCACTAAAATGATTCGATCTTCCCATAACTAGCCCGTATGTTTAAACGTAACATGCTCCATAGTGGGGGGACCAAGATGGAGTCACTACAAGGTGCACTTGTTATTTTGAATCTTATCACCTGCTAAACTACAAACATCAGATGTGAAGTGATCTGTTTGTCGGAAGAAAGATTTTGACCAATCGGAAAGATTTTCAGTAAATTTTTCCGAATTGGGAATACGGAGGAATGTGCAAAATAGCGGCGCTAATTACCATCAATTTTGTTTGATGCAAAAATATACACTGCCAATCAGACCGAGACTACATGAGGTAAATAAATGAACGAAAGATTATAGGAAAAGCCAGGATGTTCCGTTTCCTGTAAAAAAAAACAAAAAACATAAAAAAACATGTACTTATTCAGTTACTTCGAACCACTGTGGCCCTGTTCCTCGATGGAGATGAAGCACAAGGTTCCCACGCTTCACATATTTATCTAAAGCTATTTTAAAATCGCTACAAATGCTGTGTGAAAATCTCTGTACGTTGCCTGAGTGTTGGGAAAATAAAATGTGAGAGAACTGGCTATGAAGTGGGGAGGAAAGGCACTGTTCCAAATATACGTCACCAAAATCAGAGACAAATCATTTTCCCTTTAGTTGAAAACATTAGTGAAAGTGATTTAAAAAAAATGCTTAGTGGTCATCATGGGCTATAAATCACACTATATCAATAAGAAATTAAATGCATTTTGTGGGTTATCTGTATACCGGTAAATACCGTAATTTCCGGACTATAAAGCGCACCCATATATAAGCCGCACCACTGAATTTGACAAAGATTTTTATTTTAAACATAAATAAGCCGCACCTGTGTATAAGCCGTGTCTACACTGAAACTAATGAACTTTACACAGGCTTTAACGAAAGGCAGTGTCTGTTACATGGTGTAACGGGTGAAATATGTTGTGGCTCCTTTAAGAGCAGAGCGGCATTTTGGGAATAGCCTGCCGACGCATTTTTCCGCGATTACTGCATGTGTGCAAGACCGAGGAATATGTCCTTATTATTTTCTGATGCTCATTTCTAAGATTCTTTGACTAACCCGTAACGCTGTTGCCAAGAAAAATAAAAAAGCATGAGTTTTGGAAACCTGTCTGTGCTTATATGATTTCTGTTGCAACTGGAGTTAGCGAGCTCTCCCTTCACCCAGACTCAACGCGTTACAACGGCTTGTATCTAAACAGTAACTGACCAAGAAAGTCATTGTTTACTGTCTTCCTCCTTCCTTTCACAACTATTTCTCTCGGGAGTTTATCTTTTGGCAGCGTCGTGCGTTTATAAAAAAAAGTTTTTTCTCCCGATGCCGTGCGGGTCAGAACACAGGAGAGTGAGGTGCGTTTTTTCGTTTTTATTCGGAAATTTCATTGGTCTAATGTTATGTCGCTCAGTTTTTCGGCTTGAAGTTTGTGCAATCGGGAAAAAACTAGGAAAAATCCATTAATTAGCCGTAAAAGTAGCGGCTTATAGTCCGAAAAATACGGTAATATTATAATATCTCACTTACGACTGTCAGAAATGAGTGAAAACCCAACAAAGCAAAAGAAAAAAAAAAGAAAACGTTTTTGAAAAACACGTTATCCCTCATGCCAGCTAGCCATGACAAAGTGCTTTTGAACTGATTAAATGAGATTAAACAGTGTCATTCATTTGCTTTCTGAAATGCCACATCAAGGGCGCCTTAAGGTCGACCGCCTTGTTACTCGATGTAGTCAAAGAGAAAGACCAGCGTGAATCTGAGATCAGACCGCGGAGGGACGAGGGTCACGGCCAGTTCAGCACAGCTGTCTCCAGAGAAAGGTCTTCCTTCATTTTTAGGGCCTAACTTACACAAGATCAAACAAACGCTGCCTTTCTCTGCACCATGGGGCCGAGCAAGAAAATAGAGCGAGACAGACCAAGTGGGCGCCTGTAACTGGAGCCAGGTCCAAGCAATTATCTCTGATAATTAGATCGCAAACCCAAAGCGTGCACATACACTCACACACACTAGCAGGCTCTTGGTCCGCCCCAGCATGGCAGCTCAAGGACCTCTAATTCAGTCTAGCAGGGGACATTCAAACATGGGGTCCAATTAGAAGGCCAAGGAGGGCACGCAAACAGCTGGCCTTGGGTTCCGGAATGCACCCACTTCAGTTCACCTAATACCTCCATAATAGAGCTGACCTCAACTGTGTGTGTTTGTTTTTTTGGAGAGAGCCACTTGAACTTCCTAGTCTTGAAATGTAGGAAGCTGCAATCGCTTGAGCCTGTATTGGGCCCGCAATTAATTTCTGGGACACATAATAAAAGACTCAAAACATGTCTATAATTCGGTTCTGACAAGAAATCCAGGGGCACGGGGAGCAACAGATGAAGACTGAATATGCTATTGAGGATCTGACAGTCTGAAATAGAACGACTATAGAAAATATGAAAGGCAGTATTCATTATGACTACATGCTAGCTTTGCTTCAATGTTCTCCTCTTTTATCAGTTCTCCTTTTTTACATGGACATACAGAAAAAAAAGACACTGAGATGCAACTATAGGTCAGTGATTCATCGGTCATTAATGTCCTCTTACGGATATCTCTTTTAATTTTCTCTTTTGTCCTTCAGCATGTTTTCCCCCTCAGTATCACCGCTGCCATTTCTCTTTCCCTCTCGCAGGCTGAAAACGCATTAGCCTGAGTCTCTCTGCTCTCCATCTGCTTTCACACTCACTCACTCCTAGAGAGGGAATCGCAAACAAGGACAAATAGCACGAAATCACAGTGGTACGAAACGTACATCGGTTCAAACTGTCATTATACGTATAGCATCCTGCCATTAAACCGTATGAAAAACTGGTGCATGGAAGCCATAAAAACCATGTAGGTAGGCGTCTGTGTACGTGTGCACATATAAACACGAACACACACACACACACTGAAATAAACAGCTTGGCGGGAGGGCCGCAGTTTGCCGATGTGGGCAGCGCCAGCTTTTCCTGGCCAGGCTACAAAAGACTGGACAGGCCACAGCTTTATGAGGCGGCACGCAAACACAAACACACACCCAAGGCATGGACAGATGTGCATGGCCAGCTGTTGTGATCCGAAAAGAGCTGCAGACTGTTTCTCAGTTTCAGAGAGGCAACGTGTGACCCGTTTGTTTATCAGCCTCTATTTTATATGACAAAAACTATTTTAAATCTCCTTAATTCCTTCCTTGGTTCATTATTGTGTCATCCTGGGCTGCTGCAATGCCAGAGGGTTATCTGAAGGTTATAGTGACCAATTACATACATGTATGAGGTGGTATCAAAAGGTTTCTAGACGAGCTCTGTTTACAAGAAAGTACTTTATTTATCTACGTTTACACAAAATCCCCTTGTACAGCAATACAGCGCCCCCGGAGTAATGTTTTGGAAGTGTTCTTTTCAAAACACATCAAGCACCTTCTGCGGTTCACGCTGGATCTCTGCAATGATGTCCAAACGGTGACCTTTGCTGGATCTTCATCTTTGGGAACAGGTCGAAGTCCGCAGGAGCCAAATCTGATGAGCAGGGTGGGTGCAGAAGTGAGATCATGTTCTCTTGTCATCTTCCAGTGACGTTCTTCCGCTCTTGAAACACACGCAGCATTACCAAATATAGCTCTTGTGAAACACATTAATCAGATTTAGATTTGATGCTCCTTTCCCTGGTACCTTGTGTTCATTTCCCACATTGGGACGTTTGATGTGTGAAGTGGACAATAACATGGATGTCTCCCGTGTTGATTTCTGTTTGCACTGCAGGGTAAAGCTCATAAACAGCTGGTTTAACTGCACTTTTACAGCTCCAAGCCTCTGGGGCCTGTTGGTACTGTTTTACTATAGTAAAATTTAAATCGTCTGTGCGACATTTTGAACTTAACCGTAATACGCCAACAACAAACAAGCTGGCAACATTAGCGTGATTAATTAGATACACCAATCAGGCATAACATTATGACATTATAACATCATGACCTGTGAAGTAAATAACACTGCTACTCTCTTTATCATGGCTCCTGTTGGTAGGTGGGATTTATTGCAGCAAGTGAATATTTTGTCAGGTTGATGTGAAGCAGGAAAAATGGGCGAGCGTAAGTATTTTTTTTACGACTGGGTCAGAGCATCTCCAAAACTGCAGCTCTCGTGGGATGTTACCGGTCTGCAGTGGTCAGTATTTTCAAAGGTGCTCCAAGAAGGGAACGGTGGTGAACCGGCGACATGAATGGCCGAGGTTCATTGATGCAGGTGGGGAGCGAAGGCTGGTCCGTAGCACAAACTGCTGAAGAAGATCATGCTGTTAATGTCCTACAGGTCAGGACTGTTTTGGCAACAAAAAGGGACCAACACAATATTAGGCAGGTGGTCATAATGTCACGCCTGTTTGGTGTAAGTAATAACTTAGATGTTGATAATTGCCTTTTAAAAAAACATGTAAAGTCTCAGTATATCAATAGATTTAAAGCCGATCCTGCTATATAAACGAATTTACAAGTAAAGAAGAGGAACTTTGAGCAGTTTTTCCGGGTCACTGTGCAAGGACATTGGTAGTTGACAAAATGGAATTTTCTAAAATCTTTTACCGGGTTAGAGAATTAAAGGTTTTGAGTACAATAAGCAGCTGTTCGGAAAAGTAAAAGCAGATTAACGAATCCCGTTCACTTTATAAATTGATGTGTATCTTTGAGTCTGACTCTACAGCAGGTCCTCAAGTTCATGTCAGTAAATGTGTGTAATGAAACGGGTGGACTAACATGTCATTCTAAATTCCTAATGAACAGACTGCTGTTGCTCGACTTGGGATGAGATAATTGCTTTAGCGATGCATTCACGTTATATAAACTTATTGAACATGAACGCCAACAAACCCCCCCCGCCGCTCACATGCTCGCGCACACACTTCAACACCCTCCCGACTGTCTTGACCCTTTTACCTTTCACCTCCACTTGAACTGCTGCTGGTGGTGTGTGAGTGCCAGTGTTAAACGTCTTCAGAATAGAACCTGCTGGTGTGTGTTTGTGTGTGTGTTGGAATGTGGAATCAGAAACACAAAACCTGGGTTCTATCCAAAAACATGCACAAACACACACACACAGAACTGTCGCTGGAAAACTCTTTTGAGGAGCCCCATAAAGAAAAGTGGAGGTCTGATCAAAGCATGGCTTCGGTCTTTGCCCCGACCGACCCCCTCTTTCCTTTTCTGCTCCTCATATGCAGACAGGCATGATAACAGCACCCCACGGGCCAGCCTGTAGGGCGTGCACACACACACACACACACACACACACACACACACACACACACACACACACACACACACACACACACACACACAATAGAGACCAGGATAAAAGACTCACAGCCCAAACTTAGATACCCATGCTAACTCTGGCTGGTCTAATAAAACATAATTGGAGTAAAAATAATCCTCATTATCTAGAGTGTATGGGATCTTTGGAGCTTGAAACAGTGAAAGAGTAGTAACATGCACTGGAACACACTTAGTGAGGGGGATAACTTAGGGTTACTTGAATCGTGGATACATCCATTAGCTCACAGTCACCATGATATGAAAAAGATAAAGAGGCCAAGGATTTGAACGTCAAATGGGTCAAAATAATCATCTGCGTTTGACCATAAAATATCCAGAAATGAGAAGTTAAAAATGAGTCATGGAGCAAGTGATAATACTGTAACTCATTGGTAATTATTAGATTATTAATGATTAAAATCCATCGACATTTCGTTACACTTTTATCTAAGCCTAAGTATGTTTTTTTACCTGACAGATTATCGCCATAATGGCTACAATGGAAACAACGTCTATGATGAAATATGAAAATCTACTAGTTTCAATCTTCGGGTTGAACAAGTCATGTGAATCCGATGCTCTGCTATCTCCTGTATTCAGAATGTATCTGGCTTTTAGCACTTCGATGTGCAAAATCTATTTTGACCCAATGAGATTTGTGAAGCAGGATATAGGCACCAGATAAAAAAGAAAAAATGTTGGGTGAATCTGGTCCGTTGGAAGTTATTCAAGAGTGAAGCCGTTAGCTGTGAACAAACAAAATAATCTTAGCCATTTGTCAATGTGCTACAGAAAAAAAAAGATCTGCGATACTGATGGGGACCAGAACCAAGCTCGAACAGTGGCTTGCACAAGTATGTAAGGAGTAACAGCATCAATCCACCCTAGAGACGTGAGGCTGATTTGGGAAAGAAGGAACCAGATAACATAAATCATGTCTGCTAAACAAAAACGAATAGAACAGTCACAGACATGAAAATAAGAATGCGTGGGAAATTTTTAAAGTGAGATTTTCCCTCATAATTTTTATTAATAGCTGCATGTCAGTTTGATTCTCAATTCTCACAATCTGCTTGTGTTTTTTTTTTTACACTTTTATGCTAGCTGGGTTATTTCACCATCTTCGCTTACACATCATAACGTTATTTTATCAGTCACTGCTTGTTTCGTAGCATCGCGTCGTCGCAATGCGAAGCGTTTCCAAATACCTTTTTTATCTTATTCAGCTAATTAAGTAGAATAAACTAAAAATGCACCACAGAATTTTCCTTATGCTCCCTTCTCAAAGCAGTCAACCAGCCGTTATTGTTCTGCTATCAATCAAATTGAATTCTATTCCAATTTCAACATGCGAGATAAATAAATAATTAGCGTTAAACATAGTACATAGTGCAGCATTAGCAGTGTAGTCTGGGTGCACACAATAACTCTTTGGGAGACATGATGATTGGCCAACAGCCAGGAGAAGGTGATTGTATAAACTAAATCTGATTGCATGCTGGCTCATGGATCTGCGCTGGCTAGAATGACCACCTCCTGCCTCACCCTGCCTTGTGTTCTTCATCAAGTCAATCATGCACATCTGATTAGAGGCCGACTCCTCCTGTACACTGGGTCAGCTTACTCTACCACTTTAACACCACTCTGAAGAATCTAAACAAAAGACTTGCCACGACTTGCCGATTAGCACTGAACTACGGGGTGCTGATTTGTAGGTAGGGGGTTCATATCAGGTCAGTAATTATAATCAGTCTTATAAAGAAATCAGTGAGGAAGCAACCGAATGCCTAGGTCATATTCTGTGACCTGGAAAGTCAGACTGCATCGTCTGCTTCTGGTTAAAGTTTTTTTTATTGCGTTTGGTGTGACAGTTACCGCTCCGATTAATTGCCAATCAAAGGGCCGTACTAGGAAGCAAGCCGTCTCGCAGAGAACTTGATACCCCAAAACCGAACATTCCTTAATCAATGTCATCAAGGCAGATACTAATTAGCTGTGTGGAATCAGATGTTAGCTCTGCATGCCAGAGTTTCAGTAATTAAATTGGCATGGAATTGGTTCATTATTCAATCAAAACCCGCATGCCCTAGCACGGAAGAATAACGACCAAACGTCTAAAATCCTTCCCTGCTGCTCAAATAGGATCTGATGGCTCTTTCAATAAGAAACAGTTAGCATGTGACCATAACGGTAGCGAAACGGCGACGCTAACGAGGGGGTGTAATAGGTCTTGTTAGGGATGTTAACTCTGTTTGTGTGTTTTAGTAAACGACGATGGGAGGAAGTAAAGAGGGAATGATACGGGCCTCGTCAATGTCATGTGACCTGTACCTAGAAAGAATTCTCCTGCGCTACCTAAACACCCGCAAGAGTAAGTGAGTGCAGATGTGACAAGTTATTTAGACTTTTCAATTTAGATGGCAGTGTTTAAAGCTTTGCGACAGCTACGTTTGGAAGTCCGGAATGGAAAACGGCAGCCTTCGTGAACATTCGGGAAGGCTTCTAAAAATACGAGCTAGCATCAGCTTCTGTAAATTTGGATGTCAAACCGATAGAACACCTGAATGACAAAGATTTATGACGATGCTTTTCACAGTCTGTTGAACGTTAGGACAATCGATGTTCACTTTATTTTTAACATATCAAAATCACCGTATCAAAATGACACCAAAAACATCATGTGATTTAGCACAAAAACACTGAGCTACGAAAGGTGCTTGTGAGTTAAACTACGAATATGAACTTAAAAGGTATGTAGCTGCTGTATGCATGTAAATGGCAAATTTTTTTTGCATAAACGAAAGCGACAATAGCAGCATCTGCACACGATATCTTAGATTTCACCTTTCCTTCTTTTCTGTTGCATGTCTGACCCTTTGCCAGCATTACGTCATTCAGTACTAGTTCTGTGTTTTGGTTTGTCTGATCAATCAGCTCGAATAAATCCCTGCATTCGGATCTAAATCCATCTCAGACTGTGTGTGTTTGACACTGTGTTTATGTTGTACTCCTGTCCCTCAATTAAGTCCCGCTCGGCTGTTTCGTTACATGATGTTTGGCTTTAACGCAAAGTCTAAAACAATCTGGGTCAGATAACAAAGCAGTATAATGCAATTGAAAGGTAACTAAAACACACACGTTATACCGCATGACAGGCATGAGCACGTCATATACATGAAACAATAATCCTCATAGCAGGAATTAGATGTAGTATATAATATGTTTATGGAAATACCCACAATCCTGTGCAACCAGGCACATGTTCAGAGAGCAAAAAAATGTTGTCATGCTGATTATACATGCATGTGTGGAGTCAAAGGAGAAAAGCAGGACATGTCAGATTCCATCAGCAGCATACAGATTTCACACTCAGGTCTTGGAAAAGTCGTGTCGAAAAGCCATTAAAGTACTGTTAAGACACTTCTGATGTTGTCAACCCGAGAGAGGGAGAGAGGGAGAGTGTGAGGGCGAGAGGAAAAGAGAGCCTTTCTGCCTGCCAGCACTTTTACTCGAGCTCTCGCCAGCCGAGGTGTCAGATCAACATGCACTTAAATTGCACCATCAAACTTTAATGGAGGCATCAGAGGCCAGTGGGTTTGGCTGCGACTTTCCCATCAAATACTTACATGAAGCATGTGTAGGGTTTAGAGTGCAGCATCCTGCTCTTTAGCTCTCCTTTATCTCCGGCTCAAGCCGTATTGGTTGAACAAGGACATTTCATTAACGAGCGTGTGACGATTCGGGGAAATTAAGGACAGCATTAAACCGTGTTGTACCGCACACCGTATGTAGAACTCTCTGTAGAACTGTCAAACACCACCACTGCTTCGAGAATGTGTTTGTGCATGTGTGTGTTTCACACATTCCCTCTGGTCCCTACTGGTTCGCTGTGTCAGGTTTTGGTTGGATCGGCGCTGCCGTTTTCCACCTGATCGGCTAATCTAGAATGACAAGGCATCTCTAGTGAGATGGCTGGGCAGACGGCGCACTGAAATATTCAACACGGCACTCGTCGGTTATGGATCAGCTGTGAAAAAAGAGAGAGAGATACACACACACACACACACACAAACACCAAATAACACGTATGTCCACACTATTATGATTGGAAGTGCATATTTTTTCTTCGTTTCAGCCTCCTGTCCACACTGAGGCAGCGTTTTCAGTCAAAATGCTGTTTTCAGGTCAAAGTGTAAAGTCAAGTCAAGTTTATTTCCATAGTGATTTTCACAATAGACATTGTCTCAAACCAGCTTTACAGAATTTAACAGTTAAGGTGAACGGTGTGTATTTATCCCTGATGAGCAGCCATGGCGACTGTGGCCAGGAAAAACTACCTTAGATGTTATGAGGAAGAAACATTGAGAGGAACCAGACTCAAAAGGGGAACCCATCCTCATTTGGGTGACATCAAGAGTTAGATTATAGTCTTTAAACAATATAAAACACTGGAGAGTGAGAACTAACATGAGGGGTTGAGTGTGGACAGAGAAAACAGAAGCTTTAGAAAACGGTGACACGTTTTTAGCAACTTTTGGGAAACGGCTGAAAACGAAAGTGTGGCGCGGAGCGTTTTTAGACTTCAGATCGATCTGGATTAGTGTAGATGTAGACTGAGTTAAACACGGCTCTGCAAAATGGCAGAGTAGTGAAATATATTCATGGCCATAGAAGGAAAAGACCCACCTTCAAAGTCATTTAAGTGAATTAAAACATTCAAGCCTTATGTTGAGGTTTTCGTTGGGAGTGATGAGGATGGACAGGATTAGAAATGAGTTTATTAGAGGGACAGCGCATGTAGGACGTTTTGAAGACAAGGTAAGGGAGGTGAGATCGAGATGGTTTAGACATGTGCAGAGGAGGGACATGGGGTATATCAGTAGGAGAATGCTGAGGATGGAGCCACCAGGAAGGAGGAAAAGAGGAAGACCAAAGAGAAGGTTTATAGATGTGGTGAAGGAAGACATGCAGGTAGTTGATGTGAAAGAGGCAGATGTAGACGACAGTAGTATGGAGATGGGTGATCTGCTGTGGTGCCCCCTAATGGGAGAAGCCAAAAGGAAACGAAGAAGCCTTCATTAAGTACATTTGAGTAACTGCAAGTCGCTTGTTGTAATCAAGCATTGGAAACTGTTCTCCGTTATTATAATTTTTTGGAGTTCTATCATACAAACACTCGCCCGCAGATTAACATTTGACCTTGTGTACACCAGATCATCAATAGATTCTGTACTGACAGAGCGATTAGCTAAATCTTTGTCTGGCAAAACCCACTTGAATTCCTTTGCTCAAAAAAGATATCATAAAACATAACCGATGTTTCACTGGTAGGGGAGAGAAGTGAAAGGGAGAAAGATTCTCTTTAAGTGCTTTTCTGGCAGCGTCTCCAGTACTCCACCATGTACTTCAGAGTGAAATATTTGGAGTAGGAGAACATCGTTCTCGCCCAGCATCGCTGCTTACTCTCCGGCGCGGTGCACAGGCTCTGTCGGGTCCCAGATCGGCTCGGCGCAAATAAACAGCTGCAGATTTTGGATGAGCGAGAGAAAAAGAGACACTGTAAACAGACAGTAGTTCGAGTTTAACATCATTTCCTCTTGGCAGATGCGAAATTCTGCTTCTGATACAGTGAACCGCTACATGTAATCTCCTCTGCACTTTTTTCCTGGTCAGGGTCAAGGCAGATCTGAAGCCTATCACAGGAAGGGTAAGTGTGAAACAGGGGTGTATCCTGGATTCCAAGGCAATTCACAGCACAAAAAATACACAACATAGAGCAGTGGAGGAAAGCACATGTAATTCGTTACTGTACTTTGGTAGCTTTTTTCATGTATCTGTACCTTTCTACAGTATTTCCATTCGGGGAGACTTTTACATGAACTTCACTACATTTCAAAGTCAAATATTGGACTTTTTACTATTACATTTTGCAAAATCTGTCGTTCCATTTTTATTTATAAGGATGAAAACTAAACTGGTAAAGCACAAAAGCAATCCACCAATCAGGGTCGAGCGCGCTCTCTGTATTCAACTCGTTTTAATTTCGCTTGGTGCATCTACTGATCACCGACATACAGTTCAGCATCAGTTCAACAGCAAGCAGAACATTTAGAGAGGAATAAATGATGAAGAAACTCCAGACTCATCACCGGTTATAAAAATAAATAATGTTATAATAATTGTAATGGAAATCAATCAATGTTTGAGTCATTAATATCTATTAATAGATCAGTGTGCTGAAAGTCACATTCGAGTCTTTTCACACAAGATAATAGGAACATTATAGCCATAATTAAACACAGTACACTTGAAGGCAAGTTTTTGTACTTTTACTCAAGTGAAAGTTTAATGGGACACATGTCCTTTTACTGAAGTAAAAGTACATTCACCACTGCCTGAAAGTCATACTTCCCAAACCCTAAATCCTAATACAATACTGAAAACAATAGACAGTAAATTCACCAATGAACTTATCAAGCTTGTTTAAAGTCTGCTTTACGTTGGTTCGAGCTGGCGCTGCCTTTTAACTCTACAATTGTCCATTTCCTCTAATAACAAGCCTGAAATTTCCGACTGTAGAACCACTCTCTTCCAACAAGAGGTCACAATCCCTGGGCTGCAGGGGATGACGCTAACGCCCAGAGGGCTTTCTGAGTAGGTAGTGTCAGATTTCCTCATTTGTCCCGTTTCCTGCTATAATTAGGCTGATTCCATTTGTTAGAAAATAGGCACAAAAGATACTCTAAATGCACTATCATAAGGAAGCCACTGTCCGATGTCAGTGATTCCCCTCTTCTTTGGGCAAAAAAAAAAAGGACGGGCTTAGAAATCCTTCATACTGTAAGACAGACTGTACGCCTTATTATTTGCTTCCAAGCCTTCACAATGAAGCATTATATAAGAAACCCTTGATATGTATCAGGCTTGTGTTTACATCGTATGCTGTGTTCACTATATACCAATAGAGGTCACATTGTTCTATAGCTTTATATTAATATATATCTGATTTTACATGAATACCTGATTTCATATATATTTGTTTCAGTTTAGTTCAAGTTTGTGTGAAATCCATCACAAAATGATTAGTCTCGTCCGTTTATCTCTCGCATGTGAATATCCGATGTTTCCCGTGCATGGAAATCATACTGAGCTAGCAGAGTTTTAGATGTCTTAAGGCCATATGATTTTTTTTTAACCACTGTGTTTGTTTAACTGGATCTGTACACAATGTAATTTATGCAGGAACGTTGCCTAAGCAAAATTCTAAAGTAAATGAAACATTTTCACATTGTTGTGCTGGAATATATCAATGGATTTTTTCCAGATTTCTTAATTTTTTTTGACATCGATTAAAGGAATCGACGCGTTTTCTTACGTATCTATAGAAAACCAATGTACAGGCATGGGGGGGCAAGCGTAAATTTTTCTGACTTTTGGTGAAGTATGAGAACTGAGCGTTCCCTGCAGTGTTATTTCCGCGGAGATGAGGCCAAGCGGCGTTTGAAGTAATCTGAATGGGAAATGAACACCGCTGTGCATTTCGAGATTCGCTTTCTCTAAGCTCACCGCTGCTGAATGAACGACTGGAAAAAAGTAAGGAGAAAGCCAAACTAGTGGCCTAGCGATCCTCAATATATCACCGTTAATACAGCGGCTTGGCTGTTCCGGTGTACTGTGACACGATGCTTGGCAAGGCTACAAACAGAGTCCGGGTCTGGCCTGAGCTCGGCATTACAACCTCGATTTCCTCATCATATATCTTAGTCTGAAACTTTGCATATCAAGTCTCCAAAATCTAACTTGGGAGTAACGCGATCGCGGTATTAAAGTTTGCGGTGGCTCCACAATAAGCCACATAAGCCTCGCGATGTAGAGACATATAGGAGCATTCCAAAAATCCAACAGTCCAAGAAGCACATTTTAGCTCATTGGTTGTGAATAAGTAATATGATTTTGACTAATTTGGTTTCTTCAAAAAAATGACATCGCTCAAAAAAATTATAGTAGGAATGCTAACTGAGCTGCTTACTGATTTAATAAGTGTCAATTACTTTAAATGATTTATTAATTGAGAGCAAGATTACTTTTGTAAATAAACAGAAAGTCTTTCTTTTATTCTCCATTCTTTGCAATATTTTGATTACTTTTCTAAAAAAAAAAGTTACTACGGATATAAAATTTGATTGGCTTTTAGATTAATGTTGAGAAACCCTGTGCCTGTTTCATCAAGATTCCTTAATTGAAACAAACATCAATTACTGACAATAATTCAGACTCCTGTATCCGTGTCTTAGTCGACCTTCTCCTATTTTTCACGTTTCCTTTCTCCAGATTCTTCCATGCGCTCGACAGAAAATAAGAATTAGCCTCAAAGCTAATTGCTAACCGTGTCCATCTGGGTAGGGGTGAACCCGCATCCAGCTGGCCCTTAGGATACAGATAGGATCGTGTTATACAGCAGCGTGTGTCTATCTGCCTGTGTTTGTCTGTGTGTGGAGGCGTATATCCTCCAGCAGCTGCTGACCCTCACCTTTAAAACACACACACACATACACACACACCGGTCCACGTCTGGATTCTATTTGGGTGTCAGGAGGGCGTGCTGTGCCGCACACACCCGACGGCTCTAGGCGTCAAAGCTGTGACATGGCGCACACACACCTTCCCAATTTAGTCTAAATGAAGCCTGACCATTAGTGTTCCAGAGCCAAATCACAGCGCTCAGAACACCATCGATCTTTAGAACAGCACGAGCTCAGAGTGCTATTATACCTGCATTATGAGTCTGACATGAGCAGTGGGTTAAATATTATCACTACATAAAATAAGCTTATTCTTATATGAAAAAATTGTATCAAAGTTAAATATTTATTGCTATATATAATAATATAATAAATAATTATATTTTCTAATTACCTTAAATTACACTAGCCAGTATTTGGATTTTAATGAAAAGTGTCTGACACACTGGCAGCACACATTAAAAATGGGCTTAGAATACAGCCTTTTAATGAACCTTTTTGTTAAACTGCATACTTTTGAGCTGTTTCAGTATCCATTGATGCCGATAAAAACGAGAAAGGCAAGAGCTAAACTTTTAAACACCAAAACCAGAAAATATGCAAACTATCTTTAAAAATGTCAATATTTTTGAAAAAAAAAAATCGGATCGTTATAGTAAGTCGAACCAACGTAATCCTGGGACTCCTGTATGTATATTAGTTCTGTCAATCAATTAAAATATTAATAGTGCAACTTAATCGCATATTTTTACCTGTTCTAAATGTACATTAAATGAACAAATACGGATGCTTTATGCAAATGATTTAAATATTATTTATTAATTATTAGCGAACTCAATATTGTAGGTTTCTAAAGGTTACTAAAGATTGAAATGAATTTGCATAAAAAAAAACATATATATAATGTCAATATTGAAATTCTTGTTCTATCAGGACGTTTTTTTCCTTTTGAGAATCAAAATACACAGAAATGTCAGAGGCTACAGAAATATTTAGGCCCAAAAAACTGTTTTCTTGACGCATAAACACAGCACACGAAACATCTCACTCGACTGTCAACACTCACACCAGATTAAATATGAATTAAGAACTGTGTGTGTTTGTGTGTGTGTGAAAAAATGCATGACGCGGTATTTCAAGGTTTGTATTATTCATAGATTTGCTTTTATTTCATGCTGAAAGGTGCACAGTGGTATGATGGAGATTGGTGATTTTGAAGATTTGTTCTAGTTATCAGAACATATTGGTTTTGCACTTAAATGCACGTGCACTTATATATAGTTTTAGCTTTTGTTCTTTTGCTTATGATGGCTAAATCCCAGCTGGACTATTATATGTGTCCAGGAATAGAAAGATGAGCAAAGCTGCAGTTCTATAGTAGGATACGGAGGCTCGAAAGCTCCATTTTCCAAATACAGCATAAACGCTTTGATGGATTCCTGGAACGCTGTGAAACTGTTTTTTTTTTTATTTGGCTCTACTATTGTTTTTGGCCAGTAGGATGCTCGAAAATACATAAGCATACATCGGCCACGTTATGCCTCTACGACTTGATTACACATTTCTAAATTTAAAATAGCATACACAATCCAGGGGCTGCAAAACGGGCCGATGAGAACGCATCCGTATGTGGGTTTGTATCCAAGACCTCTCAACAGTTACGCCTAAATCTTCTGAACTCAACCCACATGTGGGCTCTACTTCAATTGGCTTTCCCGAAACTAGCCTTTTCCTGATGTTCGTGCACATGTGCGAGCGTGTGCGTGTGCGTGTCTGTGCTTAAGCTCATCATTAGACTTGCACTAGATTTCCAGATCACAGCTCATGATTTTTGGACATCGACAAAAAAAGAGCAGATTGCGTTCACTGTCACGTTTCCTAGCCTCCAATCACGCCCTAAATGAATGCAACGTCTGGGCTTTTGGCAAAGGTGTAGTGTCTCATGATCGGGCGTATAACAGTTACAGAAGACATACTGAATGTGACAAGGACCTTGTGCTCTTTTTAGGAGATTAGCAAACTGAAAAACTCTCTCGCTTTAACTGTAACTGAGTTGTTCCTCGTTTTATGGAATCAGTCACATGACCAAACGGCTGTAGCGTCATATTGTTTGCAGTTTAGCCAATAATGTTCATCTTCTTATTGTTTAGCAACAAGATACACATTACATCAGGTTTGTGTAAAACTACATCTCTGATTACATCCCCCACATCTCTCTGCATCTGGCCATTGTGCGTAGGCCTGTTTTGCGGCTGGGCAAAAACAAATGAATGGCATTGCCGCCAGCACAGTGACAGCCTTAAACCACATCAGTGTGCGCCACCCACCTGCCCAATTACTGACCACCAACACAGGCAACTCATGGCTGACCCTTTGTGCCAACTAAAAATGTGTTTGTCTACGATAAAGGTTAACCTCTGTACTCTGTTTGGGTAGACAAATCCATAATGTTTACTAAAAGTGCAACAATTATTAAGTTGGATTATTGAAATATATATATGTTTTTTTTTTTTATGAAAATCTATTTTCGAACCCTCGCTAAACACCAAATATGTGTCGGTGACTGAGTGAAAGGGAAAACCTTCAGTCGGAGTGAAAAACAAATGATCCCGTGTGCACTTAGGGTTTCATTCATTGTGAAATTTCCCCCTGCTTTTAACAAAATACCTGATTCAAGATTGTGCTTTTTGAACATTCACATTCAGTCCCTATTTGCTGGATGATAACCTTCAAAAAAACTCTTCTGGGAAGTTTGTGAAGATTCGTTCAGCCACAAGGGTGTTGGTAAAGTCAGGTATTGATGAAGGTAAAGTCAATTTCAGAGGTAATTTCTATCAGATATTATATAAAAATAATGTAATGGTAGAAATTATACATCAACACGGCTCTAGTGTGAAATAAAGACGTCGTTACAGTTGTTACAGTTAATGGTCCCACCCTTACTTTAACTGTTTTCCAATACCAGGTCCCGGCATGATTTGTTAGCAAATCATTTCGGGACCTGTTACTTTTTTTTTGATGTTTACAGTCAATGTTGTAGCTTTGAAACTACCTTGGATCATTTACGTCGATACGGGAGACGTTTTCCATTTCTGAAAATACTACCCATTTTTTTGTGTGGGAAATCTTCACCATTTTATTTACAGGTCTCTGTGCGTTACTTTAGAAATTAGCACAACACGTGCATTTATACAAAAATAAATCTGCGTATTTCGAATGCTCAGACACAAGAATTCAGCAGTACTATTGTAATTGCTAATCCACATCACAAGAGGTAAAAAAACCCACCTTACAAACACCCCAGTGCTCATGAATATGCAACAGTCTAATGTCAAGGATGAAAGGTCACAGCGACTGGCCTTAGGAAACAGAAAAAGGGTCAGCGCACTGTACTTGGGTGTTAAAGGAAATCATCCCCTCTCTTTTTTTTCGTGCCTTCTCTTCCTCCGGGCAATGAAAGTCCCACAAAATGCAAATACTTAATCACCAAGAGGAAGGCAGGAAAAGTAGTAATGCTCATTGACCATTTTGTGTTGGCAGGAAAGGGGCTGTTCAAGAGGAGATGGACTATTGGGATCGATTAATTGGTCTGGTGTGTGTGTGTGTGTGTGTGTGTGTGTGTGTGTGTGTGTGTGTGTGTGTGTGTGTGTGTGTGTTTATGACGGCATTCCTTGATGCAAACCATTTTGAACAAATTGAGTTTGTGTTGTGTATTTTCAGTAGTAGTGTTAAACTGCACAAACTCATTAATCATTTGTCAACATTTATTAAAAAGATGCAGCCGATATATAGCAGGGGCGGAGCCACCGCGTTGCCCACCGACTGCCACCCTAACACAACGCATTGCCACCCCAGCGCTGGTATCGCAATTTATAATATATAAATGTAATCATAATTCCCTGACCAATTACAGCCGCAGTCCTTCAATGTGATGCATAAAAAAAATAAATATAAACCTGTAAAAAATGGCAAGAATCTTGTATTTTTTAAATTAAAACGAATCTGAACAAACGACTCTTTTGAACTGCTTCGTTTTAGTGAATCAAACACATTCAATACGATCAGCCTGATCACTGATCAACACACGATTCAAACAAATGACTCCATCAAATGGCTCCTTTAAGGAATCTAAGCTTTTGTATAAATATACATGTAAGTTTATTATATATTATTATAGTTATTATTGATGATATTTTGCGCATGTATTAATGACAGATTCATCTGATCTATTGTCAAAATAACAATGAATTTGGTGGGCCATATTTCTATCTCTAATCTGTATTGTATGTCATGCTTACTAGGGGTTAGTGTTAGGGTATCCTAATCCCACTCGCTACCGTCTTTCCAATCCATATATAAGGTATATAAAATGTACACTCCAGTGTATACACCGAATATATATATATCATTCCGTGAATTCACAAGAACCATGCAAGGGTGTTTGCTATAGTGTTGCCACCCCTTATCATTCTCATGCAACCCCCTTGCCACCCCATAAATACATTTCCAGATACAGTTGAATGCTTGATAAACACACACATTCCTTTCCCTTAGTCTGTATTGATGTACTATAGTAAGTGTTGAGCTCGATCTATTTCATATTACATCATATAACCAAAACACATTCATTCAGTCAATCTTTTCATTTCAAGATTTAGTCTTTAAATCACTTTGCATACCAAAGCTCCAGCCAGTTCACACCAGAACAAAGGTCAAGTACATAAATCCATATTTAAAAACCTACACCACACCCTGAAAGTTTCTTTCCAGGTATTTACATGGCAAGAAAAATGAAACATTAGGTGTGACTGCAGGACAAAAAGAACAGGGGGAAACAAAAAGAACGCAAAGCCACTGAAGCGTGTACTATTACCCATTAAACAGCTACCTTGTACTTATTTCTCATCTGGGTTGTAATTGCTCAAGTTCAGCTGTAACTTTCTGAGAATGCAAGTGATCCTTGCAAACCTTTCTGACATTGTAAGCGCTCAAAGTTACACACAATGTGAATTAGGGGAGCGATGAAACAAGAACAGACTGAATGCAATCTCGGATGATACGAATGCTTGTGCAAACGCTGGGTGAGAAAAGTTCCTAAAAGCTTCGCTGTCTTGCTTAATGCTACATGAATCTCACTGTATCTAAGATATAACACATTCCAGTCTATTTGGTAAGTAAGATGAAATGCTGTAAGCCATTTTTATTCCCTGATATTATCAGGGACTTTGGTAAGACTTCAAAGAATTGGTCATGGTTCAACTCATTAACAAGCCTATAACCAAGATACCGAGGTCTGCCCCCGGAGCCTTTAGCCTATTAAAAAAAAAAAAAAAGAGGGGGGGGGGGGAAGGGGGACTTTTTCTTTTACTATTAAACATATAAGAACAAAAAGCTCCTGTAAATACCAAAGACTTTAGAATGTATGAGAAAAGTGCAGGTTGTTCCATTCCATGCCAAGTTAAAGATCACTCACTTTATGCCTACTGGTGGCTCTGAATCCAATGTCTGGTAACGTGGGTACGATTCCCATGATGTTGGATTTGGAAACATGGGACTTAAAAGATTAAAGTTGGATAAAGATGTGACATTGGGTGGATTAGTGTGATATGCAGCAGAGGTGTCGGGGTGAAAAGGAAAAATGACCCAGAAAAGTAAGATGATCTGGATGCATGCTATCTTTGTGATGCTTTGCATGTATATATATATATATTATATATATACATATACAAACCAGAAACCAGAGCTACATAACAGAACACAGAGCTACATAACAGAAACCACAGCTACATAACAGAACACAGAGCTACATAACAAAATATAGAGCTACATAACAGAACACAGAGCTACATAACAGGACACAGAGCTACATTACAGGACACAGAGCTACAAAACAGAACACAGAGCTACATAACAAAACACAAAGCTACATAACAGGACACAGAGCTACATAACAGAACATAGAGCTACATAAAAGAACATCGAGCTACATAACAGAATATAGAGCTACACAACAGAAAACAGAGCTACATAATAGAAAACAGAGCTACATAACAGAATATAGAACTACATAATAGAAAACAGAGCTACATAACAGAATATAGCGCTACATAACAGTATACAGAGCTACATAACAGGACACAGAGCTACATAACAGAACATACTAAATTACTGAAGGAAGTGTTATATACAACTGGTGAACCTCTTCTAAATATTATTAACTCCTCACTATCTTTAGGTCACGTCCCTAAATCCCTCAAGTTAGCAGTTACTAAGCCCCTCATTAAAAAACCTAATCTGGATCCAAACACGTTATCAAATTACAGACCCATTTCAAATCTCCCATTTATGTCTAAGATTTTAGAAAAGATTGTCGCTGCCCAGTTATGTTCCTACCTGCAA
The DNA here is from genome assembly GCA_039877035.1 of Silurus lanzhouensis. Classification (NCBI taxonomy): domain Eukaryota; kingdom Metazoa; phylum Chordata; class Actinopteri; order Siluriformes; family Siluridae; genus Silurus; species Silurus lanzhouensis. Next base: position 1,701,962 of record JBCEWE010000261.1, read on the forward strand.
GAGAACAATATCTTTGAAGAATTTCAGTCAGGTTTTAGGCCCCATCATAGCACAGAAACTGCTCTAGTTAAAATAACTAATGACCTGTTTTTAGCTTCAGACCAAGGCTTCATTTCGCTGTTGGTTTTACTTGATCTTAGTGCTGCATTCGACACTATAGACCATGATCTCCTCCTAGATCGATTACAAAATTACATCGGCATTCAGGGACAGGCATTAAGCTGGTTTAAATCCTACCTGTCCGATCGTTACCATTTCGTAGATTTAAATGGAAAGCTATCCAGGCTAATGCAAGTAAATTATGGCGTGCCGCAAGGTTCAGTTCTAGGACCCCTGCTGTTCACAATATACATGCTTCCGTTAGGAAATATTATTAGAAGGCATGGAATTAGCTTCCATTGTTATGCTGATGATACTCAGCTATATATTTCATCTAAACCAGGCGATATAGCTCAATTAAGTCGGATAACTGAGTGTGTTAAGGAAATAAGAGATTGGATGACCCATAACTTTCTACTTTTAAATTCCGATAAGACTGAGATTTTGCTCATCGGACCAAAAACTAGTATACAGAAGCTCCAGCATCTCAACCTGCATTTAGACGGATGTTCTGTAACCACTAATTCAACAGTAAAAGACCTGGGTGTTATTTTAGACAGCGACTTGTCTTTCAAAAATCATATCAATCAAGTTACTAAAACAGCCTTCTTTCACCTTAGAAATATTTCTAAGCTAAGAAATATGTTGTCCATATCCGATGCAGAAAAGCTCGTCCATGCGTTCATGACCTCCAGAATAGACTACTGTAATGCGTTACTAGGTGGATGTCCTGCATCATTAATAAACAAGCTTCAGTTAGTCCAGAATGCAGCAGCCAGAGTTCTTACAAGGTCAAGAAAATATGATCACATAACCCCGATCTTATCGTCCCTACATTGGCTTCCTGTTAAGTTTCGAATAGACTACAAACTATTACTTCTCACTTATAAAGCACTAAATGGTTTGGCTCCCATGTATCTATCCAGTCTTTTAACTCGCTACAATCCGCCACGCTCCCTGAGATCTCAAAACTCTGGGCTTCTAGTAGTTCCTAGAATAGCAAAGTCCACTAAAGGTGGTAGAGCTTTTTCACATTTAGCTCCTAAACTCTGGAATAGTCTTCCTGACGGTGTTCGGGGCTCAGACACACTCACCCAGTTTAAGTGTAGATTAAAAACATATCTTTTTAGCAAAGCCTACACATAACACACATCACATCATAACCTTGTGCTCCAGAACATCTGATCACATGCACATTATCAACTTGTGCTGTTAATATCATGAACAGCAGCTACGCTAATTCCTCTCCACTGCTTCTCTTTCTCTCCCCATCCCGAGACACCCTGAGGTTTGGCCAGCTCCAGTCACCTCCCACCTCGTGATGATTACGGACCTTTGAAGAAGTAGATGCCGAACTCACAAACATCCCGAACCATCTAGAGACGTACCAGTGCCATTTGGATCCCGCTACATGTGTGGAGTTTGGCATTGGACCTCCTGGAGTGTTAAAGGCTCTGGCATGGAGAAGCTGATGCTGGATCTGTGGTGATCACAAATGCTGAGCTCATAAAACTAGGAGCTACTAACCATATAGACTGTATAAGACTGCAGAAAGAACATCACTTATAATCTTATACTCCAGTGCTCATGTTAGCTCTCACTCTCCAGTGTTCTGTATTGTTGAAAGATTTATGATCAAACTCTTGATGTCACCCAAAATGAGGATGGGTTCCCCTTTTGAGTCTGGTTCCTCTCAAGGTTTCTTCCTCATAACATCTAAGGGAGTTTTTCCTTGCCACAGTCGCCACAGCTTGCTCATCAGGGACAAATTCACACCATTCACCTTCACTGTTGATTTGTGTAAAGCTGCTTTGAGACAATGTCTGTTGTGAAAAGCGCTATACAAATAAACTTGACTTGACTTGACTTAACATAGAGCTACATAAAAGAACATAGAGCTACATAACAGAATATAGAGCTACACAACAGAAAACAGAGCTAAATAACAAAAAATAGAGCTACATACTGAACACAGAACTACATAACAGAACATAGAGCTACATAACAGAACATAGAGCTACATAACAGAACACAGAGCTTAATAACAGAAAATAGAGCTACATACTGAACACAGAGCTACATAACAGAACATAGAGCTACATAACAGAACACAGAGCTAAAAACCAGAAAATAGAGCTACATACTGAGCACAGAACTACATAACAGAATATAGAGCTACAAAACAGAACACAGAGCTACACAACATAATACAGAGCTACACAACAGAACACAGAACTACATCACAGAATATAGAGCTACATAACAGAACACAGAGCTACATAACCGAATATAGAGCTACATAACAGAACATAAAGGCTATTCTATTCTACAGAGCTACATAACAGAATATAGAGCTACATAACAGAACACAGAGCTATATAACAGAATATAGAGCTACATAATAGAACACAGAGCTATATAACAGAATATAGAGCTACATAACAGAACACAGAGCTACATAACAGAAAATAGAGCTACATACCGAACACAGAGCTACATAACAGAAAATAGAGCTACATACCGAACACAGAGCTACATAACAGAACATAGAGCTACATAACAGAACATAGAGCTACATAACAGAACACTTGTTTTATGTGTGTGTAATGTATAGGGACTTACAATGTAAAAAAAAAAAACCATAAAATTGTGTACAAAACAGTAAAAGAGTAACATGAAAATTGGCAAGAAATAAAGAAACAGTTGTGTAGGCTAATAAAAAAAATACACAATATAGCTACTGAGTCAATAAAAGAGTTTTATACGTCCGTAATTGCGAACTATCGGAGTGCTCGAGGTCATGTTTGGACATTCCTGTAGCTGTGTAGGAGACTCAAAACTTCCTTACCCAGGTGGGCACAGCGATGATTCGAGAAGCTGTGATTAAAGAGCTGAAGCGAGTCTGACAGTAAAGGAAGCCACCCTTTCATTTCAAACCCCCCACACTGCTTTAACACCAAGTATGGTGCTAACATCTGGAGAGTGTAGAGTGAAAAAAAAAAAAAGTGCAAGAGGAGTGAATGCCTTGGGTAGTGAAATCTCTATCTATTAGCGCCCCTGATATCTATATCTGTGTGGCCACCTGACGTGGCCTAAACCGGGATAAAACAAACCCACAGCTAGCAATTTAGTACGGATTATTTTTTTAAAGGAAATTGTACACAATTGTAGCCCAATTTCAGCCTCTGCTGCGACCAAGACAGGGGAATGACTAATGATAAACCAGGTTGATGCTGAAAGAAAAACCCTCCTATTACCTGTAATTTGATCAATTAAAAATGTATTCAAACCCAGTGACATCCCTACACTGCAAAAACTCCTCATCAAGAGTTTTCTAGCAGTAAATCATTTTATTGATCCTATTTTAAGAATAAAATACTATACAGGAGCAGGTTGTTTAAGATTATAATTTCTTCACGTAGTAAAGCTTATTTATGTTTGTTTTTATTTTACCTGCGAATTGAGCTTAATTTCTATCAAAGACATCATTTGAGGTCTTGTGTCTTTTAAGACTTTATTTTAGCTGTAATCACTGTTTTCAGTTGTCTCATTTCAAGACCGAATATATAACGATGATGCTTAATAAATGAACAAATCCTCTTGTTTAGTAGTTTTGGTTTAAAGATCGTTTTACACAAATGAAGTTTTAAGTTAATTAGTCTAAATCGACTGCTTGGATTAAGTGTTTTGAATCTTATTTTAAGACATTTTGTTTTTTTCTTTATTTCAAGAAATCCTACCAAGTGTAATGATCTCACTGCACTGGCAGATTAACTTGTTCCTACTGTGTATCTACTTAAATCATGCATTTATGTATATAATTCGACAGTTATTTTGTGCAGTGTCTATCTGCTGTCTAATGAGTATACAAAGCAGTGAATTCTGTTGTGTAGAAAAAAGTTGTGATGCTCCTTGTTTTTCACACAATAATATTAACACCTTAATACGATTTCTTGTGACTGCAACCAAGCAATATTTAATTCACAATATAAACATCAGTCTTTAATCCTAATCTTTGCCAAAACACTAAATGTGATCCCCCACACCGACTCCCATCACTGCGCCCACTCTTTCCTGCACCTAATCCTAAATTACAGATGAGAACCCTCTTAACACGCCATCATGTCAGAAGCGAGAGAGAGACACTCTCCACAACAACTTGGACGATCGCACAAATAGTGACTTCCTCTCCAAATCTTTATTGCTGCAGCACAGCTGGCAAACAAACACGACAATGGCGACAGGAGGTCCTCCAAAGCCAAAGACAGTCTGAATAAACATGGAGGCCTTTCTCACGGAGACGGGCGCCACTGAGAACGCATCGCCTTCAAGCTGCTGTAAGAGGGAGTTTCCACTTAACCACGATCCGACAAAGTGTGTTTGACGTCTCCCAAGCGTTATTTATGTTTATTTTCCACTTGCGTAGATGTTAGGAAATTACCCCGAGATCAAGAGGGACTCGAGCTGAGAAGTGCAATTCTCCAAAACGCTTCACACAAAGTTTTCATTCTCGTGGTGTAACCCAAGAACAGCTTTTCTGCAAGCTGAAATGAATGTAAAATAATTATAATGGATGCAACGTCCTGTATACAGTACGTGTGTGAAGTGGCTCGCTGCTGTATTGTCCACTTGAAAAGGAATGGGATGGTGTGTCAAACAGGGGGGGGCGCTCTGGATATGTGTGTGGGAGTGACTGGGTCTTTGTTTATATGTGTATGGGGGGGGGTGTGAGATATAATTAACAGGTCATGCTAGTATGACAGACCTCTCCTCTTGCGCGTCATTAATCCGGGGCAGCGGATGGATGGATGGCGTTCCAGTTTACGGCTTTAGTTTGGGGATTTTCACAGAATTAATAACAAATGACATGCCACTGGCGCCAGGCTCAGCGAATCAAGCATCTGTCGCGATATTAAAATCATATCAGCAACGACAGCTATGTATGGGCTTATACATACCTGCAGCCCATCCATCAATACAGCTGTAACATGATACTTTTTTCCTCCAGAGCATGTTTCTCTTTCCTCCTCCTCCTCCTCCTTCTCCCCTCCAACCTTATTTCACTCTTTCTTTTCCTCATCCATCTCTTTCTGTCTCTCCCTCTCACCCCTCCCACAGTCCTGATTTTGGCTTCCATGAACCTCCTTTTGAAATAAATCTCGCAAGCAATCAGCATATGGGCATTTGTGTTTTGGAGGAAAAAAAATCACTCCCATATGGCATTAGACGGCTCCAGATTTACAGTGTAATTTGACAGTGTTCTCAATGAATAATATTCAAGATCAGGCAATGATAGTGTTATATAATTTAGCGTTATTAAATATTATGACAGGTGTCGGTCACTGGTCAAATTTGAATGACTGTATGTGCGGTGGACTGGCGGTAAAACATAAGACATGCAGCTGACATCGGATTGCCTCATCTGATAGCGTGTTTAAGGGGAAATTAAAATCACATATTCAGTCGATTGAAAACTACCATGTCTTCACAACCCGAAATGTTTCATTTCAAAAAAAGGCCTGTCTGTTGTTTTAGGGAGTGTCCACATCGGTTAATGGATTACCTTTTGTTCATTTGATTCATATTAACTTCCCAGGTGTTGTACAATATAACTAGCTATCTAACAGTTATCAGTTTCCAAATTCCAAGAAGACTAGAAACATGGGAATTTAATAAACTGGGAATTTACTAAATGAGCCTATAACAACTTTATTTTAACTAAATGCACTTTCAGTTCAATTTCTATCCTCCACATTTTATCAATCACATGCATGCGTGCACACTTACTGCAGTGTCACTGAGGCCACGCCCCCTACATGCACTGCGCATTGCTCCATCACAGAAAACGCATCATTTCCTGAATCCTGCTCATGTCAAAAATTTCCATCTTGGTGAGTTTTCAAAGGTTTTCATAAGTTCCTTGTGCTGTGTGTAATCTGTATTAGTTTGCATCCACTTGAGTTAGATTAAGATTAAACAAAATGCTTACATTTATTTATTTATATAAACTTGCCCAGATTTCTGATTAATTCCCATGAATTCCGGCTACATTTCCAACTTGAAAAATATCCAAAATTCCCCAGATTAAGTTCACATAGAAAGTTTAGGGAAATATTTTGCCCCTTTGATGATCCACTGCAGTTAATTATCAGTGTAAATAAAATCTGAAAATAAATCTGTCACAATCATATGTGTTTTATTATAAATCCCAGTTTAGAGCTTGTGCACCTTTTCACTGTTAGAATAACTATGACTCTGGAAAAGCCATAGTGTGGAACTCTGCTGTAGACATTTGTGCACATTCTACCACAAGGGATCAGTGAACTCAGGTAGCTGATAGCAGGCGAAGAGGCCTGGTGTGGAATCTGTATTCCAATTTATCCCAAAGGCATTTTATAGGGTTGAGATGCAGGCCATTGAGTCCTTCTGAACCAAACTTGGCAAACCATGTCTTCATGGTCCTCAATTTGTGTAGAGGAGGACTGTCATGCTAGAACAGGTTTGGACTTCTTAGTTTCAGTGGAATTCAATGTTAAAGCTACAGCAGAGAAACATATCCAATACAATGCAGCATCTCAGTCGGGTTTTTTTAATGATAGAAAATGCTTTAGAATCAAAAACATACATTTCCCTCTTTCCCTAAAGGTATATTTTCTGCATTTCTACCTGAACTCGGCTCTTACGTTTCAGGATGCGTTCATCCTCGATTGCTATGTGTTTTATACATTGGTTTTTAAGCAATTCCTTTTTAATAAAACAAGATTTTTTTTGTAGATTATTTGTGAACACTAGATTTAGCTGGTTTTGATTTCACATTATGCTCAAAAACAAGGGACAAATCTGCTTCAGGTCTGCTATACCATGTCTAAAGTAGAAAGGACACCTTCTGTGTGAGAATGAAAGACAAACAGAGCTCCTCCCAGATCTGGAATCAGTCCATGAGACAGACAGACAGTCAGACAGAGAGAGAGAGAGAGAGAGAGAGAGAGAGAGAGAGAGAGAGAGAGAGGGGGAGAGAGAGAAAGAGAGAGAGAGAGAGAGAGAGAGAGGATTAAAAAAGGCCAAGTGTGAGGACAGCATGGTCTTTTGGAACAGGAACTTGGCGCATGTCTGTAAACAGGGGAGGTTGTCGTTGTTACAGGCAGTAAAACTAATCATGTGCTTGGGGTCACTGAGCAGCCTGTTGAGACGCTGAGGCCCTTCAGGCTTTAAGGTTTAAGGTTTATAAGAAGAAACAAAGTACTAGGAATGCTGACTTGAGCTTACACACAATTACAAGTCCCTCTCCTTCACATGGTGTGCCTGAGTACTTGTAATGACACCAGGAGATAACTCTGGAAGAAAGGCTAGCATTCTTTTTCCAAGTTTCAAGTGTAGGAACAGGAAAGTGTTTGTTTAGAGTGTGTGTTTGTGTGTGTGTGTGTGCGCCTAGCATTACAAAAATTGAGGGCAGGCCCTCTCAGGCTAAAATTAATGAACTGAGAATGACCTTGATCAATCATTCAAAGCTGGGAGCAAGGGGGTGCTCCCTCCTCCACCAGTCTTTGCCCCGTCATTCATCAAGTGGCCTTTTTTGATCTACGGGCCGAATCGCGTGCACTGCCCCAATCAGCATGCAGCCCAAAAAAGCCCAGCAGACTCCTCCCGGTAGAAAGAGATTTTTTAACTGCGCTAATTGAATCCAACGCTGGTCATTGAGGGTCAGACATTTGTTTGTTAAAGAACGCTGGGAAACTGATCAGAAAAAGGAGGTTTACATTTAACTGAGGACATGCTGAAAGTGTTTAATCATGTCGTCTCTGTCCAAAGCATTCAAAAGGCATTATTTTAAACGATGTTGACTACATGATTGAAAACATCGATGCATTCGCACAATTTGTCAGTTATGAAAAGTTCTGAAGACACGAAGGCCTGTCACCTTCTATTTATTACAAAAAAAGCAGGATGCAAAAAAAGAGCAGAAGGATCTTGAATGTTTTCTAAGAATAGAGCGATTACGTGGAACATTTCTCATCTCCTTCTCCTTTCCCACTTCTTCAAGGTGTCCTTAAGATCTTTTCTTCACTTCTTTTTGCCAGTGTTTTCCTTCACATGTCAAAACCTTGACTTAGGAAAGACTCTACAAGTGACCTCAGAAACAGGTCACTAGTCACTCTTGTGTTTCGGAGAAACTTTTCTCTCGCGGTGTTGATCCACAGAGACTCAGGTTAGCAGAAGGCTAACAGGATTGTCTGTTCTAGATTGCTGCAGACTCACCCTGTTTACAAGAAAGTACTTTTTTTTTATCTACGTTTAACTAACACCTTCAAAGAAGTCCCCTTGCAAAGCAAAACAGCGCTCCCAACGTTCCTGTGACTTCTGGAATGTATCCTGGAAGTCTTCTTTTCGAAGCGTGTCAAACGCCTTCTGCTGCTCGCACTGGATCTTTGCAATGTGTGTCTAAACAGCAACATTTGAGCAGCATCTTTATCTTTCGGAAGAGGGCCGCAGGAGCCAAATCTGCCGAGTAGGGCGGGTGCGGAATTGGGATCATGCTGTTTCCGGTGAGAAACTCACATCAGATTAGCAGACGTGTTAACGTCATGGTCAGAATAGCAGACGTGTTAACGTCATGGTCAGAATAGCACCAGTCGCACAGCTCCCGGTGTACACAGGACGATGTCTTTTGGCACACCGACGTATGAAGGTTGGTGCTCCCTGCGACTGTGCGTGCAGTATGGTAGGAGGAAAAGAAATCTTTCCACAATGTAAAAAATAAAATCATCTCCAAGCTCAATCTGCAAATCGATATATAAAACACATAAAAGCTAAAACATTTGCTTTGCTTATAGGCAGTCATCTAACAAAAACCATCAGCTTTCCAAAGAACCAAAACATTTTCAACAAGACGCAGAAGTACAGTGCCTCAAAACTGCTCAGAAACTCTCCCAAGAAACACATCAGTTTACTTAAACGTTATAAATATATAAACTTCCAGGAAAATCAATGATGTACTTATGGCTTCCTGAGGCCCTTTCTTTGTTGTGGGTGCATGAGCGTTATTTTTCACAGTCCATAAAGTATTCTTGCTCCAACCCACAACCATTACTAGCGAGTCCAGCGCAAGATGAGAGAGGAGGAAAAAGCTGTTCGTCAAATTCGGCAGAAATATGAGTCTTTAATTATTGCCACGGTAGTGGCATGGGGTTGCAATCCATAGCTACAATCATTTTCATATGATCCTCGACGTGCAGCTGCCTTCTTTGGCGCAAGGGGCCATTGTGGTGTCAGTTAGGCTTAGATAAAAGAGCTAAAGGGCTTAGGTCCATAGACACTGGCCAGGTCAGGTCCATAATACATTCCTGTCTGCTCTACTGATCACTGATCAGGGGCAATCACAGGGCAAAGAGAATTCCACCTTCCAAAGAGATGTGATATGGATTTGTAGCAACTGATGAACTCCATACTTTTGTCTAAGCAAATTCACAGTTGATCATCATTTCTAATGAACAAAGTCCATTCTGTAACGCTGCTAAAGTGCACAGGTTTCTCAACCATGACTAACTTGCTTTTGAAGTAACATTGGTCCATTTGAGGAAATCTTTTCTCCTGAGAATATGCAATTTGAGATCAACTTTTTCGACTCATAATGTTTTGCGAGGTATGAAGCTACGAGCAGATAGTCAAAGGGTTACGATTTTGGTTAATGGCCCTTTCAGCAGCTAAAAGCACCTAGTTACAAATTTTCTGAAAGTGGCTCACCGTAAAACGGCTTTAACCTTCCCCTTCTTTTCATCCCACGCTGAAATGCCACAGGGCACAAAGAGATGGTGGAGATTGTGAACTACGCTCGGGCTCCACACGGAGAAAGAGAGAGCCATGAGTCATCAGGGCCTGCTAATGGCCTGCCGTGTTTAAATATCATTACTCTGACTGCAGGGACTTGAGGACGCTGCCAAAGGGGGCATCTTTAACCCCGACAAATCTACTATTAGGCCATGACAAAGTGCAGGAATGGACAATCAGACAGACACCAGACAAATCAAGATTTATAGTCACCAACTCCCACCATAAGCGGAGGGTGAAAATAGAGCCGGGTGCCAAGATCTAAACAGAAGAACAGAGAGGGGTGGAAGGTTCCGCGAAAAACACTAGTAATCAAGACTTTATGTTTTTATCCAAAAGCAATCAAGTGTATAAGACTACAAACATAATAAAGCACAGAATCGCAAATACTATAAGTAAGAAATAATACAGAGAAATATAAAGAATTAAATAAAAGAATAAAAGATTTTCTGTCCTATAAACTCAGTTTTTAAGTCACGGTTCGGTTTAATTTCATTACGGTTTGGGGGAAGAATTACATAAAATTGCTTGTTGTTTTTTATTCAAATTGTTCATTATTACTAACATTTGTGATCATCAACATTTAAACAGTTTACATGTTTAAAACCTTTTAAAATAAAATGCCTTTTTGGATAAGTAATATATAAATTAATATTTTATTAAAAAAAAAAGAAAAAAGAATAAATCAAATGAATGCTATATGCCTTTTTATTATATAGATTTAATTAAATCATTATTACAATTTTTCTCAAATTAAATGTATTAAATTTAATAAATGGAAAAATTTGATTAAGTATTTACATTTCTTGGACCCCATTTTGGTAATACAGATGTGTATATAAATGTGTGTGTTTTATACATAATTATTTAATTTTCTAAAGATATGATCTACTTAACTGTTCTACGTATTTCAGCAGACTTTAACAAATGTCTTCCAACCTGCATTCATTTACTCCCTCGATATGCAGAATTGTCAGGATTGTCATAAATTCTTAAAGCTGGACATAAAACGCTAAAGAATGCATAGCGCTAGCATTAGCGATTATTTAGCGTTTTGTGTTCATGCATGTCCTAAAGAAATCTTATTTTTAGTATGGAGTGAGCAGCCACAGTGACACTGTACCCAAAACACCTCTATTAATTAGTATTATCCAAGGGAGAATATTTATATTGAGTTCTAGTTGCCTGTTGTATTCATCCATTTGTTGATCCACCAAGACTGGTTGGAGTCTTGGTGGATCAGGAGCCTGTACCAGGAACAGTGGACACAAGGCAGGAGAATGGGAGACTGGACACAAGTGTAGGTGAGCATCGGTTTTATCCCAAGTCTTAGTAACTCAACTCAGACGTTGACTTAAATTATGACAAAAATTATGCCAACTTGGACTGAATTGTTTAAGTGAAAATAAAAAATCTCTATTGTAGCAACAAGACAAAATATTAAACCCATTTAAATCAATAGTATTCATTTTAAATGTAATTTCCCGCTTGCAGAAATTTTGACAACCACCACCTTAAAAAAGGAAAAAAAAAACCAGTATAATGTTTTGTTTACATTTTTGCAAATAAAAAAAAAAATAATTCCCCCTAAATATTATTTGACGGTTGCACTACTGACCAAACTGGTTGATTTATACTGACAGCTAAACACTTACTGAGTTGTGAATCTTGTCTAGACCAAGAGCTGGTACAGACCCCATGCCAAACCTAACCTGTAACAGGAGGCTAAAAACACTGGCTAAAGGAACTGAGATGGAGGAGGGGGGGATGTGTTGAAAGGAGGGAGGAAAGGGCTGCTAACCAGAAGAGATGAATGAAAGAGAAGAAGGGCTTGTGGAGCGTCAAGGGAATTGTTTGAGGGGAAACAGTGTCCGTTTGTGGCCAGTGATAATACTTTCCATTCAACAGAGCCTTGCAGTGCACCGATTCCTCTGATTGCAGCCTGGCGCCCTGTTGGCGAGGCTCAGTGCTGAAATTAAATCCACTCTGTACAGTTATAAATTATAAGCCCCTATAAACAACGCCGCCACAAGGAACAGAGCGAAACTGAAATGGAGACGCTGATTATTGAAGACAACAGAAAGGACGGCTACGAGGTTTACTTTCACCTTTGTTAGCGCTATGAAATCACCAGGTCTCTTAAAACTGCAGAAGACAAAGCAGAATGTTCATTATTGATCGATATCAGGGTGTACATGGATGAAGTGAACTGAGGAGAATTTGTGTTGTAAAATGGTGTCCTCCTCCACAGAATCGGATTTGCAGCGTTTGTGATCGGCTAACTGAACCAGTGACCTGAAACACTTTGGCTCAGCACAGTAATGGCCAAGTTACAGTATTCACACACACACACACACACACACACACACACACACACACACACACACACACACACACACACACACACACACACACACACACACACACACAGGTTTACAGAACTAAAGAATTAAAGTGAATTGGAATAAACCTGTCTAGTATAATGAATGTATATAAAGTATACACTTTGTCTATTAAATGTATGCCTGAACCTATGGACTAAGGGGGTCTGTAAGGGTGTTTTAAATGGTGTCTCTGATTTAAACAGAATATTGCACAAAAAAAACCCCACAAAATAAACAAGATCTGATCAGTAAGTAGAAGTTAGATTTCCAGTATGCATTCACTCAGACTCACAGCACCTCTACAGGTCCTTTCATGGAACTGCAAGTGAAGCGGAAACACTGGTAGGCTGTGTTAAGTCAAATCAACTGTAGGAAATGGCTGGTGAAGCTAAAGGTAACGTGACAGCAAGTAAGCGAAAGCAGGGGGCTGACGTTAGCCCAACCTGCTGCCTCAGCCATCTCCAGAAAACAACAGCATATTTTCTAGGGAGCCAATGTTTAACCAAATCAACATGGGGCAAAAGCAGAAGCAGACGAGCCAGAAGAAAGTGCAGATTGCTTCAGAAAGCTAATCTGGTCTGAACCTGCTTAAGGAAATCATGCACGACCGCGTTTTCTGGCAAACTCTACAAAAAAACGCCTTGCAGTTTTGGTCAGTAAACACAAAACAGGTAAAAACAAACATTCCGACTGAAACGAGGGATTCCGAGCCCGAATGCTTCACTCGTTCACACGTCGGCCACATCAGATACTGTTTACTTTGCTGGATCTCTTTTCTGATGTCTGCTGATCTGTTCGCATGTGAAAGCCATGCCTTTGTGTTTCCCTCCCCTGCTGAAAAACGGATTAGATCCGAATTAACTCCATAAGGGTGCGAGCTTGAGAGAGAACCAGGTCCGAGGTTGTGTCTATTTTAACACAGAGCATGCTTCTGTTGATTAGCTGAGAGCTACGACGCAACACCGCTATTGCTCACAGTGGATTGTAGGAAATAGAGCAAAAGATTTTGTGTTTAGGTGCATGGAGCAGAGAGACGGCGGCTTGAAAGCATATGTTTTAATGGTTTCGAGGGCCTGCTCTTGTTTCCTGCCTTAGGATGAGACCTGTCAGTTCACATAGCCCATGACATGCAGCAGCAGTGAAAGGAAAAAGAAAGAGAGAGCGGGCGATAGGATCATGCTGTAAATGCTTAACTTTGGCCACAGAAAGAAAAAAAATTGCTTCTGGTCTGTTCTGTTTTAGGTTCAATGCAAAAACTAAAGAAGGAAAGACACTAAAAAAAGAAGAAAAAAAAAAACAGCCTTTGTGAAATCTGATGTCAGTCAATGGTGCGTTATGTGGCCGATGCTCACAATTAGTGTCAATAAAGCCTCCTGCAGGGATCGAGAAGAAACAGTGCGTTCTTTATTCTCGATGACCCTGGGCTTCCAGCTCCACAGTGTCTCGACCATGTCTGTCACCTGTCCATCCAGGTGTGGCTGAGAGCCACAGGTCCACACAGAGAGGCTTTGTGAGCCACAATGAGGCCATCGGGTCTCGGATCAGCTAGCTAGTTAGCGCCGTATCCCAGCTGTCCCTGGGGCTCTTTTTCTCTTTCAGGCCTAAAACAATATCAGCTATTTTTTTCCTCCCTTTTTTTCGCTGAGGTAAAATAAAAACAAAGGTTTAGCCACCAAACAGCAAACCTGCCCGTTTTATTTATCACTCGCTTTATTAGCCCTTGTGATATTAAGTCTTTGGTTCAACATCTCTAGATGTTGAACCTGGTTCTTCTATGTGGCTCTGTCTTCTGAAATAGAGGTGTGAAAAAGCTCTCGACACACCATCCAAGCTAATTTCACAAAAGGAAATCAAACAGGATAGACTTAGAGCTGCTAACAGGCATCGGTTTAAACGTGTTGTGGCCTCATCTGAGATGAAACAAGATGATTCTCCAGCCTCAACCCACATATAAAAACCACGCTTTCCTTTCAAACTGCTGCACGACACCTGTGACCTGTCGATTTAACGATTGTGTCTGGTTGAGGATGTAAAAAGATGTATGCTTGATGTGTGAACTGTCAACGCCTGACACTTTTTTTTCGTTTTTGAAGGAAAGAAGTTTCTCAGAGGCTCGAGGCCACTGGTTCAAACTCCAGCACGTTGTAGTTACATATTATATTTGGTGCTACACCACATGCCTTGTGGGACTGTTGTGGTAATACATGGCTTGTGTTCCTGCTCTCTTCTCCATCTTGCTACAAGACTTTCTTGTGTCTTTTTCTTCTACCGGAAAGCCCACATCCACATCATGGGTTCCTTTATTTGTGTTTCACAGGACATAAAAAATGACATAGATATATTACACTAGCTGTCAAATGTATCATTACAAATGTGCGGACCTCTGGAAGACCATCTGGCTTTGATGTTACAAATATGTGCCCTTTGCCACACCTGAGCAGAACTACAGAGCATTGAAAAATATGATTAAAAAGGATCACTAGTATAAAAAAAAGCCAGTCCAGAGCACTAGAAACTGGAAATGTCCCCTGAACTCGTAGACTTTATATACAAATTAACTAAGGTTTACAACTTTACTAAGACTCTCAGGTTTTATGCTGTTGCACTTCACATTCATGGTGCTGATCCACCATATTACTGCTAATCTATGAAGTTCTAACACCTTACAGAATGCTTGTTCTGGAAAGATTCACACAAGCCAGTTCGATCTGCTCTTCTCCAGGGTTTCTACAGGTTTCCACAAGTCACCAAGCCTTTTTTAAGACCTTTTGCAGACTAACAAGAATGAAATTTAAGACCTGAATCACATCAAACACACACACACAAATACACTGTTAGCAAATGGCCTAAGTTACATTATTTACAAGTCAAGTATCGCTAAACATGCACTTTTTTCATCATTCCTGGAAAATATAATCCGTTTTAAATCTGTGGTGTGATCCGAAAGAGATTCGCGCCGAAAACAGAAAGCCGATTGGCTGTTACATGTTGGTCTCATTTGTACTCGTTACCCAGCAAATGATATTCAGACTAGCGAAAGAAAGAGCTACAACACCATGGAAACAACAACAACAACATTCTATAGGGGGAGCATTTCAATAAACATTAGAGGTGCGTCACATGGACATCGGAAAAATTAAGATAATGATTAAAGACCTAGAACAATGAATCTAAGACTTTTGAAGGCCTAAAATTTTTGGACATTTTCAACTTTTTAAAGAATTTTTAAGACCCTGCAGAAACCATGTTTTCTCGTACAATGAAATTCACATATAACGGTAATAAACTGTGCAAGAACAAGAATTTGGCAATCAATACACTACGATTATACAATCTTTTAATATATAAGTTTGGCCTTCTGAAATTCTAAACATCTTAGACATAATGTTGAGCTAGAAAGAATTCGACCTCCTATAGACCGGATATAGGACCATCTGCCTTTTACAGCAAACTAAGCACAGCAAAAACATCTGTATTCCTATATAAAAACAAAAAGTAGGAACCTAAAATCCTTGTCTAACACCAGAAGGTGTGAAAAAAAACCTTGGACTTCACCTCTTTCCTCTATTGTCTTAGACGCTGCACATCACAAGACCCAATAAAGCGATGGGACGAAAGCATGTACTTTTTGGAACTTTTCAAAGAGAGGTCAGGCTGGTATGTAAGAAGGCACTTTGCCTAGGCTAAAACAACAGTCAAGCGGGAGCCGCCACAACCACATCTGCATCCAATTACGCACCACATCCTCGCAGTGATCCAGAGTAACGAGAACAGCACGGCAGAGGCTGTGGCTTGGGGAGAGCAATGTCAAATCTGGGTTGCTGTGTACAAGAGCTGAGATCATTCATTAGTAGGGATGACAAGATGAGGGCTTTTTTCTGTCATTAATTGACATCTACTGATAATTTATTGATTTGATAATTTATTGACTTGACTGAGTGGGAGCTCAGTGGTTAAGACATCGGACTTTGGATCGGAAGGTCATGAGTTAAAAATCCCAACATCAACAAGCTGCCACTGATGGGCCCTTGAGCAAGGCCCTTAACCTTCAACTGCTCCGTTGTAAGTCGCTCTGCCAAATGGTATAAATGGCATGTAAATACGGTAACACGAATTAATAATGTTCACCAAAACACTTTAAAAAATTCAACCCTACAGACACTTTTTTTGTGGTGTCATCAAGTTTGGATTTTTTTCCACACACACAAACTAGTGAATCCGTCAATGTGATCAAAGAAAATGACTTTATTCATAAACAAAAGCACCCTGAGAAACGTTTCCAGCAGCAGTCCTGCTACTTTTCCTATGTAACTCTGAATTGTGTTGACCTGCATGATGCAGTCGAACTCCTCTTAACACCTTTAACGCACAACCGGACCCATAAAACAACATACTCTGCTTGTTTCAAGCGCTATAAAGACATCTACAAGCGTTTTTACCATGAGGTGTAACTTTACAACGACGTGGCCATATCTCAAGGATACTCATGAGTAAGATTTTGTCTACCCACAAATCATGTTAACTGTCAAGGGAGTTGAAGTTTGTCCAATATTTATTTCTATTTGTGGACATTAGTCTAAATAGGGAGAGCTCAGCGTGAGAGACAGAAAGAGCAGGATGTGGGGGTGTGAAGTGTTCGTCATGAGAAAATTCGGAGGGGTTGAGTGTGTGAGGAATTAGTCACGCGTCAGCTCGTAGTACCAAGTTAATCATGAGAAAGATCCACAGCATGTACATGTATAAAGTTGAAAGTGGCCAATAGGATACTATTTAGAGGAAGACCTTGAAAATGTGTGGCAGCAAGATGGAAGTAATGATGACTGAGAGACACATCAGCGTTTTAAAGACGTGTGTGGGCGTGTGTTTGTATAAACAATAGGATAAATAAATGTGTGAGAAATGGTTTGTGAGTACAGGATTAGGAGTTAGCACTATACGCCCCCCCCGCTCCGATGTGTGACTCATTAGTGATTCAGAACATGGAAGTCCCAAAGGAGGTCAGTCTGTCCCTCCAGTGCCATGAGAAATGCCCTGGCTGAACTTCGTTGGGGGTGGGTTTACTTTCGTACATTAGGCATGTTAATGCTTGTGAACAAATACCCCAAAACTCCATTTCCTATGCTTCTAGAAGCCCAGGAAGACCCACCCTGACACTGCAGCCTTATCTAAACACCTATCAGTTCAACAACTGGGATTTTGAATCTCAAAATCATATGGCACTGCAGTGTTTACTGAACTGGAGATACAAATGCGGCCCACTTCATCGTCCATCTGTCCACATGCAAAAGAAGGCAGGCCACAAAGAGGCTACCCATGTAGCTGTGCAACTCTGTAATCAAGAGCTCAACTGTGGAAAAATGAGAGAAAGGTTTGGCCAAAATCCAACTACCGAGGAACAGTTCATTTACATCTTGTACTAATGTGTTAATATTGGGGTATACACATTTCTAAGGAGGCTAGGTGATCAGCCTGCTCGACAGAGATCTCATTTGTCTCACAAGCCAGAATATTAACAAACATGCACACTTTGATGAAGTGCGCTCTCTAATTTTGTTGTTGTCAGGAGACACGTATCGAGAGTGTCGATTCCACATCATTTCGAGTGAGGACTAAATATTTAGACAAGACCTTCTGTCAGGGGGTCTGTGTGTGGCCCCAGCATGAGAGAAAACGACAAACCGGCCTTGAAGTGACAAATGAGAGAGATGTCGGACAGCTGGCGACCCCACACGCATGTCTCCAGCTTGCCGCGACAGAAAGAAACGACGCGGCGACATTTCTGGCAAACGAGCCTGTTTGTGTCGATGAGTGACTCTTCTGCCGCGGCTGTCCGGAGTTCAAACAACTGTACGTGCAGCCAAACAAGTTAGTAAAAAGTGGTATGGGGACCACTTAGGAACTATCAACATAATAACAATGCTAAAATAAGGGTTCTATGCTAATTAAAGGTCTGAAAGGGACCTCCATGTAATGATGTATGATGTACTATGCTCCAAAAAGCTGTGCTTCTGAGACTACTTATAGCTGTTTTTACATTTTTTGTCCAGAGAATGTAAATATTTTTGAAGGCATCTTCGCTCTACAATATTTTTTTTGCTCGTTAAAGCGCTTTGTACTTTTATAACTATGCCAACTTTGTCAAAGAATGATTTTGCAACTATTCTGAATGGTCTGTGTGTCCTTTATGATGCTCAGTCTGCTTTTGTGGCCTACTTATCCATTTTCCATGGAGGAGGTAACAGGGCGGAAGCCAATTGTTCCACACCTCTGTGGCCGGTGCATCAGGTGGACTGCATCTGCAGTAGTATAGGGGCTTCGCACAGCTCCCCAGGGACAAATTACATCACTGGTCCAGCTGAGTCATCTGTTACCACATCCTGCTGCTATGGCTCTGTTCTACAATGTGCTGTTAGTGCCAGGACACCAAAGTCCCATAGAACCAAAACCACAACATTTGGTGTAATGGTCTAGTTCTAACAGGGATGTTTAAATGTGGATCCAGTGTCTGTGGGACACCTGCATAACTCTGGAAACGACATGTGGATATCAATGCATTGAATAAAAGTCAATGGCAGCATTGAAACAGCGCGGATAAATGGACTTTATTAGTTATAAAAAGACATTTGCGTTGGAAAATATTAAAGTTAATGGAGAAAGTAGTTGTAAAAGAAAGTAGAATAAAAATTTGGCTGGAGATTTAGGGAAATATACGGAGAAAGCAAGCTGAGAAAGAAAAGACGATGAGAGAAAGTAATCCGTATACATCAGCATCATCAGTTGGATTACAGGGTATATAATAAATGGGGGTTTTCATGACTTTAACAGCACAAGTTCATGCTGAACATCTACCTTCATCTAGACTTCCAACTCCCTCACAATTTTTTTTCACAGCCGAGTCAATGCCAGACATTGGGGGCCCCAAGTCTAGGCCCCAATTCCAAACAAGGCAGCGAAGTAGCTGATTTGGTTTGAGAAAGAAGATGGTTTTGTTTACTGAAAAACCCCCATAAGACCCTTCTCAGATGCAGGATAATGCTTTGTAAGGCAGAACTGGCACAGCCGCTGTGGCAGCCCCAGGCCGGGTTTTGATTTTTCTTGCTGTTTGTTTGTCTTTGTTCCTGGCCGGGAAGGGTGTCTGTGGCGTGGCCCCTCTCCTTCCTCTTCTCAGGGTCCAGTCCTTCCCCACACTAAATGATCCCTTCATTTCCTCCATGACTCCTCTGCCCCGAGGCATCTCCTCCGATTCATGGCTCTCGCCTGAAATGCGTACATCACGGAACATCTTTGACTGGGCAGATACTCGATCATAATGCGCCACGCACTGACGCTTCCTGTCTGGATCAGGGTTGCGTGAGATGGTCCAAGATACTGTTGCCAGACCAAGGGCTCTTGACTTGGTAAACAGCGCCAAGCATGCAATTTCAACAGCGTCCAAATGCCTGGACTGTCTGCAAAGTGATTATGTCCAGCCCACTCCAACCCCCTCTCTACCTTTCTTAGTTGATCTCAGCTTTTTTCCATTCAACTACAACACCCCCCTCCCCCCCAAATCTCTCGATCCTCCGAGACCTGACTGCGGAACTGACATAGGAAGTCCCTTAATGGTTACCAAACTTTCAGGGGAGCTACATGTACTTTGTGAGGACTAAACATGTGTTTAGAGGAGACAACATCAGCAATCACCACTTGACCTCTGTAAAGACCCAGCTTCTTATACCCCCCTCCCTTTAAAAAGAGACTTGACGTGGTTAATATAATCAAGTGAAAGCATAAACCTGGCAAGGAGGCACAAAAAGCTTGCCCAGTTCCAGATGCGAGAGCAGACAACACTAAGACACGGCACAAAAAAAAAAAGTGGATAGCTTTTGCTCAAAAAGCATTAAAAACAAAACAAAACATGGAGCCGTAGTTAATAGGCACATAAAACAAGCAGAAACACAATGAACTTTAAATGAACAATGGATCACAGTAATGATAGAAAAACACTAAAGCAGGCAGAAGAGAATCTGCGAATCGGCACACACTCCGACCAAGCGCTCTCGCGAATACACACGCAAACACACTATCAGATGTTTGTCCCGTGGGCAGGAAAATGATTCCGTACAGATGTGCAAGCATGAAAAAGAAAAAGAGTTGGAGGGTGGAAGGTGGCTGGGTGGACATAGAGGAAAGGGGTGCGAACAAATTGCTTATGTCTGTGACTTCATATTTAATGTGTGAATAAGATGTTCAAAGAAAATAGGGTGTAATAAGTAACAACTACAAACATCCTGCAAATCACCCTCCCATGGGAAAAACCATTCCCGTCATTTTTTATTAAGCCCATGCCCCTGTGCCTCTGGTGCCTATTATTTCTAACAGATGGATCAGAACTGTGAGAAAACTCTTCCAGACAGAAGCCTTTCCATTAAAACTGATCTAGGAGTCGCTTAATAAGGACTAATATTAACTTCGACTAATACATGGTCAAATGCAGGACTGGTCACAGGTCAGAGTACAAGGGCAACTTCTCGAAACACACACAAAACCCATCCTTCGTTGCACACGACCTCATCCACGCTGGCCTTCGTGCATTCCAGTGAAGCAAAGGACTAAATTTGAGAACGGAAAGCAAGTGGACATGTCGAAAAATCCTTAAGAGGTGACGAGACAAATGGTGATAATTTAATTTAGTGTGGAAAAGGGTAACCATTTGCGAGTGGTTACTCATCATGGGTGATTACTCAGGCACAGATGTGTAACACAATCCCACACATAGAAGAACATTTATTTATCAATGCCTCTTCTATCTGCTCCAACGTTTAGCCACTGTGATTACTGAGTAGTTACTACCAGAAAAAGTTTACTACGCTCAAACAGTTCAGATTTTCACTAATGCATCTTTAATTATAAACTTTTCTCACAATAATAATAATACCTCATTTAGATAATTTATTCCTTTCAAAAAATCTTTGTAAAACCTCCTTCAAATAGAACCTGCTAAAGTCTAATGGTGACAAGAAAAGATTTTTTTTCCTGTGGTTGGAAGGATAATTATTCATTCAAAAGGAAAAAGAGAAACAAGAAGGGATTAAAGAAAAACACTGTATAAACATTGTTCCGGATGCAACTCTGCGAGCAGGGGTAGATTTCCCAGTAGAAATCAGGCGCTTGGAGGAAATCATTTAGCCTCACTAAGTGCCAAATTGTATCCTTACTTCTTTTTTTTTTCCTGCTCTGCCTCTGCCTCCAAACTGGATGTAAGTGTCCTGCAATCTTTCACCCTGACTGTGTAAACATAGCTTAACATGGAGACATAATCCTTGTGTGGCCTTCCTCTCTTCACCTTTTTTCTGCATTTGAACAATGTTTCCTGAATCCTTTTAAAGGGAATCCAGATCAGTGCGGAGGTGGAAGTGAGATTCTTAGAATATCTTTTACTCAAAAACAACAGGAAATCCTAATTCAGATGCCTGTAATCTGCTTTTATGCCATGGAAGGTTTTGAAGTACGTATGCCACTGAAATTTTAATCCTATATACACTTTCAATGGCATTTGGAACAGAACCAAAGATTGCATGCTAAAACCATTATGTTAATCTTTCCTTCCAATAAAAACTTTTCAGAAGTGCACATCTTTCTCAAAGTCTCCAACAGCTGTGTTAAAGGTATGGTGAAGGTGGTGAACACTGGATTGCAAGTTGTAAGTTACAGGCCCAAAATACTCCTGAGCACATACTCTAGATCAGTGGTTCCCCAACCCCTGGGCCACGAGTGCCGGTCCGTGGGTCAATTGGTTCCCGGGCCACACGGAAAGAATACATAACTTACATTATTTCCGTTTTTATTTATTATCCGATTCTGAACAGTTTTATTGTGGAAAATGACCGGATTCTCTCCGCCACATGTGTCTATGACTCGCTCTTGATGCATGTCATGATGCCTCGGTCACATGTCTTACCTCCATCCGCTACCTTCTTAAAGGGGCTCCGGCCGCTAACAAATAATACATTACCTCTAAATTCAAGCCCCCAAGCGAGCAAAATGAACAAAAAACAACACAGTGGATTCACATTTATTATTATATTTAGGAAATACCAGTTTCCATGCCGGTCGTATTGTTTTATTTTGTTGTATTTATCCGCCACACCTTAATGGCCGGTCCGTGAAAATATTGTCTGACATTAAACCGGCCCGTAGCACAAAAAAATGTCGGGGACCACTGCTGTAGATGTTAAGAGAAAGTAATCATGTGTTCGTGCGGGAACCTGAACACAGTGATTCCTCCAAACCCTCTTATTTCCGCCAGCCATATAACCAGAGAGTCTGGTTATACATCTCTTAGTTTGTCCATCACAGGCGTCATCACAAAAGGCTAAAAGGTGCACCATAATGTGTTCTGCATGTGAGATGTTTTCAGGAAAAGTCCACTTTCACAGCTACGATTTGTTTTCTATGATTTAAAATGGTCCGATTTTATTATTTTCATTATTTATTTCCAACACTGAATGAACTACGTTTTAATCACTGGATTTATGATAGCAAATCAATGTGGAAACAGTTTTGCTAATAGCGCTAAGCCACCGAGCGATAAACATACACACACACCTTTGTGTCCCACACTTTTTTCATCATCTTCACTGATGGCCTGTTGTCACCTGACTTTGCCTCCTCATGTGTCGATCACAGAGGGTCGAGCCGCTCTGAGGATGAATTCACAAAGACAGGCTCTGTCCCTTACAACACCAGGTGAACAAGTATCATCTTGCCTTGATAGCAAAACCATCTGTGCAAGAAACGTTCAAGGATAACGAGTCAACACCATGCCTGAGGGGATGCAGGTCTCTAATTCTCTCACATATGAGATTAATCTTACATTTAGAGCAAAAGTGTTGGGGTTATGATCTCATTCAGGAAGCATCAATCATATATCATAAAATTGGACTCTTAATTGTAATTAAATATTTAAGTTGGGGTAAAAAATAATTATATATATATATATATATATAAATCCTTAATATTTGTGAACCAGTAAGTGCAGTTCTCATACTAATTAGCACAAACAGCACCACACATTGGATTTCTTGTACTTGTATTGGGTGTACTTTTTTCAAAATCCTCAGTTCATCCATCAAAAGTATTCAGAATGACACGTCCTTTCGTTATTGTTCACAAACAAGATGGTCAAAATGTTTAGCCATTTTGTTGTCAGTGTGACGGTGCATGGATTCAGTATTTCCTGAGGTAAACTACGGTTTAAATCCCAATCACTAAAAATGCTCAAGGCTGAATTTCTTCATGTGAACATTACTGTATGTGAGATGTTGTGGGATTCCCACTTTTACTGGACTGTACTAGTGTTCATTCGTTTCCTGGTTTGTTCCTCCATTTTCAGAAACTGTAATTCTGTGTTTTGTCACCAACTGAAGGTGAATGCGAATGCTTAGACCTGTTTTAGAGAAGTATTTGATCATTGGTTGATGCCGTGCACTAACTTTTATTAGTGACATTCAAAATTCATCTGCACAATTCATTAATTCAAGACAAATTTACCACAAAAAATAAAGTTTCATAGAAATGGAACAGATTTTGACAACTGGTTCAACCATTTTGCATTCAATGACGTATGCAATAAACTGATGCTGAGATGTTTTGGGGGTTAAAACTCTTCAGGTGAGAACCAGTATAACTGAGAGGTGTAGTAGGTATCATATGTAGTGTGATTGTTTTCATTATTGCTGTTCCTGTTAAGTCTAAGGATGTAACCTAAGGATATCTTTCTGTACATAAAAGAGTAAAAAAAAAGCCAGTAAAATACATGTTTTATGCACATTACAACTGCTCCATAAAAGTCACTCAATTAGAGGGTGAAAGAGAGGAAAAAGAAAGCGCTGGAACATCCTGAAACTTGTATCACTGTATATACTGCTATGTACATATACACCTGTATAATAGATTAGTTCTAAATATAAAAACCCTCACACCTACACACGTGGCCTTTCTTACTGCACTAATCTCCTTTAATCACTCTCCACCTTATCAAGCCTGCCAAATGCATCTCAACACAGCATCCTCATCGAGTTCCTCCACCTTAAGCTCTTATCCGCTGTTCTTGGCTCTTTTCCGGTCCTGTTTTATGCATGCCGCGGACCAATGAATCATTCCATATGCTTAAACCATTTGCTTCGCCTCTCCCAGAAGCCTAGTGAAAGCTGAAAGAGCGAATCGGGGCAATAAATCTTGGCGTCTGGACTTCGGGACGTGACCATCGGCCGTCTCGAGGAGCCATGGGAGACAGAAAAAGACAGTCCTGCTGTTCCTCTTAGGTTCTCTCGCTCTCATTTCATGTCATTCTCTCGCGCTTTATTTCCTGGCGCTTCACAGAGGGAATCCGCACTGGCAGTTAATGTGAATCACACCTTTTCATCAAGGGAGAAGGCCCTCAGGTCATGCGAGGAAGAGCAGGATAGTGTTGGGTGGATGACAGAGGACAAGGACAAGCAGTACAGCCAGGTGGAGAGCAAGGGAGCATAAAGGGTGGATACAAGAGCAAGAGAGCGTATCTAGGGGCCAAAGGGGTCACAGATTTCAACCGCTATCAGTGTTGTTGAAGCTCCTCGTTGCAAAAAGCCTCCTATAAGAGTGAATAAGAGCATTGTGTGTAACAACAAATCACCTTTATGCACTATAACTAGCCTGAGGTTCAGCCTTTCCAACAATCAGTTCCAAAGAAAAGGGCCGATAGAATCTACAATGCCTTCAGGTGCTGCTACCTGGCACAGGATGGGCCATACACACCTTTCTGGACCATCTCACACACACAAGTACACAATGTAGTTTTTGTATCAGTCTGTCGCTTTTAATCATATTCAATCCTCCCATTCGTCCCACACTGCTGAGAGTAATTACACATAATTCAGTAATTCCCTAATGAGGTCTTCTTGATCTCCTTCATGGTTCTAACACAATAACCTACAAAAATAGTTAATACACAGATATTTTTAATTTCATAAATAGAAACCAGAAGCCATTTCAATTTAAGGAAATCCCTTATTCCCTTAATGTCCTTTCTTTCTTTTTATTAAATTTTTCATTTTACCTAAATATTATAAAAAAAAAAAAAATTGATAAAGAATAAATAAAGAAGAAAAATATTATAATATAAAAAATTATATAAAAAAATAATTTAAAAACATTATATAAAGTTATAAAATAAAAAAATAAAAATAAAAAATAAAGAAATAATAGTAATGTTTTTCTTGGCCCAAAATGAGAACCTTGAGAAAAAGGTATGTTTTATCTAGTTAGCTAAAAAAAAAAAAAAAAAAAAAAAAAAGATAAAAAAAAGACATGAATACAACCATATTACAGAGACCGACCAATTAACCAAAGAGCAGCACTTGTGCTAATTAATAAGCTAATTAAAAAATAAACACAAAAGTAAACAATGGAAAAAAACAGTTACTCAGTGACTATCAGTGTTTAGCAGGAGTTTTATTCATACGTATAGAAGGGAAATAGCGAATGCATTGCTATGGAGTGAACAGCACGGGAGGGTTAAGTGCCAGTGCATCTCTCCACCACTGCACAGAAACAAGAACCAAAGGAAACGATTGCTTTATGAGGTCTATCACATTACAGGGGCACCAAAATATCAATACAGCTGTCTGAGAGTTTCATCGATCTGCTGAAAGTGAGATACTGTACTGAAACTGGGGTCTGATCAGGCACTGGGGTATTGTAACTACACACACAAACACATGCTCAAATAAAGAAATGCCACTGACAGTACACGGATAATCAAATTCCATATAGGATATACAGGGTTTGGAATTGTTCCGGATAAAAGGAGTTCTTCTACGGTACGCCTGTGATAATGTAGCACCCCTATAGCACGTGTCCAAATCGTATCAGGATGAGACAACGTGACTGACTCGGGATAACGAAATCTGCCCTCATCTCTTATCTCAATGGTGTTTTTTCAACAAACAAATAAACAAAGAAAGAAAAGCTGGAAATTAGTGCATAAGTAAGTGAGAAGGAAAGAAAAAAGTGGGCATGTGTGTGAGTGTGTGTGTGTGTGAGTAAGGAAGGCCAGCCATGGCGTGGGCTCTGCTAAAGGTATGACAGCGTGATGGGATGTGATAAGGGAAGGCGCCGTACTGGTCGGAACTCCGACTGATGAGCAACAGCGCTCTTACTGATAAGACACACACACACACACACACACACACACACACACACACACACACACACACACATGGCTGCTCAGTGGCCAGCCACATCTCCTCCATTACTCTGATTATTAAAAAAACACTTCCACAGACCCATAAGATAAAAAAAGATCTGCAATGGGGCAAAAGCCCTAAAATCTAAATGTTGGGGAAGAATGACCCACACCTCATAAACCAAGACCACACACTCCAGTTATACTATCATGCCCTTTTTGTTTTGTCTCTTCATTCCATGCCGTATCTCAGCCAAGCAAAACCTGGAGGTTGTAATTTCCGGCACTGTCTTAGCAAACAAAGATCTAAAAGTTTGACCTTTTTGTGATGGCTTTTGTGTGGAGAAAAAAAAAAGGATGCAAAAAATCACAGGCTCTTTATTCAGTATCTTTAATCTGATTGGGTAAAGATATAGTGCATGACATGAGAAGGAGTTTGCTCAAAAGCAGCGTATCATATAGATTTAATACGTGGAGTACGCCAGCCATCGATGGCATGGTAAAGGTAAATTGACTTGATGTGCACTTGATTTGGATTTTATAAAAAAATAAGTAATAATAATAATAAAAAAAAATAATGCCATCCCCCAAAAAAAACCCCGTCTCACTAAAGTCTCAACACTTATGTAAAATATTTCTTGTTAACAAAATGTTTTCAGAACTTGTGAGTCCCCCCCCCCCATGCATATATGAGCATTTCTGACTATTTTACTAGCAGCATCATTAATGTACTTTTCAGAATAAATTCATAAGTGTGTAAAATCACTTGCTTGAGTCCAGTTTAACTCAATAAACAAAGTACATGGACGAATGTAAAGTACACTTTTTTCTTGTTGTATACTATAAAACTGTACCACAGTTTACCACATTTTCACAATTTAGAAAATTCTGCTTGGGAAAAAGCTGACCCGGGTAGTAGTCAGTAGTAAAAACCCAAGATTTGGACACGTTTGCTATGGATATTTTGCAGAAAATGGAAATGGAAGACATCTTGCCTTGGTCTGATTAGGGCTGGGTATCAACAAACAGCATTTATTTTGAACTGGTATGTAATTGGCTCAATACCCATAAGCTTTAGGACAAAAAGTAGTTATAGATACTTGCATTGTTTTCTCTCTGTATACTTCGGTCTAAATAGCCGATTAGAAGCTCCTGTCATTTCTCCTACTTCAATGATGTCAATTCAATTCAATTCATTTTTATTTGTATTGCGCTTTTAACAATGAACACTGTCTCAAAGCAGCTTTACATAGATAATGTGGTGATTAAAAGTGAATATGTTCTTTATAAGTGTAAGTTTGTCCCTGATGAGTGAGCCGGTGGCGACTGTGGTGAAGGAAAAACTCCCTGAGACGGCATAAGGAAGAAACCTTGAGAGGAACCAGACTCAAGATGGAACCCATCCTCATCTGGATTGCACCGAATGTCCATTTATAGCAGATATACGATGTTGCGGGTTGCAGTGATGATGATCAGAAGCAAAAAGTAGTCCTGAGTCAGTGTAGGAGACTTTTGACATTAACTACAGTCCAGTCCATCCTCAAAAGTGCCCGTTCTTACTCAGGTATTTCATGGAACCACCCAAGGCGTTGATGAGAAACCGAGTGGCCTCCATGTCATCCTGTGGCTGATGTTTGCTCGATGTACGTGTGATGTCAAATTTGTTGTGGGGATGTATGCTGATGAAATCTCTCTCTCTTTCTCTCTTAGAAGGGTCTTTATATAAAAAAATATTTGCTTTATGTACCTTTTTCTGTTTGCTTAGAGGTGTAAACTGCAGTACTGAAGGTCAGTAGTAATAAAATACCTTGAAATTCTTTTCACATCGTCTTTTTTGGCACCAAATTATGCAGAGTAGTATCCCTAGTAGTATAACTATAGAGATATCGGTACCGATAAAACGCAAAATCTCCCAAAGGGTGTGTGTGAGCGTGACATCAAACAGCTCGTGCTGTACGTTGTGTTACTTATACACGATAATCAATAAGTGTTTTTGTCTGAGCAGAGCCATTCACTGTCACTGCTATCATACTCAATCAAAAACATTCGTTTTAAATCAAACAAACAATAGTACAATGGTTTGGAAACAAGAAACAACAACCAAGAAAAGAATGGGATCCTACAATGAGGCATTCAGGAAACAAACAGTCCAGCAACAAGGTCAGTGCACAAACTCATGTGCAGGGTTTGAACGCTGGAGTTGGGCAGAATGTTGGAAAATGGTTTTAGCTGTAATGCAATAATACAAAACCCACTTAAAAGATAATCAAATACACAAGACGGGGGTGAGGCTGTACATGTCTTTTGTGAACAGTTCACAAGACTTCCATCATGGCCACGGCACTGTTATAGTTACAGAAGCGAAGAGCACATCACTGAAGCAGTTATAAAAAAAAAAAAAATAAATAAAAATAACAGCAAATACATTTGGCTAAAATTTCAGAATGCATTTTTTTTCCCAAAGCAAAATTTTTACCCTTTTTTTTTTTACCCAAAATTTTAGCAAAATGCATCATTGAAAAAAAGCAGGTATAAATACATAATAAAAAGTTTACTGCTAATGAAATATATTTAGATTTAGAACACACTTTTTAAGCTGCCTTTGATTAAAGCTTTGATTGCTCACATGAGTGGATGATCTTCTTTAAAGATCATTTTGGATTCTTCTTTTAACCCTATCATTAACCACCTTAATGACAGTTCCTCACTACCGAGCTCAGCATGTATCAAATTTCTTTCTTTCGTACTTTTCTTTTTGACTTTTTTACATTGTTCTAGAGCGGAAACGATTCCTTGAGTAACTTGAGTAATTCAAATACAAAAAATAATCAAAATCGACTCATCAAATTGTCTCGATGCTTCACTGTGGCCATTGAACTACATTGCGTTTCCACACGGACCATTATTACTGACACACCACCCTGGAGCGCTCTGGACAGGGAAAGTGTAGGCTCATTCCAATCTAAAACACAAAGTAAACATTTCAAAATAATCCGAAATTGATTTTTATTTATAGATTTGTATTTGCATTTTAATGTAATATGGCAATTAAATACCTTATAAAGGTTTAGTTTTCACAGATATTCATGTGTACAATTTTAGCAATTAAAATATTAAGATTTTAAGAAACCCGTCTTATTTTCTCCTGTAAATTTAGTATCGCTCTTTAATAAAGAAAAAATACTTCTTATCCCATTACTCGATCAAATTATTGAATAATCAATAGAAAACTTGATTACGAAAAGAATCGATAACCGCAGCACTACACTGCTCCCTCACAATGAGGCCACAGTTGATGCGATATTGTTAATTCAACATACGTATAGGAGAAACTCGTATCTTATATTTATTACCAACTGATGATTTCTGCATTTTTCCATTAAAGAAACAATCCAGTTTTTCTGAACCTATTTGGTTCAGTTTTGATTCGATTTGGACCAATAAAACCAATAAAAGTTTCAAGTATATTTTATAAATTGAATCCATACCTTTAATTAAGATCTTAAGATGCGACTATTTGATGGAAAATGAACTTAAAGTAAATGCTTTCGATGAGAAGCATGTCGAAATAATTACCTGCTACAATCACATACACTAATAGAACTTTGTTGTAATGCTTTAATTAATTGTTATTTGTTAGATAGATAGATAGATAGATAGATAGATAGATAGATAGACAGACAGACAGACAGACAGACAGACAGACAGACAGACAGACAGACAGACAGGATAGATAGATAGATAGATAGATAGATAGATAGATAGATAGATAGATAGATAGATAGATAGATAGATAGATAGATAGATAGACAGACAGACAGACAGACAGACAGACAGGATAGATAGATAGATAGATAGATAGATAGATAGATAGATAGATAGATAGATAGATAGATAGATAGATAGATAGATAGATAGATAGACATACAGACAGACAGACAGACAGACAGACAGATAGATAGATAGATAGATAGATAGATAGATAGATAGATAGATAGATAGATAGATAGATAGATAGACTAGGTAGGTAGGTAGGTAGGTAGGTAGGTAGGTAGGTAGGTAGGTAGGTAGGTAGGTAGGTAGGTAGGTAGGTAGATAGACAGACAGACAGACAGACAGACAGACAGACAGACAGACAGACAGACAGACAGACAGACTGATTGATTGATTGATTGATTGATTGATTGATTGTTGGTTTAGGGAAAAGGTCAGCTGTATCCTAGTGGAATTCCAGTCCAAGTCAAAAGGCTTAAGGTTGCTAGACATGGTTATGTACACCTACACAGCATATTTGTTCCTACATTATAATCTATAAAAGAACATTAGAGGTCCTTTTCACACCCTAATTGGTTTCAAATGATGCCACAGTTGTATGTTTACACGCTCGCCCTTGTTACCATGTTTACTTGGCATATGCAGCTGCCTTCTGTTATATTATGAACCTCCAGAGACTTGACACATAGAGACCCATTATCACTAATTGAGAGAAATCTCTTACCCATTAGTTGCCAAAGCAGCACAGGGCTGAAAATGCACCGCTCGAGCCCGTGGGCTAGGCTAATTACACTTTTAACCCGGTGGTAAGCATCTCTCGCGAAAGTGCACACTTAGGCGGCTCCCGATTCCTTACTTATCAGGCCTTTCAGGAGGAAACCAGGCCTCGGCCTCTCAGGGTTCAGTCCGTTCTCAAAAATGACTCATTGAATTATATCATGGCCGAGCCAGGCTAATTAGCTTCATTTGTGTGCCAAGTTAATTTAATATCAGACAAGGGGAGTGCAGGCTAAATTTCATTAGAAGTGACAGAGACCTCATTGACTGAACTAAATTGGAGGGAACAACGTTAGGCAACGCTGTTCACCTACTGTGTACCTCCACAATTTACTTCTGTAAGTTTACTGCAGAACCGTAGAAGATAAACATTTTGCTACAAACAGTGATGGTTTTGTTCTTCATTTTCAATTTTCCTTCAAATCTTAAACAGCTTCGTGAACCACGCACCTCGACAAATCTTGATGGTGGTGCACATGGTAATGATCACAAAAAAGTAGCGCTTTGAATCACGTCGTATAAATAAAAATATATAAATTTTAAAAAAAATGAAACACTTCACATTTCAGCCTTGAAAATGAATTTGAAGTTTTAAATACACTCCGACTGCAGGCTGCTCGCCTGAGCGAGAACCGCACGCTCCAAACAACTTTCTGAACCAATGAGCATCAAGGATATTTAGACAACATTTAAAGTTTACTCCTGCATGAAGTGTCATGTGTTCAGTGTTGTTGTTTTGATGTTTTTTTTTCCTCCCAATCCTCCAATCTGGGAGAGAATAATCATCACAACTTTTTTTTTTTACTTCATTAACATCAAAAGTGTTTTTAAAAAACATGTTCTCCCACATGGATGGTCTTTTATTGCGCATTGTAGAAAAGTTATGGTTTAAATTCAAGGTGTATCGTTAATAAATCCTGCCCTTTAGTAGCGTGCAGCCACATGCACAGCCATTTTGGCAGCTGAACTCGGTTGGTTTGAAGCCTAGTGGGTTACCATGATGCTCGGCTTGTCACTGTACCAAACCCTCACACACACCGTTTAGTGTTTTCAGTGCATTTAAACCCCAAATCAGCCTGCCACATACTAACTGACTCGGCCTGTGAATGCGACAGCAAGAACCCAAAACGAGCGGAGAGTGTTTATTAGTTTTGGCCAGACTGAGACACATGCACTTGTGAGCTTAACAGACGACAAACTGCTTGCAGAATCGAGCACTTGATTGGCTCGAACCCGGGATGCCAATTTAAGACTTGAGATGAATATCTACCTGTGCCACAGTTATCACAGTTAATTATAGGATTTGGGTCCATTTAGTTTGAGTCTATTTCAATATTTTGTAAGAAATGCTGTGCGTTAGAACACAAACACTGGCGCTTGCTAAGCCTCAGCCAGCTGGAGATACTAATCGAGCACTCAGGGACAGGATGTGGAGGGGTTCACCAAGTGCAATGTGCTGCTTCCTCTTCTCTCCTAATTTTCCCAAAAATGTCTTTCTCATATCAAAGCTCAGCAGATATGGGCCTGATAGGAAGCCTGAAGGATCCTTGATGTGGAGGAGAATCCTCTTTAAATAATAAACTCCCTCGCAAGCCGGCTGAGGAAAGATGGCTGGGAGATGGAAGACATCGCACACAGCAGGATGCTATAAAACGACCAGAAATTTGACTTTAAACTGAATGCGATGAGATTACCAGTGGTGAGGGTCCGATAACACGCATATGGGCATTCATTTGGTCCATAAATAACATAAAATGACTCCATGATATTAAACCATTGATAGAATACGATCACTTTTGACCAGAGGAAATAGCAGCCTTCTTTCTGAAACAGAGAAGCACCAGGAGTCTGGTTATTGGGAAGGATTTTCTTCTACACACTCCCCCGTTATTTTTGGATCCGCAGAGTTATGAAGGAAATCCAGGAATAATACGGTTTCAACGCACTATTTTATGGAATACATAAAGATGTAAAGTTCAATTACCAATGAAGTGTGCTGTGAAGAGCTTGCAGTATTACCAAGTCTATTAAACAGACCAAGAGAAACAAAAAAGTTCCAGTGGTTTGGACTAGTACAGGAGACCAGGGTTTGTCCTTGAGCTGTGCATGACGCCACTACATCCTCTGCGTTCTGTCCAAATTCAGCACCGTTACATTCAGGGAACATTTGAACTTTTGACAGAGCACTCGTGAATCCGATCCAGCATTTGGAAATGCTGTTATATTTCTGAGGACCAAACGTTCAGGAGATTTAAGTTACTTGCAGGGTTGTAAAAGGATTTGGGAAAAAAATAAAAACATTTAAAGAGCCATTGAATGCGAAACTCTCAAAATAAATAATCAAGCTGAAGTAAAAGAAAGAGTATAATCGAGATAGATAAAAAAGATAGCGAAGATGTGCACATGTCCTTGGGAGGAAGTGTGCAGTGACTCTTTTTCCTGTATTTATCCTGCACTAACAAAGATAGTGCTATAGTGGTAAACTGTTTATGCTTCACGACTGTTGTCTCCCCCTTTGAAGAACAGCGAGCTTTACATGCGCTGAGCATCAGTTATAAACAATGCGGTCTGCCTGCACATGAGCATTGTGTCCTCGCTATTTCGACATCGATCTACAGGCCACGGTGGTCAGGACAAATAAACGAGCATGGGCAAATGTAAACTTGCCAAAGTTTCTGGCTCTTTCTTCCACTCATGTCATAATAGCTCTTAAAACGATTTCCTCACTTTACATGCCGCTACGCAACACAATGGCCATGGAATAAAAAGCCGATTGCTTCCTGTATTATTGTAATCTGTGAACATCTGCAAAGGCAGAGAGATTGACCCAAACTACCAGTGTTTTTCAATCAATGTTGTTTGTGTCACAATGCATTAAACGGGATTTCTTATACTTGTGTGCCTTTTTCCACTGAGATTGTGGAAACTGAGATTTCCACTATATTTAGCATTGTTTTGAAAAACATTGTTTGACCTATATATATGTATATATATATATATATTTTTATTTTATTTTTTTTTACCAAAATGGCTGGCTAATTACATACACTGGTTAGAAACTGACTGTCATATTGGCTGTACATTAAGTGCTAAACACATGGGGGGAAAAAATGAAAGAAGGAAATCAGCAGTACTGATACTTTTAAAATGTATTAAAAAAAAAAATCGCATATGAATAGCTGGATTCATTTATTTTAGCTAGCAGGTGGAAATTGTTTTGGAACTCGTGCCTGTTTTAAATCTCAGTTTTCAATAATTTTATAATAAAATATTTATAATATTATTATAATCCTAATTGGTCATACTACAATATTTTGCTAGAAATGTTAATTTATTGAAAAAAAAATATCGAAAAAATAACTTCTTTAAAGGTCATGTGATCAAATGCACTGCATACATGGGATAAAAAATTCATCTTTAATTCGACCAACATAAATATTGTCTCCCACTGTTTCCCTCCACACAAATCATCTCTTAGTAAAGGCTGAGCTTAGTGTCATGTACAGCAGGTGAATCACACAAATGCCACAACGTCTTTCCAGACACATCATTGGGCCCGAGAGAGGCAGCAGTGAGCCGTTACTGCAGTACAGAGCGCTGTTTAGCTGCAACAGGGATGAGCAGCTTCAAAAGGAACAGATGGGTAGGAGGGACAGGGAGGCCAAAGGATCAGGGCTACACCTCCAGATGTGAGAGCATCCTCTCCAGATGTGCTGGCCTCAGACCCTGGGCCCCGCCAGACACCTAGGACGAGATCCAGCAGGCATTCTGGCATGTTTCTTCACTGGCTAGGGAGAACTTGGACCTGATACACAGGGGCCCCGATGTGTGAGAAGGAAGTAAGCATGTCAGAGCCACCATGGTTAAACATCCGAGTGGCCGGAACAGTTACCACTGAAGAGGGAGGACGGTCTGGATGGGGGGCCATGAATAGATACAAACATCCAGACACAGGCATGCACGTGCAAACACACACACACACACACACACACACACACACACACACACAAGCACACACACACACACACACACGGCAAGGATTTTTCTTTACAAACTGTCTTGTTTTTAATGATAATTATGCACTTTTTACAGGTTAGAGAGAGGAAATGTTTCCCACACCATGAATGAGCTTAAACTACTTAATTAAATGGCCCTGTGAGGGTCTGCAACTTTCCTGTTATGGATCCTAAATAACAGCACCATTTTTTAACCATTCATCTTCCATGTGGGTATAGAAAATGTCTTACTTTTCTCCATAGTGGAAAAACTGGAAGAAAAAAACAAATGGTTGTGGTCTGAAATTTGCATTAGACAATTAAAAAATACACACAAGTATATACACACACACAAGTATATACACACACAAGTATATACACACACACAAGTAAACGTCCTGGCCTAAACCTATATACACCAAAATACATATCACTTTATTGGCTGAATAAAACAAATTACATTAAGAAAAACCTGGAAGGTAATTTTAGAAGAAAAAAAAATTCTTAAATCAATTTTGAAATATAAAATTAGATCATTTTAATATTGTATAATAGCTGTGTAAAAAGTATTTAACGACATAAAATCGAATAAAACAACAGTGAATTACATTATTCTTTAGTTGCACTTTTATATCTTGCCCATTTATTTTATTATAATAAACTTAAGCTACAAATGGCACTATTTCTTAAATAATTTGCCAGTTGCAAGCATTTTGGTGCATATTTACTTTAGACACACGACAATTTCATTTATTGAAACAAAAGGCAATAATTAACATTAAAGAAAATAAGCGAAAAAACGATCCCAAGGGCCGGCAGTGTGCGCAAGAGCCTCTGAATGTAAAGTTATAGAGAAATGTTGGTATAGAGACACGGTGCAGTGGCAAATTACAATGTTCCAGTATGAATGTATGTGCTACATAATGAGCTACAAATGCGCTGGTTCTGATCTAAAGATGTGTGCAAACAGTTTAGCCAAGTTTTTAGCAACTGACTGCTTGAGAACAAAGACAGCTGACAGTACAACATTTTGGAGGACGTGTTCACAAGCAAAAACTGTGTACATTTCCATGTGTCTATATGTATACGAAAGACAGACATACAGACACAAAAGCCTACGATAAGCAGGACAGAGACATTAGATCAGTAGCATGCTATGCTGTGGTTCATCATTAGTGCACAAGGCCAACGTGATCATTTATCACACTACACAACTTTTACCCCTCAGTAATGGGAATGCACACACACACACACACACACACACACACACACACACACACACACACACACACACACTCAAATACATACATACACTCACAACTCAAGCCTTTGAGGGCACTTCACGTCAGAAAAAGCCCTCCTTACTGCCCATCCAGCTGAGCAGGCGGCTTTTGTGTGCAGAGAGAAAGGAATCTACGCGGGAAGCAGCCTGAAAAACCATAATGGTGCTTCAGATGGTTCGAGAGGTGGAGACGAGGAAGGGGAAATCTTAATGAATATAGCATCCTCCTCGCTTAGTGACCCTTAACCCTTTCCCCGCTGGCACCATTCATGCTAATCAGGACACAAGCTTGTACTGTAAACTAGCATTTAGCATTTAGCAGTCTGCTAAATGGTCTGCGTGCTCGTTTTTTTTTTTAGCCTTAATCAGGGCCGAAATGTAAATATCAGTGATAAAATATTATAAAAACACAGATTTCTAAAGCCGTCCATAGATTTCGACCAGCTACACGTCCTGTATACTCAATTTCCACATATATTTTTTTGCAAATTGTAAAATATGTTATGTTCTAGATTAAAGGTTGTACAACATTTCACGTTGAATAATCCGATCACCATGCAAGTGTGCCTTTATGCAGGGAGGAATAGTCATGTAGAATCCTCAAATCCTTTATTTACTTACTCCAGGGTGCACACAGACTGTAAAGTGTGTCCAAAATGATCCTTGTACATGTATTTTGAGTTTTGTTCAGTTGTTGGTGTATAATATGCTTAATTTGAGCTGTTGCTGGTTTCTATGGCTTTTTAATACAGACCAGTTAAACATGGCAGCAATACTGATATAAATACGTGCATATTAATAAATCGCATTGCATACACACAAACTGAGTGTGTCACCGAACAGCAGTTTGAAAAGGATCTGTGTATTGAATTGAATTGATTTTTACTGATTATTTCTTTGGATTAATTCGTAAATTACTTCAGCAAACACAACAATACAAATATTAACATAACATAATATTTAGCAATATATATACAATATTTTTGGCCTATAGATTTAAAGTGAATGAACACTAAGAACAGCTAATCTGTGCATCCGCCTTTAATTAGTCTTGAAAAGCAAAAGGAGAAAAATAAAAAAAAGAGTCTCTCTAGGACATCCCCTTCTAAGACAAACAGCTGTTTAAACATGTCCCAGATACAGAAATTGGCTCCATTTATCCAGAGCAAGACTTCAAACGATGGGCGCGAGCAACTTCTATTTACATAACTCACTGAGAAGAGCATCTCCACTCGCCAGAGACATGGAGCACATTAAAAAAGGCACAATAAAAAAAACTTTATTCTACACCACTACATATTTTTTTAATCTCAAACAAGTATTTCTGATATCCTCAACTATTTATCGCCCGTACACAAATCTCTGACGCGCACTTTACGTGATTGTGATAAAACCACATGCTCTGTTAAACTGATCTGTTTGTTCAAGTTATCCCTTGGAAATCGTTTTCCTTTGTATCCAAGTGCTAAGGGAGGAAAAAGTGCACTTCCATGTCAAGGATTTTGAAAAAACTCGAGATAAAAAAGCTTGAGCATTAATCTGGAGATATGGAACCCTAACAGTGGGAGGTTTTGATTTTGTTATAAGCAGAGCACAGACTATCTGTACGTGTTGAATCCGATCTCATACTGGGAAACGTGGAAGCTGTTTTCATGACAGAGGAATATAAATATATATCGCAGAGGAACTAAAAGCTTTTTGGGACTTTTGAAGCTACTTAAGATTTAACTTTTGGTTTTAACAACATTGTAAAATTAAACACTTTTAAAACGGCCTTAAAAAAAATCATGATACTTCCACGTTACATACAGGACGTATAGACTTTCCCCAAATATATGATACACAGATTTGCTATGTACAAATAGGTCCAAAAAAAAGGAGAGCAAAAAAAGCTCTAGAAGAAAAAGGAGCTCTAGAAGACACAAAGCTCTGTAGCTCTCTAAGAACTCTTTTCAAACTCTATACAAAAGACAAACACCACTAATTATGCATTTTAATTACAAATTAAAAAATATACAAACCATTGAACAAATACCAAGAAAGCCAGGTTTTTCTTAGCAGTACTGTAAAGGAAGATTGTTGTGCCAGGTTCAGGTTGTGTGTAACAGAAGCCTTTCAGCTGCTCACACTTGGCTCACTTACTGAGCTTCCAGCTCCCCTCTTAGGCCACACTGAGGAACAACTGACTCCATTGGTCCAGACTTTAATCTAACTTGGTTCTTGGTATTGTGTGGATCGCGTGATCCCACACAACACAGGACACGTAGATGTTTCTATGTTGGGACCGATGTTTTTTTTTAGATCATGTATGGGTGAAGCAGGTTATTAATATCGATGCTCAAATAACTTTCAGTTGAATTCGACAATGTATTTCTATTTAGAGCAAAAAGAAAAATTGTATTGACTTTATTTGTATTTTGTTTCCTTATTTCTTCATTGCGACTGTAAAAATGTATGGTCATGTTTTCAATAGCTTAAAGACAGTTGGCCAAAAATAATACTAAATACCAATACTGCATTACAATACCCAAAAATAAATTATAACCCAGAAAATATTAGCAATTTCGGGTAATTTAATGTGTTCGGTAGGAAAACTATAATGTTAGAATAAACCGAAATATCATTTCATTTTATCTATTACAAAAAAGAAGAGTCAAAAGTTGAGTTAGAAATGGAATAGTTTATGGTTTGTATTACACAATTGTTCATTTCATGCTACTTTTGTCAAATCTAATCCAATAGCCTTAAAAAGCAAAATATAAATATTACAAAACAATATAAATCATGGAGAGACAACACGTTTAATATTAAGTGTTATTTAATGTGCTTAAAGTAGCTAAAGTATAGTATTTAATTTATTGACAAAAGCTTTTTGAACCACTTTGACATTAAAAATATGAACCTACAAATCTGAATCTGAATGATTTTGCTTTTAAAAATGAATCAGATTCAATCAAATCTGCTGTTGAACCACATGTAACGATATTTAGATCTTTAATCAACACTGCTATGGTACAGTACAACTCTGTACTCTGAAACAATGATATTTTTACCACAGCAGTTCTTTCCCAAGCATGTTGGTGTTTGGCCTCGCTGACAGGTGGTCCTCTGTGCCTTTCTTTGAAAAGTCAGGCTGATTTACAGCATTGCAAACTGAGAAAGCGTTCCTGCTCCATGATATCACTAAGCCCAGTTAGTAATTAATATGTGGTCAGGGAAAAGAGGATGAGCTGGACTAAGAATATTGCCAGGTGCTGCGAGTGAGTTTGTTACTATAGTGATCAGATGCCGTTTTTACTCTGGTGGGTTGTTGGCCTTTATTTATTTATTTATTTATTTATTTATTTATTTATTTATTTATTTATTCATGTATTTATTATAATTTTTTTTTACGAATATTGACAATGAGGCCAATAAGACGTCCTGTCATTTAAGGATTTGACGGTATACTGACTTGGCAACCTATTGACTTGGCAACCTACTATTAAAAAGAAAATTGGACACGTCTTGTTCACTTCCTTAATAAAACACACAAAACAAAATTAGTATTACGTCATCCTTTAGGCTACTTAAGGATACAAAAAAAATTATATAAATAAATTCTCGAACACAAATGTTTATACTATAAATGTTTCATTTTGTCTCAGTACAGTCAAAATGCTTTTTCTTTTGCTTGTTTTTTGGAAATTATGAACCACCATTATAACGTGTCATTTCTTAATACATTTTCAATTAAAACTATTTCACTGGTCACTACTATTTTTTTATAAAATACATATTTAGTACACATATTTTTTCTATTAAAAATATATTTTAAAACGATCTGTGACACCAATAATCAGGCAAAAAAAATTAAATAATGAGCCTAAACTATTATTTTCTATAAAATACATATTTAAAACTTTTTTTTCTATTAAAATATATATTTGAATACGATTTGTGAACCCAATAATCAGGAAAAAAATTCTAAAAAATGAGCCTAATATTTCTATATATTCTAGATAAAAAATCTCTATATTATTGCATGCAGAATCTATGTCCTGAGATCCAGAGTTTTCTAACAGGAGTCAGGGGCTGCACAAAGTTTACCACAAGCCACAACCAATTCTGAACTGGTCAGTCTGATGTTAATAACCACGGTTGATTACAAAAATGAAAAAACAAATCTAAAAAATGAACAGAACCATAAGCTCTATAACCAAGACGAAATAAAAGCTGTCCAGGATCAGTCGTCTTGGTCTTTAGACGCTTTGAACGACATAAACGTGACTTATCCGGAGTTTGCCAGAGAACCGGAGGTGCCGAAAGGCCAGTATGCTGAGTAATTTGGTCGTCTACAGCGGGTGTACAGGAGACAGAAAGCCTCCTCCAGCAACAAAACACGGCTGATAAAATCTGTCCAGATATTCCAGCCATGCAGCGGAGAGACAAAAGGAGGCATGGTGCAGGGTCGGGAGGGACTCCTCTGCCCTGTAAAATAAAAGCCGCATCTTGTCACTTTTCCTTCGCTTTTTTTTTTTTTTTTTCAGTATAATTGGGGCCTCAGCTATGACAATTTGGTTGAGAGGAGACTCAAGAACCGGCTCTTTCTTCTAGGCTTTGCTCTCGGATTGACAGGATAATTGGTTATGGTAGTGGGGAATGTTTTCAGGCCCTCACATTCCTTGTGAATTGTCTTCCTCAGTTTCGACCATAACAGTTACACTGGCCTGCTTTGGATACATTCTCCAGCCATGTTTTGCACCGCTGAAAGAGGATCTCGGGTATAGATTTTGTTGACTGCGTTGTTTTTGCGTGACAGTGAAAAAGGCTCGGAGGCTTCGCTTCGATTTTTTTTTGTTCCGTAAGTTATTCCATGCCAATTTACATCAAGGAGCCACAACGCTATTTAAAATTAGTGACTTACTAATATGAGTCACACATTAATTTAAGTCACGAAGCACTTATCTCGGACATATGGCAGCAGCTCAGCTTGAAACCCATGTCGTTAAAAAAACAAAAGGAAAGTTAAAATGAAGACGGGTTTCCACATTTGTTTCCTGTTTTGAAGTACGTTGCCAGACAAACAATTGTTTTTGTTTTATTCAAACGTGGAATTCGTTAACGTGCTTCGCCACTTGAAGAGCTGACTCGTACGAACGAAAGGATTTAATCTGTATGAAGGGGAACCCCAGCTAAACCCGACATGCCCATTCATCGTGCTGTTCATGCCATGAATTCTCGAATCTGATGGTCAGAACGTGTTAAAATGATCCTTTGCAGCAAAAAGATATTTATTTCACATTTTTGGAAGTGTCTCCATTTCCATTGTAACAGTCAGGTTTAATGCATTTAATACAGGTATATAAGGACATTATATTATGTACCAAATTAAAAGTTTAAATATGCAATAAGCTACAGTAGGCAAAAAGTTTAGCCAGGGTCCCTCTGTAAACGAGCTCAGTAATCTTTCTAGCAAGAGCTACAATACATTTAAATCTGTACAATGCAACACAGCGTTATATATTTTTTTAATATATGTATATATTTGTATATACGTTTATTATATCAGAAATCTATGCTTTATTAAAGATAAAATAAGCTATGCATTTTTTGTACATTTAATATGAACATTTACTGTCTATAGAAAAAAGCATTTACTTTTTAACAGAATAAAGAATTATGCAAGTTTGCCATTTGAAAACACAAGTTCAACAACAATTTCAATGCACAGTCGGATCCTCTGGAAGGTGCAGCGGTAAACGTGCATTTTGGAGCACAGGGTAAGGAAGGCCGGTTTCTTAGGGAGGTCAACGTGCCGGGAGCAGTTTTGATAAGGCCACGGGGCCCAGCCGTCTGTTGCTCCCTTATCAAGCCCGCAGTGCACTCTGTTTAAGATAACCGCTCTCCGGACACTAGGCCCTCTCCTTCTGCTCTGTTTGCCAAGCCACATCAAAGGGTGCATGCACAAGCTAACCAGCTGCATTAGTCATTGACAAATTAAGCAGAGTATCTTCTGGTTGGGGCTACCCCCACCCCCAACACACACACACACACACACACACACACACACACACACACACACACACTTTTCCAAGCAAAAAAAATCGTCCGGCTTCCTCGCACTGCCCGGAGGTGTTTTTGAGACTAATTACTCCTGAATAATGACAGTCAATGCTCCGGTAAGCTGTAAACAGCAGGAGCCTCGTAAAGTGGCTGTGACCAGTGAAGGTGTGAATGCTGTGGATTTAGTGGGCCTGCCCACACGTGCACACACACACACACACACACATTCAATTTTGAGACTGGAATTGACATGGTTGCTGCGCACTTTCACAACAGACATCGGGCAAACGGGGAAAGTGCAGAGTGACACTTTTTTAGCATTAGTAAAACCAAAACATCTCCATTCATCATTTCCAAAAATCAAACACCCAAATAGCTCTAAGTATTTACAATGACTCAATTAAAATCTGTTACGGCCTCAAAGGAACCGGCTCGTTGTAGCACCGCTAACATCACTGGAACAATGTGAATTCTATCTCGAATCTATTTATATCACATTACCTCAGAACCGGTTCCAGAGCATCCCCTTCCCCCCTAAAAGTGTCAATTGTTCGCCACACAATGCAACTGACAACCTGTTTACTAAAGGAGTTTCCTAAAGAGAAAGGACTCACCTAGAT
Organism: Silurus lanzhouensis; assembly: GCA_039877035.1. NCBI lineage: Eukaryota > Metazoa > Chordata > Actinopteri > Siluriformes > Siluridae > Silurus > Silurus lanzhouensis. Next base: position 1,744,969 of record JBCEWE010000261.1, read on the forward strand.
ATTTACTTTTGGCAGTAAACGGCTGATATAAATAGATAAATATCACAGCTAAGACTGTAGAGTTTTTTTTTTAGACTTGGAAGGTTGGGGGGGGATTTGGGAGGGAGATGAACATGAACAAGTCCAATCTTAAAGGAAGTGTTAAAAGTCAGGGGATTTTGATACAAAACAATATAAAATCGCTTGTGTTGGTGGAACGTTGTACACATGAGACAATGGCTGTTGCATATATACGTGGCTCTGCTTCTATATCTTTCTGCATTGGGTTTCTGCATGAGAAAGACATCTCAACTTGGTCAGTGACTCAAGTAAGATTAAAAGGTATAAGAGTTGTTACAGTGCCAGTGGTTTGTGACAATGTTCATCTAATAATTAGAACTAAATTCAATGGCGCTAAACCGTTTTGTGAAATATTTCACATCCCAATCTACCAATCTAATATAAAAGCTAATATGGTGGTAAAATTTATAACCAAAAGTTTGGTGACACCTGACCATCACACCCATGTGTAGTTCTTTCCCAAACAGGTGCCTGAGAGTCTGGGAAGCACACAATAATCAAGAATGGTGAATGGAGTCCAAACCTGTTTTATCATGACAATGCCCAAAACAAGCACCACAATGTCATGGTTATCATGATCTTCAAAAAGTTGGGCCATCAAGCCCACTAAGCATCTTTAGGATAAACTAAAATGTTGAGTGTCTGCCAGAGCTTCTCTCATAACATCGGTTCCAGACCTCACTAACACTCTTCTGGCTGAATGTACACCCAAGCTACAAAATCTAGTGGAAATTCATCACAAATGAGCAGAGGTAATTACAACAGCAAATGGGAACTAAATCTAGGATGGAAGGATCAACAAACACAGATATTGGTCAGGTGTCCACAAAACTATTGCCTTTACAGTGGCCATTATTTCATTGTGTAGCAGCTGCCAAAAAACTTTGACCCGTCAAAGCATGGACTCAAACTCTGGTACCATATTATGGTATCTAGCCAGACATTAGCAACACATCCTTTAAGCCCAATGAGTTTTAAGGTGGGGTTTCCATTTACATCAGACTTGTTTGGTCAGCAGATTCCACAGATGCTTTATCAGATCTGGGAAATTTGTAGGCGAAGTCATCACCTTGAATTTTTGGTCATTTTCCTCAATTTCTGCAGTGTGGCAGGATGTAAAATCCTACTGAAAAGGATCACTGGGATAAAGTTGTGTATTTGGTTAACAATGTTTGGGTAGGTGGTACTGTATGTGTAACATTCACATGAGAAACATTGCATGAATGCCAGGACACACAGTTTCCAAGAAGGACATTGCTGAGAGCATCCTGATGTCACCTATTTCCAAGGCAAGGGATGCAGATGTATCACATCCAGCCATCACAGTCAATGATGTAAAAGAAAAAACATCAGACCAGGCCACTGGACACTGCTTAGACAAGCTACAAAGCACTATTTGTTTTGACATCCTTCTGTTGTATACTTCTTATGAGTGTTCTTCTGAGCGTTCGTTTTCCCACACGCATCAGCCTTGGGTGTATGTTACTCTATTGTTGATTCACCAGCTGTCCTTTTTTGGCAATGTTTGGTAGGTAGCAACCACTTCACAATAGAAGAATAGTGTAGACTAGAATAGGCTTTATTTGACACATATACATGACATCACTATTAAATTCTTATCACAATTTGGTTCTTGTCAAAGTCACTGAGATGCTTGTCGATTTGTCTTTAGGAACTCACTTTACAGTTGCTTACATACTTATTATCCTAATAAAACCAGGTCCATGACATTGTAACGTGATAATCCACCTTATTCACTTCATGTCAGGGGAAGTGGTAGCTCAGTGGTTAAGATGATGGACTTGTGATCAATAAGTTCAGCTCCACAAACAAAATGCCATGGCGAGACCCCCTGAGCAAGGCTCACTCAACTCATGTTCTGGATAATAGTTTGTACTAAAATGCTGTAAGTGTCATTTGTTTATGTTGTGCTGATCGGGGTCAGGAAAACAACTGGGTGATTCGGTGGTCTCGTTTCCTTATGCTTTCTTTGAATTTTTTATGTATGCAAAAACTTCAATTCCTCTGCTCTATTTTTTACCACCATAATCAACGAATCCCATGATACCAAGATATTCTTGCTAAGGTGAACTTTCTCTGAGACTTTCGAAATGCTAAACCCCCAAAAGTAAACATTTTTACTCATCCTCAGAGAGCCGTTGGCATATTAAAAAAGAAACATTCGTGGAAATCTGGTTTATTGTCCCCCTTCCACCAAGGGTCAAGCAAGCGAAAAGGCTGGCATTTGATAAAAACGAAATCACAATAATGACCCTCTTTGCTAGAGTAAACTGGGTTTTCCCCAGAAACTTTGAGAAAGCCCAACGATGGGAAATGCGCTTTTCATTCAAAGAGATTGAATACGCTTCGTGTAGAACTGCTAGTAAAATACAGAGTGGCTGTGAAGCTGCGCTGAAATAAAACATCTAGACTTTGACCATTTATCACTGTTTTCTATTCATCACACTAATTGTTTGGGCGTTGGAGCATGTTTGCTTTGGAGAGCGGAGTCTTCATTTTGGTACATAAAAATGAAGTTACTGTGCTGTAGCCGCTTAACAAAACGCCGTAAAAGAAAAAGTGCTGTCTCTGCTAAATTTATGACTCCCACAAATCAATTAAAATGTTCTTTTTTTGCCGAGAGAGCTGGCCTGTCTCTTCTTGTCCCCCTTATACAAAATGACATGCCTCAGACTATGAAAAGCCTTTTAAACAACACTGTGGTCTGTCAGGGAAAACAACCTATTCTTTCGAACCATGGGAGCTGTATGCTTGGTTGTGTGTGTGAGTCTTGTCTCTTGACAGTATTTATAATACACAGAAAGATACAAGGAGGATGAAAGGTTTTTGTGGATGCTGATTTCAAGTTATCATTGAAAAAGCCAGAGTGTCAGTAAATACTAGAGCGCTGGGTGGCCTTGCGAAAGTTTAAACAAAAACAAAAAAGGGAGACACACTCAAATATTCCACGTTCCTCAGCGCACAGTTGGGAAACTGGAGCCATTTGAGATATTTGTCCACAGGTCACCACAAACAAGCAGCTGAGGCTGGAATACATCACGCGAGGAATTAACAACAACTTCTGGTTTGTTGAAAATACAAGATATGATTGAAACAATGGAAAAAAGGGTCAGATTATAGGAATTCTTTTAAAAATGAAAGATTTCAAAGTGATAGTTATATAATATGGAAGGCAATTCACAATGTAATGCAAAACATGAATTCCTTATTACTCAATAGATCCAGAAAATCATTTATTGGGTGGGGTGGCAACTGCACTAACTCCACTTCTCTTTGGAGAAAATCACAGCTCATCATGATGATAATAAGCAAATATAACAAATATTGATTATACTTGATTAATGGTAGTTAGTCCACAAAAATTGACCAGTTGTTTGTAAAACACTGACTTCAATGTTGATTTGCACAAAATCGAATTTTGTTAGTAACCAAACAACTATTAACCCCAAAGGACTTTTCGCAAGAGTGAAAACTTACATTCACATCAGACAACTGAATCTTAAATACCACCTCAAGCTGAGTTCACAAACACACGATACCTTGCAGTTACAAAGGAAAGCGAAGGCCATTCACTTTTTTAGTGAGATCTGCTCACTTCTAACCCCTGGCAACTTGATGTCAAAAGTGATGACCAGTGAGCTTTGGAAAACCAGTTACCAATACACTGGTTCAGTCGTGCTATCTGGGTGACATTTATTCTTTATCTATTTGCATTTTTGGATGAAATATTTATTTAAAAGCACCCAAAGGTCAAGGCTTTGCTTGGATAAAACATGATAAGTTCACCCCCTCAGTGGTGCATTTATCGGCTTTTTATCAGATAAGTATTTCTGAGGTATTACAGTGTCAAAATGAAAAAGGGGTGCATGTTTTTACACTACAGGAGTTTTCTTCTAATTCCATTACTATATACCATAAATAATATTCTAGGCAATGCTGCTAGCTGTGAACAAGCGTGTGTTATTCCTCTTTAGTTCTAATAATAAAGGCTTAATAGCGATCAGATAGAGCTGCCCACTGCGATATGAAACCAGCTGCCTATAAACTTCTCATCATGAGGCAGCAGGTTCACAAGCACGAGATCCTTTGGCCCTTTTTTTAGTCAGAAAGTGACAAGTAAATGTACAATTCTATAAACTATAACTGATAATAAATCCTAATAGGCAAATTGTATATTTTTTTTTTTTTTAGGACCGGAAACGGAATGCATTCCTCTTAGTGACAGAAGTCTTTAGGTATATTATAAATGTAAAAAAAACTAACACAGATAAGGTAGCTTATGCAAACATGTATAGATGTTATATACAAAAGTTTGCGAATTTGAAGTAGTCTATAAAAATAAAAAAATTATAAATAGAAAAAGAATATACTGTCCCTGTATATTTATATTGCACAAGGTGGTCCGATTGGTGGTCCATTGTGATTGGAGATGTTTCCCGACTCTGGGAATGTATATTGTTAAAGAGTGAAATGAGGAGCACTAATCCTCTCCGCAGTCCTGCCATGTTTCAAACTGTTTGTATTTCGGAATATTTAGTACATTTTTTGAATTAAAAGGAGGAAAGGTAAAGGTAAGAACTGTGCAGTCAAAACTAAAATTTGTGAAATGGACTAAAGGTTGAACAACACTGCCCCCAAGAGAGAATCCAACTGCCCAGTTTAAGGCAAAGCTACAATAATGACAATTCCATCATGTCCTTACAAATTCCCAGATAACTTTGAACGTAAATGTTTAGTTGTTTTTTTAATCTAAACATGTTCAAGGATTTTTTGTTTGTCGAAACCGTGCACAATGTAGTCTTTTTGTTCAGTGTTTAAAATGAATGCAGGTTCCTACAAACCTAAGTTAATTTTTAAAACTAATATCTTTATACCCTGATTGTAAGTGACACCGAAGCTCAAGTGTATTAGTATCAACCATGAAGGCAGAACCTGTCAGCAGTGTCTCCATTAAAATAGAGCAGATCTGACAATGGATCATTGTATCTTATCCGTCTTTTTCAAAGAAGTGAAACAGCAAAAAACTTGAGGCACCATATATTCAAATAAAACAGCAAGAATAAGGTCAATTCTCAGTGTTTAAACTAACATAAAACTAATTAAACTAATATAAAAAGATATATTCAAAAATACAAATTTGAATATCACATTATCTATATTTAATCAGGCAGGTTTTAAAAGGTTTTGAATGTGAAAAACAATGTTTAACCTAAATGAAAATTATTTTAAGTTGAAAATTTGCTATTTAAATAGTTAACCCTGGTTTCTGGTACAACTCCAACGGGTACACAGTGTAAAATGGATATAAAAACAGAATGCAATGATTTGCAAATCTCATATTCTATTCACAAGAAAACCACATCAAATATTTAAACAATTTTATACCATATACCATTTAATGGAAAAAAATACAGTCATTTTAAATTGAACCGCTAAAACAGATCTCATAAAAAGTTGGGACAGGACCAGTTTTACTAAATTTTTACCAACTCTTTATTTCAATGTTTATGCTACTTAAATAAATCTTGAATAACCTAAGAAAATATATAAAATAACAATTTTAAAAACCTTTACTTTCTAAATCTGTATATACACACATGTTGGAAATCTTTATCACTTGCTGTCATTGTCTCACACACACACACACACACACACGTTTGCTATCTCCAGGATGACACTGTGACCTGTGTTGCCAAAAACATTCTCATCAAACTTCACTTCTTCAAACTGTTCTCTCACCTGTTTCCATCATATCAATCCCTCCCTCTCTCTTTCTGGTGATAAACCCCCCGTGGTTTGTACAGGAGCCTGGCCCTGTCTGCTCCTAATGGACCTTCTGTCTGACCGCCCATCCGTCGCCCCTCTCTGTACTACCTCTGAATCCCAGGCCAAGCTTGTGTATGTGTGTGAGGACTACTCAGCCTTAAGTGCACCTAAGAGCACCCTCTTGAAGAGTGCAAGTCAGACAGCGATGGTGTTTAAGAAGTGGTCTGTCTGCACCACAGCCTGTGGTGAACTCATGAGTATCTATGCTAGGTATGCATTTTCCATGACTTAAATGCTTGCCTTGAGGAATTTATCAAGGTCTCTGTTAAAGTCTTTAAGAAAGCCCAAGAGCGTGTGTATGTGATATCAGTTTTGATATTCCATCAATTGGATAAAACATTAACTGAAGTGTAGTGTTTCGGAGTTTTGTGGCCTTTATTCAAACCCCGCATTAAGACAGGCTGTGCACATAAAACAATTCCAGCATAGCACATTAAACTCTACAAACAAGCTTTTTTCCCCATGGCTCTCTCTGTTGAGTTGCTTCTTAAAAGCCTTTCTGTAACTAAGCCCAGACTTTGGACCCTCAACTTGACCAGGTGATAAATCTAGTAATGGCATTACACTAGCTCCTAAACTGCATCTAATAGGATCCAGCCTGAAAACAACAACCAAACATACAGCAGTCTTCCAGTTGTTTCCTTTGAAAAAGAAATTAGCGCAGACCCATGTCTTAGAAATAATCCTATTATACAAGAGCTTAGCAGCTCTCCCCTGTCTCAATAAGGGGTCAGGGTCTTAGTGACCCTACACTTTAGTGAGGCAATGGACTAGTGAATAACACAATAAGTGTTGCTCTGTCCCAACGCAGCAGCTCACACAACAGACGTTTTGTCCGGAGGGCAACTAAATACACTTTTCACTGACAATCATTTGGCTTTGGTTTCAGAGAACTAGATGATACTTGAGAAAAATGTTAACGTCGGTTTTATTGTTTTTTTTTTTTTTTTTTTTTTTAAACTGATTTCAGGCCCCGTAACTCCACAGAACAATGAGGTATGGAAGGAGGAATGTGGTTTTTTTCATGCCATAAGACAAACCACAGTCATGTTTTTAACCATCTGATACAACACAGTATGACAGTAGCAAATCAGCAGTTAGAACAAAAATCTTCAAAAATGTTAGCTAAGACAGAGGGGGACACGTTAGCATATTTTAGCAAGTATCAAAACACTAATGAATTATACCATAGCACACGGATCTGGTGGAGACGGTACTCAGACAAGATGCTGTTGTCGATCGTTTACTAGACCATTCCCCATCACACTTCAATTTCCACTATTGTGAATAGCAATAAAACCCTTCTAACAGTGCTGATTGGAAAGCCCATTAGAAGTTGATCAATCAAGCCAAATGCTTTGCTTAATAATTGATGACAAGCAATTTACACGCAGCCTGTTTGGAAGTTCTTTGTGTTTTTCTCAGGAAGTGTGTTCACATCAAAATTCAGTTTATTAACTAACATAGGCTTTCTATAAAACACAAAAAAGGAGGTAGGATCAGAAGTCTAACTACTACTCGCTGTTTCTTAGAAGTCTGAGAAATCTGTCCTTTGGATTAATGTATGCAAATGGCATAAACTACTTTGCTTTGAACTACATTTTTAGAGCAAACAAAGTTGCCTCTTGGCACCACCTATATCAGCACCACTTAAGCTACAGTAGAAACAATGAATCTTTGTTTGCTCAAGTCAATGGACTGCTGTTCCTCACCCGGATAAAGAGCAGACAGACATTAGAAATCTCTTTCTCTGTCTCTACAATGTCAATCTGAAGACTCAGAGCCAGGCTTAGGCTCAGGGGCATTGTTATAAATTACGATGGCCGCAGACGACCAGTCTGTGCGGTGAGTCTGTCTCTAACCTCGTTTTCCCCTGCAACCTCTCGATGCTCACCCCTTTGATGTACGCCGCCATTATGCCTAATGGCCCTCGTCTCACACAGGCTGTTGAGGCTTCATTAGGAGCTGATCAGGTGGCTGGAAGAACAGACATGTTCCTGATAAATCAATGCCAAAGCTTGAAGAGTTTGCAGAGAGACTGAAACCATATGGACCTGTGATAAATCCTGCTCATCTGTAAAACGATGTGAATAAATCCAAGTTGATGGCTTCTATAATGGGCCAGAAGATCATGACTCGTAATCATGTAAAGGCTGTTTGAAATCATGCAGATTTTTCTAATCAATGCATTTTTTCTAACTTTCTATCTATTTTCTGGAAAATCTACTTGCATGAACAATAATCAAGAAAGCATCAGTTCATTAGCTGAATAAATCCTTCACCATTGAGTTGTCAGATTGACGACTGTCATCCCGTCATCATACCACGATGACACGGTTCTAACAAGACAAATATCAGGGAGACACACACCACTTTCTTTGATTGGATCAGCACTTGGAACGACATTTCCATTTTTGGGGAGGGGGAAACGGTTTGAGGATTTCCTCCCAGTGTATCCTGGGGACAATTAGCGTACCAGTCAGCAAAACTAAGTGTGTCCATCTAAACCAATTACACAGCCTTAGTGGAGGCAATGCTAGCCGGTGGCAGGGCGGATGGCTCCTGTACTGATTAACCAGCAGACACATTGACCCTTGGTGCCCCCTGAACTCCCTAAGGGGGAAAACCACTGTCATAAACAATAAATCCAGGCCTTGCTCCACTTCAGCTTAGACAAGACCTCCGAATAAGCAATATCCCATTAGACATGAAGTGAGTATGGATAATAACAAACATGGCTCCTGCTCCACTGATCTTTGTGACTGTTTATGTTACTGTCGGATCAGACAGTGATACAATACGGAACCAAACAAAAGGACCGAACGTGATGCGATTAGGAGTTTAGAGGAAGTCCTTTGGGCTTCTGGGTTTTCCTTTGTTTTGAAGATTCAGGGATTGGGAATGGATGTGATTAGTAAGATACACTTCTCCGAGACTCTTTTAATGACTCTATCAAATGTACATAATATAACAGAGCACATAGAAGTCCGGTTATTTAACAATGTTTGATCTTCGAAATAAAAAAAAAAGAAGCAGCTAATATCAATAGAACTGCTTAATCTGTATTGAAGGATAATTAATACATACAAGTGGAATTACATCAATATGAAATGATTCTTGTACAAAATATTGAAAGTTTAATTGTGATAAATACAATTGCACTTCAAGAGCCAAAAACATCTGGTCGGGTCTCAAATTTTTGAAAAGCACAAACAAATAGAAATTTGCTGACATGCGCTTGATTTCTGTCTCCTGAAATACCGCAGGCACATGCAAAACCTTTCGTGTTTGTAAAAACATTTTACTTCTATAGACTTTTTAAAAATACGTCCAAAACGTGATCCTGTTTCGCTTTTCCGCCTGCATCAAAATACATACATACCCTTATTGTGTTTAATTCAATAACAAGCACAAGCCGTTCTTCAGGCCTTCCATAACCAAATCAGAGGGAGAACAGGATCCATTAATACCCTGAGGAATGAGAAGTCTCTCCCTTCCCTGTCTGTCAAAGAGAAAACGCATTTCACCATTTCCCTCTTGCCTTTTGATAGATCCCTTTGCTCCAGGCACCATTACGCATGTCAAGCTGTAACAGAATTTCCACAAGCTGAAGCACAGGTTAGAATTAGGAACCATTATCCTGAATCATATTTGAAAATGTCAGAGCCCAACAAAGCGGGAGGTGTGCTGTAGCTCTGGCTTTAGACTCTGTATGACGTACCAGGCACTGATTGTATTATATTAATGTATCAATTACATTGAATGTGATTGCCCTTTAACTGGGATCAAAGCTGGGGCTCTTGTTCGAGGAGATCATCAGATTAGACGGGGCGACAGATACATGGCTAAAATAATCAGCAAAGGGTGCTGGGAGGGTCATGTGCTGCCTGTTAAAAGCGTTCTTTTATGTTGATTCGATCTGATACCAGGGATGTTTCGGTTGTAGTAAACGACATCTGTATGGGATGCGGTTTGGGGGTCAGCATTTTCAGCATCATGTTTTATCATTTGGGTTTCTGCTTTTGTTTCAGCACTTCAGTACACTGATTTTGTTCAATGCAGCTTTTTATACAGCTTCATTTGGGAATGCATCAATACCATTACTGGTGTCAGCCCAATGTGTGATCTATTGTTTGTCTTCATACTCGCAAACAATCCGACATTATACAATATACTGGACTTGATTTATTTTAATAATTCAATACAAAATGTGAAAAATATATAAATTTATCACACACAGAATAATATATTTTAGATCACCTCACATGCATGTTCATACTTTTCAGTAGTCCAACATTTCTGTTTTTTTTTTTTTTATTGTTGGTTTTAAGTAATATACAGAATTTTTGAGATACTGACTTTTTGGGTTGTCATTAGCTGTAAGCCATAATCATCAAAATTAAAAGAAATAAACACTTAAAATATATCAGTCTGTGTGTGATGAATGATGAATCTGATGTGTATATAATATACGAGTTTGACTTTTTTTTTTTTATTGGATTACTAAAATAAATCAACTTTTTAATGATATTCTAATTTATTGAGATGCATCTGTTTTGCATAATGAATGATCAATGAATATTGTAATTGCCATAAGAAATGACAGGCAGGTGCTCATAAAATTTTTTTATAAATGGTTACTTTTAAACTTCTAAATGGTACTTGATAGTAGTGAAACTTTGCACTTTGGCCAGGAGTTTTTGATTTTTGATTTCTGTGCAGCCTCTTTCTCAGCGTTAAATTCCTGCAAAATAGTGAGTTTCGAACAACTTTTTTTATAAAGTTGTATAACTGCATAACACATGAAGAATGTTTGCTGTTGCATTTCAGAGCAATCACAGGGTCCACAGGTGCAGATGATTTCCATCATAAAGATGTGAATCTCACATGCTAAGCTATGTGCAAAAAAAGGACCACTAGTGTTACAACCGCGTTAAACTGAAACGACGCTATCGCACAATAGGGAGGCATCATGATTTATCATTCAACCTCCACTACTTTAACTATAGTAATACTGTATTTAAAAAGAAAAAGCTAATATTTAGCTTCATACTGTAAATCATGAATTATTAATGGATATCTAGGATTGTTTTAAAATGTTTAACATAATATATTATAGTTTTTAACTTACACAATATCTGATGCAGATCTGGAATTTCTGTGTTGTCTTCCATGTTATTTTAAAGCAATCTTACCTCACACTAAGTGCGTATCCCTCAGACACCTCCTCATACCAACACGCCTCCTCTTAGGCAGGTGATCCATCATTCTCCATCTATCTCACTCCTGCACTCAGACAAACCCTGAGCCCGTCGCCTCACCAGTCTGATGTTAACACACAGACTTGAGAGCAGCGGCCGAGAGAGAAGTGCTCCCTTGTCAATTTAACGCCATTACGGAGGGTGCAGGCTTAACGGCTGTCAGAAACACTTCACACTCACTCCTGCTCTCAGATAAAGTGTCTCTATATACAACAAGGTGGACAAAAACTATACCAAAACACAGGAACAGAAAAACATTTCATGGAAAATATTTGCGTTAATGATTCTGGAATGTCAAATTTGAGGAAAATTATATTTATTCTAGTTTACCTGGAAGTATAAGCCTAAATACAGTTTATTTCGAAACAAGGCCATTATTGTGCAAAGATTTAGGCGGGTGTAAAAAAAATTCAATTTTTTTTTAGTTTTTTTTTCCTCACCCAAACGCTGCTACTAAGCTGAGGCTGTGGAAGACAGTTTCATGTCGCAGGTCACACACCGTGGCAAGATGGAGCCCAGCAATTAACTCGCAGAAACCAGTGGGACTGCAGCCAAAAAGTCATACCTCCAACATGGAAACAAGGCAAAGCGACTTAACTGAGCATCACCAGAACTGTGGATACCTCACAATTAAGTCCTTCAGGGTTGTTTGGGGAAGAGAAATGCCTAAATCAAATCAACTGGTCACTGGGGTTCTTCAGAGATTAGTTCTTGGACCGTTCATCTTTTGTATACACAGTACATCACTGGGACCCTTCATTCAGGCACATTATTTTTCCTACCATTTGCTATGCTGATGACACACAGTGCTACCTCTCGTTTTAACCAGATGATCCAAAAGTCATGGTGGAGGTTAGTGGTGATGGAGGTTTCCTACAAGTTTGGGGCTACATTTCTGCAAACAAAGTTGGAATAAAGTAGAGTGCATAGACTTTTCCATCAAGCAAAACCATCAGTAAGGCGTCTGACCGACCCTCAATTTATTCTGCAGGACAACTACAATAAACACACTGCCAGTGTCAGTTAATACTATCATCAGCATAGAGAAGAACAAGAATTCCTTGAAGTGATGGTTTGGCCCCCACAAAACCCTGATCTCAACATTATCGAGTGTGTCTGGCACAAAACTTATAAACATTATTATACCATCTCTCGTTCACACCATCATTAGGTTTTATCACTACGAATGTAGTGACATTTGTGCAGAGTGCCAACCAAAATGTCAGCGTAACAAGTCAATTATTAGGGAATTAATCACAAGGTACTATTTGCCTGTTCAAGATTTGTGTATTACTGTGCTGGGGAAACAAGTATGCCACAATTTATTAAAGTGTATTGTATTTTATGTTGAAGGACCCCTTTAAAAGCACCTTCCAGAAGCCTAAATAACAGCATCAAAAAAACCAGCAGACCTCATTAGAAAATTGTATTGCGTAATCAAGAGTTTTGAAAACGTATATGATCAGACTCCGGTCTGTGCTGCCGCCTAGTGGACAATTGTAATACCGCAGCTCAAAATTCCCATCCTAACTCTGGGGTGGCAAATGTTTCAAAGCTGGGTTTAATATTATTGTATCATTCATTTCATTTTTAGCAATAGTTAAATACAATGAATTACATACTATTGCTGCAATTGGAATTGTAAAATGTAGACGAATAAACCATTAGAAAAAATATTAACAAAAGTTTGATATTATAAACCGTTTCCTATGCCATTACAGGTAAAATGGAGCAATAAAACGTGATAATTTGACCTGGATTATGAATAGGAACTACACTTCCCATCAGCCACTGCACCTCCCTGAACTATGTGCGGTCAGAGTTTGTGCACCTGTTTCAGATTTACAACTAATTAGCACTTAAGACTCACCTTGGTCTCATGGCCTCTTGGCCTTCACACACTCATGGTCACGGTTCTAGGTTTAGGGTGATTTCCTTGCTTCGTAACCGTGTCTCTTTTTTAAACAATGTAGTGCTTTTATAACAGTGGTGGTGAGTGTTTGCGGCATCTTTTTAAATGGGAATAATTGGCGCAATTTCTGTGTCCTATGAATTTTTACTCAATTAAGAGTCAAATTGTCACGCCCGATTAGCAGTGGATGTAAAATGATGTTTAAATCACTGGCTTTATGGTTATATGCTCAATTACACTATTTGTGCATTGTAAATGTGCATTATTGAGTAACTTCATGACTTCATGCTACACTGCAAATCTTGTGTGTCATCCATTCAAATTTCCTGACCCTGAAACACAGGCTTGCATTAGTTACTGTACATTTCTAACTCCCTCAATAGCTTTTTCCTCCCAAGCCAACACCTGTGTAGTGTGAGAGGATTACTTACCTACACATGAAAGCTTTTTCTCCTCATCATTCACAGAGCACATTAAAAACAAACACACCAAAAAAAATAATAAGGTATAAAAAATATCTGTCATCCATCTGAATGCATCACTGCTCACTTTCTGTTCTAATGTAACCCTTCGAAAGAAAGAAATGATGAATTTATATCATTCTAAACACCTGATTTATTTACATTACAAAGGATTCAACTGTGAAAATGTTTACTGGAGAACTTCAGGGATTTCTTGTGCTTTTTTTACATTTTATTTTTTTTTACATAGTCACGTCTAAAGTAGGGAAGGAATTATGCTGTTACAGAAAAAATGGAAAATGAATGTAATGTCACACAAGACAAAGCATGACCAAGCCAATGGTGATGTTTTTCCAATGACAGCATGCGATGCAATGTTTTATTCCTCTGCCACTGTCAGGGATCCACCTGCCACGCCCCCTTTGGTGGCTCTCTATGCCTCCACTCTCCATAGAGCTCCAGGTTTAACCACGCACACCTGGAGCTCATCATCACTCATGCCTCCACTCTCTCTGAAGCTCCAGGTTTAACGAGGCACACCTGAAGCTCATCACTCCACTCCTACATAAACCCCTCACTCACATTCACTCCCCGTTCGTTACTGTTTATGTTGGACTTCCCGTACTGCATGTTTTGGCGGTCCGGTTTTCATACAGGACTTCTTCCATCCGTTTCATCCGGACTCCAGAATCCCGTACCGGCTGCGCTTCCCCTCCCTGTGCATCTCGGGTCAGCTACACTTCTCCCAATGCGCTACTCGGACTATCTCTCTCAACCTAAGGACTGCCGTGTGTGTATGTGCGTGTGTGTATCTCTCTCTCACGCATGCCATTAAAACCCGAGCGAGCTGTACTCCGGCTTCTGCCTTTTGTTTCGCTCACACCGTGACAGCCACAGTCAGTTATAAAAAAATATACTCACAAAAAGCTCCTCAACATTACTGATGTTTCCTTTGTTGAATCTCGTTTCGTTAATTATAAATTATATATACAGTGGAACCCGGTTATGTCGATGTCGTAGGGGGTCGCCAAAAAGCATCGAGGTAACCGATGATCGAGATAAACGAAAATCTAAATGGCGGCAGTATATTAACGTGCTTGAAATTTCTTTATGTACATGATGTGCGTTAATAAATGAGAATGTGCATGCACGTGTTTTTGGAGGGTTTTTACACAACAGGTTGCCGCGATTTGTTTGATGAAGGCATGCTATAAAAATGTACATACGTTTGTTAACAACAAAAGGCATAAGTGCACCAACTAACAGCAGAGATTCACCAGTATACAATACAAACCACCGTCCATTCTCCATACAAACCTTTATTATATTCTCCAACATTATAAACACACAGATCGCTCAAAAAAAAAAAAACAGCGGCTGCACAGTGCCGTCTCACATTTAGTCCACATGTGGAGAAAAAAGAAAAATAAACAGTAACTAAGTTTCTGAAAACTTATGACCATCAGGCTGAAGTAATCCGCACAAACACACAAAGCAATGTGTCCGAAAAAACTTACGTCCGCGATGCCGAGGGGGGAGAGAGAGAGAGAGAGAGAGAGAGAGAGAGAGAGAGAGAGAGAGTGAGTTTGTGAATGGAAAAAATATGGAAATTAAAAAATACCGCGACCGGCAGCACCCGGAAGATCTAAAACCGAACCCGAAACCAAAACCGAGGGACAGAAAAGTCTCATACGTGAACGGCTGAAGGGGGCGTGGCAGGTGCTTTCTCGGCCGCTTTCTCTGAAGCTCCCGGCTTCAACTCCTTACCGAGAGAGCCGTGCTCCTTACCGAGCGCGCGCGCGTCGCTCCTTACCGAGAGAGCCGTGCTCCTTACCCTGCACGCGCGCGCGCGCTCGGTAAGGAGCACGGCTCTCTCGGTAAGGAGCGACGCGCGCGCGCTCGGTAAGGAGTTGAAGCCGGGAGCGCCACGCCACGCCACGCTACAGGAAACACTATTGTTTCATCTGAGCTACAGCGGAAAACAACTCCTTTTGTTTCCCTTTAAAGTCCCTTTAACTCTCTTACACATTACAATTATAAAATATAAAAACATTATATATTTACAATTTTGTCAACAAATGTTGCATGTTTTACCTATTGATCATTACCCGTTCCTTTTTTTATATTTCAAGATTTTAATATGTAAATGCAATTACATGTGATTGTATTTATGTGTATTTACAAGAGTGAGAACATTTCAAACTTCCACTGCAAGTTCTGATCCAAAGGCATTGGGCTTTGCATCAGAAGATCACAGGTTCAAATCCCACCACCACCAAGCTGCCACTGCTGGGCCCTTGAGCAAAGCCCTAAAACCCTCCCCTGCTCAGTTGTAAGTCGCTCTGGATAAGGGCGTCTGCCAAATGCCGCAAATGTAAATGTAAATGTAAAGTTAAAACAGAGGGGAAACAGAAAGATTCAGACAGGAAGCAGAAGCAACTTAGCAAAATAAGTGCAAAGGAAGTTATGACGTGTGTAAGCAAACGTTCCCACCTATGTCTGGGGGTAGTCTAGATTAGTCTGAGTGGTGAGTAAAGAATTGTGAAGCTTATAACAAAAAAGCATTTCAATTAGGTGAAGCAAAAACAATACATAAAGTCTTTTCCGGACTATAAGCCGCTACTTTATTCCCACGTTTTGAACCCCACGGCCTAAATAACGAAACGGCTTATTTATGGATTTTTCCTGGGTTTTTCCCGGTTTCACAAACTTCGAGCCAAAAAACTGAACCCCATAACATTAGACCAATTTCATTTCCGAACGGAAACGAAAAAACGCACCTCACCTGTGTTCTGAGCTGCACGGCATCGGGAGAAAAAAGTTTTTTTTAAACGCACGACGATGCCAAAAGATAAACTCCCGAGAGAAATAGTTGTGAAAGGAAGGAGTAAGACAGTGAACAATGACTTTCTTGGTTGGCTACTGTTTAGATACAAGCCGTTGTAACGCGTTGAGTCTGGGTGAAGGGAGAGCTCGCTAACTCCAGTTACAACAGAAATCATATAAGCACAGACAGGTTTCCAAAACTCGTGCTTTTTTATTATTCTTGGCAACAGCGTTACGGGTTAGTCAAAGAAACTTGGAAATGAGCATCAGAAAATAATAAGGACATATTCCTCGGTCTTGCACACATGCAGTAATACCGGAAAAAATGCAGTGGCAGGCTGTTCCCAAAATACCGCTATGCTCCTAAAGGAAGCGCAATGTTTCACCCGTTACACCGTGAGTAAACGTCTTTCGTTAAAGCCTGTGTAAGGTTCATTAGTTTTATAAGTGCGGCTTATAGACAGGTGCGGATTATTTATGTTCACAATAAAAATATTTGTGAAATTCAGTGGATGCGGCTTATATATGGGTGCGCTTTAAAGTCCGGAAATCACGGTAATATTAATTAACATTTTCCCGAAGTAAATTAACAAGATTTTTAATTAAATTGTGTTATTCTTATATACCATTTATTTATTCTTTATGTATTAATATTTGAAAAGTTTTAAGTCTCTATGTAGATTAACAGTACTAGTATTTAAAGGTTAACTAAAATAAATGAATAAATTAATTTCAGTTTTATGTTTGTTCATTTCCACATTGCACATGTAAACCTGCAGAGGCTAAAAAATGTAAATGTAAAAAAAAAAATTAACAAGCCACAACAATAGACAATTACTTTCGATTTGAATCTCACTTTTTTTATTCTTTTCCAGCCGGAACATATTTTTTGAGTTTATTTTTTGTAATATATACCATAATTCTCATTTTGAAAATTGGAATCATTTCACACTACTGTAAATTATGCCACAAAAAAACACAAATTGCCACAAATTGCATTTAATATTTTATAAATGTTACAGTATATGCGCATAAATTCATAGTGCATTGTAACATAGTTCAGTATTAATTGTAACAACAAATATTTACTGTGAACAAATGTAATAAAACCTTCAAAACAAAATTACTTATACAACATTTGAAGTGTTTTGTTTAAGGACAACTAGCTCGGCATGCTTGTATTGTTTCAACACAATCGTTTGTGGAGTTAATTCACTGGTAGGAGTAATGCAAGCTGCTGTAGCTGAGGTGTTATGGTAGTATAGTTGTGGTGATTCAGCTATTAATAATTTCAGTAACAAAACAAAAGTTGTTTGTTCATTTAGCAGCACCTCCAAGATACCATGGTTAGACAAGACACTTTCACCCAGTTGCATCTTATTTCAGTGATCTACAGTATGTGATATTACAGCAGTTTTACAGTTGTTGCCAAATACTGTAAAATTTAAAGCACTTCATTTCTAATGTATAATTAACAGAGTAGGGCCTCATTTTGTCACTAGCCTCAATTCTTCATGGCATGGATTCCACAAAATGATGGAAACATTCTTTGGAGATTATGTTCGCTGTTGACATGATTACATCACACAATTCCTGCAGATTTACAAATAAACTTTTATCTTCTTCTAGCTTGGAAGGGCATCCAGCATAAAACATTTGCCAAATCAAATATGCGAAAAGGTCGATCCGCTGTGGCGACCCCTAATGGGAAAAGCCGAAAAAAGAATAAACATATATATATATATATATATATATATTTTTTTTTTTTATATGCACCAAATCCTTCAACAATTTTGGAGACTAGTGAATGTTTGATTACTTCCTTCACATGTAAGATATTTTACTCGCTAACAGATATTCATGACCTCTTCTGCAATCTACCTCTAATCAGGTATATATCAACTAAATATTAATCATCCTCATCTTCACAAATATTATATTTTATTTTCATGTTTTTTTCCTATGGTATTTGAGAACAATTCTTTAAGTTGCGCTAACTCTTTGTCCTTTTCAGAATTTACGGTCTGTTGATTTGGCAGTGAAATCCATATAGACTGCTGGTTTTGTGGCAAAATAACTCTAATAAACAGTATTTCTTCCATCCTTGCAACTCTGCCATACATTTCCTTTATTTTCTCTCCAATTTCCCTTATTAACTCATGTTTCTCTTTCAACTTGGAAACCATTTTCTTATTTCCAGGATTACTTTGTCGTGTCTCTAACTCTTTTATATCTTCTGCATATTTCTTATTATTCTTCTCTATGACTTTAAGTTTATTCTCCATTTCAAGTTCCACTTGTCTGATTGGAGCATCTTTCTCCTGGCGTTCTCTCTCCATATCTTTAATCATCTGAGAAATCTCACTTGCATTTTTGTTTCTGATGAGCATCTTTTCTATTTGTTCTAGCAGTTCTGAGACCTGAGAACCTCCACTGTCCTTAATGTTAAGACAGTGAAACCTGTTCCCACATTTTTCTACAAGTCTCCTGGTCTTCAGATCTCCTGATTGGATAAACTCTTCGATTTGTCTCTCCTGAAGTTTATCAGAATCTGTGAAAAGGATCATGGTGTTGGACCAACATTTTTTTCCAAAAATCTCCTCCATTGTTTCAGGTGACACGTGTGTTTCATCTACATTGTGGACTTTGTCTTCTGAATTCTTTACAGGTATGACCAGGAGGAAAGCTTGTGGTCCCACACTCTGTTTCACTTCCTGAATTTCAGGAGAAGACCCATCAAGATTGTCCACCATGATCACCTTCCTTCCAGCTGAAGCATGTGTGCTCTGACTCTGCTCTGTGGCTGTAGCTGTAGATGTTGTAGCCAGGTTCACCTCCTCTCTGCCCTGGATAATGTTTTTTGCTTCAGTCTTATCAGATCCACTCTCCCCCACAAGCACCAACCGCAGTTCTGTTGTGATAATTAACTCTAAAACAAAACATTAACTGTTATTTCTTGTCATGGATTTTTACACAAATTAAAGTAGCAGAAGAAAGAATATAATGTTCAACCACTAACACTGCTAACGGTTGCAAACATAGCAGAGGACCACAAAAAATCCAACTCTGTCATTCTGAGTGTGATGGTGGAGAATGGCCCCCAGGAAGGAAGTGTATCAAGGTATATTGCGTGATACCTGCCCTTTCTGGTCTTCTGTGGTAGTTATAAAGTGACTTGTCTACATATTTCTGTTTTAATGTGTTCATGTTGTCTTGAAATCATAGCTCTGATGCGTCATTGTGCCAAAAAACTGGCACAATGACCTTAGGGTGGTTCCTTGGGTAAAATGTCCAGAGTGGCATAGTCATCCATAATCAATAATACCCCATGTTGCCACAACAACAAGTAAATACAGGATATATTTACCAATGACAGTTAGGTATTTAATCAAACACAAATCCATCATTTTTAAGAGTGTAACTTGTTCATGAACAGGCGAATTACAAAGTTGATTTTACCTAAAATCTATTGTCCTTAGTACGACATTGGTTTCACAATGCACACATTATAGATATACAATTATACAATTATACATCAGCGACAAAACTCTTCTCTATTTATTATACATTTAAAAATATTTAAATAAATGTATCATAACTTACACACTTACCTTTGTTCACACCTAATGCTTCTTCCTTTTTTAAAAGTTCTTTTTTTACGTCTTCCAGTTTTTTAATGTCCTCAGAAAACATATCTGTAGTTAAAAATCCATCCAGATAACCATATTTAAAAACAATAATCATTGTACATTATAGTGTTCATAAATAAAAAACAAATATGCTGTATTCTTTGACTAAGCTCCTGGTGTACGCTGTTTAAATTTATTATAACGGTTGTGTTATATCACAGTCATTACACTTACCAACAGCCTTTATATATTCACGTTCTTGTTTTTGGCTTTCAGATGTGGTACATGGCTGTTACATAAAAAACATGTAATAATTCACTGTGTCTTATTAGTTTAAAAAAAATGATTTTAAATAAGGATAAGATTACATAACACTACTGTAAGAAAGGTTGTAAGATGTACGCTGATCCAACGTGCATTAAATATTAGCATAACTCAGACCACAAAATAGCTGTATATATATTTCTGTTCTACCTAAACTAAAATATCTTCAGTAAAGAAAAAAAGAATCAACCCAGTCATTTCAGTTGCACAAGCCAGTGCACTCTTAGTGGCGGTCCCAAGCTCGGATAAATGGGGAGGGTTGCGTTATGAAGGGCATCCAGCGTAAAAACATGTGCCAAATCAAATATGTGGATCACGAATCAGAATTTAATACTGGATCGGTTGAAGCCCAGATTACCAACGACCACTGCATTGTTAGCCAACAGGGTACCGTTGGGCTACTGTTGGCCGAAGTAGGAGAAGGAGAGGAGGAAGACGTCTACAGAGACGGCAGGGAAAGGAGCAGTGTAGGAGAGTGGAGGTTCGGGTTGGTACTTTAAATGTTGGTACTATGACGGGTAAAGGGAGAGAGATAGTTGATATGATGGAGAGGAGAAAGGTAGATATGTTGTGTGTTCAGGAGACCAAGTGGAAAGGGAGTAAGACCAGGAATATTGGAGGTGGATTTAAACTGTTCTATCATAGTGTAGATGGAAAGAGAAATGTGTGGGGGTGATCCTGAAGGAAGAGTACAGTAAGAGTGTAGTGAAGGTGAAGGAATGAGGAATGCAGGAAATTGGGATCAGGTGATGGGCAGGATGACGGACGAGGTCAGACAGGATTCTTCATGGACTATGATGTTTGTGGATGATATTGTGATTAGTGGTGAGAGTAGGGAGCAGGTGGAGAAGAGCCTGGAGAGGTGGAGATATGCGCTGGAGAGAAGGGGAATGAAAGTCAGTAGGCGTAAGACAGAGTACATGTGTGGGAATGAGAGGGAGGGCAGTGGAGGGGTGCGGTTGCAGGATGAAGAGGTGGAAAAGGTGAAGGAGTTCAGGTACCTGGGATCAACAGTGCAGAGTAATGGAGAGTGTGTTAGAGAAGTGAAGAAAAGAGTGTAGGCAGGGTGAAGTGGGTGGAGAAGAGTGATAGCAGGAGTGATTTGTGATAGAAGAGTATCTGTGAGAGTGAAAGGGAAAGTTTATAGGACTGTGGTGAGACCTGAGATGTTGTATGGTTTAGAGACAGTGGCATTGAGTAAAAGACAGGAGGTGGAGCTGGAGGTAGCAGAGCTGAAGAGGGACAGCACATGTAGTTTTGGAGACAAGGTGAGGGAGGTGAGATTGAGATGGTTTGGACATGTGCAGAGGAGGGACATGGGGTATATCAGTAGGACAATGCTGAGGATGAACCCACCAGGAAGGAGGAAAATAGAAAGACCAAGGAGGAGGTTTATGAATGTGGTGAGTGAAGACATGCAAGAGGAAAGAGGCAGATGTTGAGGACAGGGTGGTATGGAGACGGATGATCCACTGTGGTGACCCCTAATAGGAGAAGCCGAAAGAAGAAGAAGAAGAAGAAGATGAAGAAGAAGAAGAAGAATAGGAAAGGAACAAATAAACAAAATGTAGGCATAGTTTCCATACTCATGTCACGGAAGCAGAAGCAGATGCAAATTCAATACACTTAACAAAACATGAGAAAAAAATGATTGACTTTACAGTGTGCAGTGAATGATGCAGTTCTAAACACAATTGCTAACAGGATACAGATGAATCATGTGCACAGACATTAGACATGGACTCGTTATGTACAGTCGCTGATTGGAAATGTAGTCCATAACCTAAACCTGACAACTCACCTGTGTGCCTTGTTTACTTTGTTTACTAATTTCTTTGCGTCGTGAGTCTTTTGCTAGATTCTCTTTCTAATGGGGTAAAACAAAGTACACAGAATTCTGGCCATTATAAACATTATTAATAAAAATGAGCATTTATGAAAATATATATAAAAATACATTGAATAATATTTTTTTTATCTAAATTGTCACTCTACTCATTCTATTTATGAATATGATTCTACTCATTTCAGTTAATATGTACACTGGACCGAATTCACATACACAGAATTCAAAGTTCATTGAATAATTTAAAGTTAATTGAATTCTGGTCTACTTTACTGCATACACAAATTCAAGAAAAGGAAAAGAAATCAGTGGAAATGTGTTTCCATACTCACACGTGTAGAAGGTCTCTGTTCACTTTTAATATTTGTTTCGAACCACTCTAAATAAGTAAAATCAATTTTATTAATTGTTTTCCATTCATAATAAGAGCCTTATTTTGTAAAACAACTCATTTATGTATAAAGTACCAAATATTTTTACCTGTAAAGAATGGGATCTGTATCTAAAATATAAAACAAAGTTTAAGCAGTATACTCATACAACTCCAGAATTGTTTAAATTATATAGTCTCATCAAATGAACAAACATGGATGAATTAATAGAATAATACCATGGACAGAACCAAAATTTCAAGGCTACAAAATTTGCTGCGAAACCTTGAATTATGGTCCTGAAGGCTCCTACTTAGGTTTGTGTCATTGCTGTTTGTCCAATTCAGCCTTACTTCCTGTTGGAAACTTCTCTGTTAGATACAATAATTACAGGAAGGCCTCATGAAGTTATAAATTCTTTTGAAAACTTTTCGAGGCTCAAAATAATTTATAACTTCATATGTGGTAATCCAGGGGTATCCATGGAAACATGGTTCAAAAGTTATGACAATAAACAAACCTCCAAATAAGACCTAAAGTTGAACTTTGGAGAATTAGGAGCACTTGTCCAAAATCTGGTTAGAATGTTCCCTAGACCCTCCTTAATGCATCCATCAGAGTTCACAAACTGACAAATTAGCCATATTAATAAAAAATATATATTATAATAATGATTATAATAATTATTGCATTTATTTTTAAAAATGCACAATTATAAAAAAAAATCTTTTTTAAATAATTGTGTTTACTGTTTATTTTGTTGAAGCATTTAAATAACTCTGGAATTCTGGATTGTATACTTAATAATTGCTGGTATGAATATGCAGAAATGTATATCTTGTCTTCAGAATGAACAGCAATATATTCTTAATTTTTTGTTGCTTTTTCCTCTACAAGGGAACATATTGCTGGTGAAAGATCATATCAGTGATACCTTATTCATGAATAAGAGCTTGGAAAAACAATCATTTGTTAAAATAAATACCTTTGTTTGTGTTTTTATCTGTGTTTTAATATTGTTGATGACATCAGCATTCCTCGTGCATTGCAGTAATCCCTGATCTTCATGGAACAGACAGTCATATGTGATCATATTCTCTCTGGTTACGGCTCTGCTGCTGTCTGGTACTACACTCTCTGGATCAAACGTGTGATGGAGCACCACCAGAACAGCAGGTTTTGTGGCTTTTGAAAAATATAAAAATATTAATTTACACATTTTAGATAATAAAGTTATGAGTTTTAACTACAAATTAGTAAAAAAAAAAATTGTTTTCTACCTGAAATTTTATGAAGACTTTTCTCTGCTGCTTCAATGTCAGTTCCAGCTCGAGACACAACAGGGCAGAAAACCAGAATGAAATCACATTCATCCACTGTTTTCACCTCCTGCAGACAGGGTGAGCTCTTTTTTAGCCGATCCATGAAATCTTTATCAGATTTCAATGTTTTTCCAGTTACATGAATAAGGAATTTGTTCCCGAGCAATACAGGTTTTATATTTCCTGTGAATAAAGACAAATAACTTGTATAAATAATAAAATATTTATTCCCTTGAAATGCTCAAGCCAGTGTGGGCCTGTAGGAAACAAACAACAACAAAAAGTTTTTGATCATCATTTCTGAAACATTAATGTGATGAATCATGATGTCTGATTGATCTGCAAATTACATACTATTGCTTTGTTGTGAATTAGAAAAAAGCTTTTGATGTGAATTTGTCCCAGCAATCCTTTGATCTTCTGAGGTTTCCCTTTGTTTTGATTTATCTTCTGAACTTGTACTGGGCTTTTCAGCTTCTGGCTTTGACTGATCCGTCTGGAACTGCTCTTGCGGCTCTTCACAGTTGCTAGCCATCTTATTTCGCTACAAGACACAAACAAATTGATAATGAAATATAAACAAAATTCTTGTTCATTGATGATCATTCATGTGTCCTAACTCGGGCTATAACAATAAGCATTACTACTGTTACTAATGTCCTAAATTATTTGCGTAAATAAATTTATTAAAAAGGAAATAATAAATAAAATGTAGCTATGTTTTGTTATTTTAAAATTAGTATGTTAATATGTATAATGTATAATATGTTTATTGTTGATAGATAAAGTTCATTGAATTTATTACTAACCTAAAAATAAATGCATTCACATTCAGAAAGAATAAAGAAAAGAAACACATGAAAATAAATAATGCAATGAGTTTTCTTCCATGAGTGGAAGATCTTTGTTCAATTTAATTTTTTATATTTAACAATCCTAAATAAGTAAATGTAATTATATAAAGTTAAGTGAATGTAATTATATCACATACATGATAATATTATACTATTTTAAACAATTACTTAATATTTTTCTTTTATAATATTTATTCTGCTTCTGATTGATAAAATTATGAATGTGTACGTAATCATTACTGGTAAGAATGAAACTTTATATGAAGAAATACATGTCTTGTCTTCATAATGCTACAAACAGCTATATTTTATAAATTTGTCTATTTCTACATGAACACACAGTATTTTGTGTAAAAAGTCACAGCTGTTATTCCTCATTCGTGGGAATAGAAGGAGCTTGTATTTATAGGAACTTGCAAAACCAGTAATCATTAATTCAAATAAACACCTCTGGTAATGTTTGCTTTCCAGTGCTGTCACTGTTACTGTTACTTGTGTCATCAAAACGTGTACTGGGCTTGTTGTCTTCTTCTGGAGTATCCACTGGTTCTGACTGATCCATCTGTGGTTTCTCAGGGTTCTCATTACAGTTGTGAGCCATGTTACCTGGATACAAGTCACAAACAAATTGCTAAATGATCATTTGGGCTACAAAATAACAATAAACACGGCATTACTTGGTTTTTGCAAAGATATAGATGTGACCATTGTTAGGAAAATATTTGATAAGTTGAATATTTACTAAATAAATAAATTTGAACACTTCAAATGTGGTAGCCATGTATTCCAAATCCCACACCACATCTTTAACATTAATTAATACTCTGATTAAGTGCACAGTTTTTTCAGCTACACAAGGATTTAATGGTTGTTGTTTTTTTTTATCTTGTATATTTGTTTGCTACTTTAATCCTGGTCTGTTTCTTTAATTATCATTATCTCTGCTATCTGCTATTAAATTTGTCTAAAACTGCAGCCACATCTGTCTTTTTTTTTGCTTTTCCTGTTTTAAAAACGGCTGATATTCAAGATCTAGGGAGCTTTTTTCCCCTTTAGAACTGTTTAAAACAATGAATAGTGTAACAGCATCACTGTTATAGAAAACAATATAACAGAAGTACAGTAGCACAGACATTTCAGACAAACTTGTAAGAACTCGTGCAGATAAAATAATTCACTTACATCGTACACACACACACACACACACACACACACATGATCATTCACACACACACACACACACACACGCACACACACACACACACACACACCACACACGCACGCACACACACACACATGATCATTCACACACACACATACACGCACACGCACACACACACACACACACACACACACACACACACACACACACACACATGATCATACACACACACACACACACGCACACACGATCATTCACACACACACGTACACACACACACACACACGCACGCACACACGCACACACACACACACACACACACACATGATCATTCACACACACACACACACACACACGCACACACACGATCATTCACACACACACACACACACGCACACACACGCACGCACGCACACACACACACACACGTACACACACACACACACACGCACACACACGCACGCACGCACGCACACACACACACACAGCCCCCACAACATAAATGAATTGAATAAATAAGCAAGATTTTGTATAATGCATGTAGAAAATACCTGCTGCTTCTCCACTGCTCTATCAGAATGACTGTGCAAACACACACACACACTTTCACTTTTGTTTTTAATAACTGAACGCTTCATCAGTATGAACTCTGTACATACTTTTGCTTTCTGTTTTTATTGTGTGATCATCATTGTTTCTGATTGTTGACCTTTAGAACATCATAAACTTTTTTTCTGGTATGGGTTCAGAATTTGGCTTTTTTTAATGAATTTTAATTGGAAAGAGATTTTTTAGAAATAAACCCAACATGGCCTGCTTTTCATAAGAAAATAACTATAATCCTATAAAACCATTTTCTTTAGAATTTGGACTTTAAAAAATAAAAAAACATTACTTTTTTATAGAAACGCATAAACATATGTTTGTCTTTAGATCTTGTTCCCAATTATTCTCTCACCAGCTTCTTTCATGAAGTAAAAAATATACAAACAGAAATAAATTCATTATTTTAGAATGATCCTGAAGGAGAAGTGTTGGTTTGACCATCAAGTTTATTACATAAAAACATCAAACTTCATATCAGCATATACATTATCCAATCAATATTATATATGAGATAAACGAGTACAGTAAAAGACTTGGAAAGTAGAGTAGAGAGAGGAAGTGGAGGACTGGGAAACATGGTAAAGTTTGGAAAAACAGAACTCATATATGCAACAATTAACAAACGAAATATTATATACACACACACACACACATATATATATATATATTAACAGTAATATATATTAACAGTTAACATACTTCTCCACATTTCATGCACGGTAATCTTCATTTCATTTCTCTCTGCCTCCATGGTGACCCCTTCTTCATTCACTTCCTGGCTTCCTATCTCAATATTTTCATTGAGTTGTTTCACATGTGGCTCCATCGCCTGATTTTTGGGTTTTCTCATTATTATTTTATTCCCTGCTTCATCAAGTTTCTTTCATTTCTAACTAATCTTTTCCTCAATCTTTCCAATGTAAGCAAACAGATATCTTCAGATAAATGTCACTGCTATAGAAATTTCCCCACTGTGGGACGAATAATTTATCTTATCTTATAGAATTACTCACTTCCGTTCACCATCTTCTCTATCTTCTCAAACAACTCAGAAACTTGTGAACCACCTCCACTCTCCTTAATGTTGAGACAGAAAAACCTGTTCCCACATTTCTCTAAAAGGGTCTGGACCTCCTCATTTTCTGATTGGATCAAAATCTCAGTATTTTTTCTCTGATGTTCATCAGTAATAGTAAAAAGTATTATGGTATTCCTGTAACATCCTTCTCCAAACATCTCCTCCATCTTTGGAAGAATCACTTTTAATTCATCTTCTATATGAACTTTGTTTGTGTAATGCCTCACTGGTATGACCAGGAGGACGGCATGAGGGCCTGGAGAGGACATCTGGACACAGAGATCTACATCTTCTCTTACTTTCTCAGGAGAAAGTCCAGGAGAGAACCAGTCAGGAGTCTCCACCACAATCACCTTCTTCCCAGCCACCTCCCCCAGTGTGCTCTCACTCTGCTGGGTGGATGTAGATGTAGCTGCAGTTGCAGCAGCCTGGATCTTCTCATCTATGCCCAGGATGGTGTTTCTTGCTGAACTTTTTCCAGAGTCCTTTCTTCCCAACATCACTAACCTCAGTGGAGATTCTGGAAATTTAGAATATTTTACATCTCAATGAAAAGAATAAAAAGGTAAAAATGCATGTTATTTGTGCTTCTGTCACTAGGGTTATAAGAGAAAAGATTTGTTTTCTATTATTAGAGAGGAGTAAAGGATTAGGAAGTAATGTGGAATGAATATAAATCCAATCAAAATAATACAAAAATATAATTTTTAAAAGTTCAATTGCTCATGTTATATTACGACTCCCCAAAACCCACTTTTGAAACCACCGCTTACCAACTGCATACAGTGTAAATTTCAGAAAAACAGAGTACATACTTTCATACGCATTTTTCTCCAGATCTTGTTCCGGGTTTTTTGGTTCTTCTAAGCTTTCGTACTAAAAAAGAAGATAATGAGAGATGATTTTGTAACAAATCTAAAATCAGGTATAATGCACAGGTTTCTTGAACAAATCAAATTTAATATTATTGTATTTTTATTACTCTCAATCTTTCACTTGTAAACCTTTATGTCGTTGCTAACATACACAACACACACACACACACACACACACCACAGAATAAAAAAATTTCTTTCATTTTTATATATATGCTGTTATTACAGTATTGAAGTCAAAGAATATTACCTTACTGCAATTACAATGGAATAGATTCCAGATCCAGAACCACACAGTCCGCAGACATTTAACTAATAAATATAAATAATAATGAATAATTAGCAATAACATCACAATTGATTGTAGCAACATGAATATATTTATGAAACAATATTATTGCAGTCATCTTCATCTCAAATAAAATCCTTCTAAATGTGCATAATCTATAATCTTTATAAATAAAAATACATACCGAAAGAGCTCCAAAAAGTTCCACCTGTCTCCTGAAAGAAAAAAGTCAACATATCAGTTACACACCTTTTGCAGTAACCAGTTTACAAATGCTTTTGAAAGTGGGTGAAGAAAAAGTTTGAACCCTCTTATTATGCTTCCTGGATCCCACTTGAAAATCTGATGTGTACTAACAAGAAAATAAAAACTGTGTGACAAAAATCGATTTCATTCTCTTACCTACTACAATATATAACTCTATAAACCTGCCAAAACTATTACACAAAATAAACAAATCAAACAAACAAATGCAAATTGAATGATATGCATCATATAATTCCTGGAATTTACATAACATTGCTTAATAATAAAATAATAAAATAATAAAATAATATAATTAAAAGTGCACTCTTAGTGCCGGTCACAAGCCCGGATAAATAGGGAGGGTTACGTTAGGGAGGGCATCCAGCGTAAAAACATGTGCCAAATCAAGCAAGAGTGATTTGTGATAGAAGAGTATCTGTGAGAGTGAAAGGGAAAGTTTATAGGACTGTGGTGAGACCTGAGATGTTGTATGGTTTAGAGACAGTGGCATTGAGTAAAAGGCAGGAGGTGGAGCTGGAGGTAGCAGAGCTGAAGATGTGGAGATGTTCATTGGGAGTGACGAGGATTAGAAATGAGTTTATTAGAGGGACGGCGCATGTAGGACGTTTTGGAGACAAGGTGAGGGAGGTGAGATTGAGATGGTTTGGACATGTGCAGAGGAGGGACATGGGGTATATTAGTAGGAGAATGCTGAGGATGGAGCTGCCAGGAAGGAGGAAAAGAGGAAGACCAAGGAGGAAGTTTATGAATGTGGTGAGAGAAGACATGCAGGTAGGTGGTTTAAAAGAGGCAGATGTAGAGGACAGGGTGGAATGGAGACGGATGATCCGCTGTGGCGCCCCCTAATTGGAGAAGCCGAAAAAAGAAGATGAAGAATAGGAAAGGAACAATTAAACAAAATGTAGGCATATTTTTGTATTTTGCATTGTTTCCATACTCATGTCACGGAAGCAGAAGCAGATGCAATTTCAATACACTTACATGCATGTATATAAAACACACAGAACTATGGTTAAACATAACTAACATAACAAAACATAACATAACAAAATGTGCTGCGAAACCTTATTATAACAATAATTACAATAACAATAATAAAAGAAAAAAAGAAGGAGTAAAAGAAGGAAAAATAAAGGTAGAATAAGTTAAATATAAACCTACATTCCTTTGCTCATAATAATAATATTAACCTTTATTTTGAAAAAAAGCACAATTATTTAAAAAATCTTTTTTGAATAATTGTGTTTACTGTTTATTATTTTAAAGCATTTAAATAACAGCAAAATGTTCTTAATAGTTCCCTTATTCAAGGGTATACATGAATAAGAGCTTGGAAAAACAAATCATTTGTTAAAATAAATACCTTTGTTTGTGTTTTTATCTGTGTTTTAATATTGTTGATGACATCAGCATTCCTCGTGCATTGCAGTAATCCCTGATCTTCATGGAACAGACAGTCATATGTGATCATATTCTCTCTGGTTACGGCTCTGCTGCTGTCTGGTACTACACTCTCTGTATAAAACGTCTGATGGAGCACCACCAGAACAGCAGGTTTTGTGGCTTTTGAAAAATATAAAAATATTAATTTACACATTTTAGATAATAAAGTTATAAGTTTTAACTAGAAATTAGTAAAAAAAAAGATTGTTTTCTACCTGAAATTTTATGAAGACTTTTCTCTGCTGCTTCAATGTCAGTTCCAGCTCGTGACACAACAGGGCAGAAAACCAGAATGAAATCACACTCATCCACTGTTTTCACCTCCTGCAGACAGGGTGAGCTCTTTTTTAGCCGATCCATGAAATCTTTATCAGAATTCAATGTTCTTCCAGTTACATGAATAAGGAATTTGTTCCCGAGCAATACAGGTTTTATATTTCCTGTGAATAAAGACAAATAATTTGTATTATCATTTTTATGAACATTTATCCCCTTGAAATGCTCAAGCCAGTGTGGGCCTGTAGGAAACAAACAACAACAAAAAGTCATCATTTCTATAACATTAATGTGATGGATCATGATGTCTGATTGATCAAAGTAAGCAATTAGATTTTTAGATAGGTTTTATCTGCAAATTACATACTATTGCTTTGTTGTGAATTTGAAAAAAGCTTTTGATGTGAATTTGTACCGGCAATCTTTTGATCTTCTGAGGTTTCCCTTTGATTTGTTTTATCTTCTGAACTTGTACTGGGCTTTTCATCTTCTGGTACAGTGTTCATTGGCTTTGACTGATCCTTCTGGAACTGCTCTTGCGGCTCTTCACAGTTGCTAGCCATCTTATTTTGCTACAAGACACAAACAAATTAATAATGAAATATGAACGAAATTCTTGTTTATTGATGATCATTCATGTGTCCGAACTCGGGCTACAAAATAACAATAAGCATTACTACTGTAACTAATGTCCTAAATTATTTGCATAAATAAATTTAGTAAAAAAAGGATATAATATATAAAATCTAGCTATGTTTCAAAATTTTGAAGTTCGTATTTTAATATTGTACAATTAATATTGTATTGTAAAATTGTACATTGGACCCGAAATTTGTATTGTTGTTGGATAAAGTTCATTCAGAAAGAATAAAGAAAAGAAACACATGAAAATAAATAATGCCATGTGGTTTCATACTAACATTTTTATTTATATTTAACAATTCTAAATGAGTAAATGTAATTATATAAAGTTAAGTAAATGTAATTATAACCCATACATGATAAAAACATTATGATATTTTAAACAATCACTTAATATTTTTATTTCTTAATATGTTTTATGTTTCTGATTGATGATATTCTGATTGTATACTTAATCATTACTGGTCAAAATGAAAATGTATATGTAGAAATACATGTCTTGTCTTGCTAGTTGTTTATTGATTCTGTACCTCTGCTACCTGCTATTAAATTTGTCTAAAACTGCAGCCACATCTGTCTAGTGCCTTATATGTATTCAGTAGAGTAACTCTGTTTATAAAGAGGAAGTTAATAAGGAAGTACATTTTTTTTGCTTTTCCTGTTTTAAAAAAACGGCTGAAATTCAAGATCTAGGGAACTTTTTTCCCCTTTAGAACTGTTTAAAACTATTAATACTGTAACAGCACTATAGTTATAGAAAACAATATAACAGAAGTACAGTAGCACAGACATTTCAGACAAACTTGTAAGAACTCGTGCAGATAAAATAATATAATTACATCACACACACACACACACACACACACACACACACACACACACACACACACACACACACACACACACACACACACACTGCCCCCACAACATAAATGAATTGAATAAATAAGCAAGATTTTGTATAATGCATGTAGAAAATACCTGCTGCTGCTCCACTGCTGCACTGCTCTATCAGAATGACTGTGCAACACACACACACACACACACACACTCACACACACACACACACACACACACACACACACACACACACACACACAGCCTCCACAACACACACTGTGTTCTTGAATAATGCTGCTCCACTGCTCCACTGCTCCACTGCAGAATGACTGTGCAAACACACAAGACACTTTCACTTTTGTTTTTAATAGCTGAATAATTCATGAGTATGAACTCTCTCACTGCCGGCTTTGTGTACTTTGTGTAACACTTGATTTTATAGACTCACACACACCCTGAATTTGATGCCTGTTTTAGGATTGAAATAATTTGGCTTGATTTAAGTGATTATAATTCAGCAGTGTTGAACTCTAACATCAGCAACTATACACGTAGATTTGATTACCACCTACACATCATGTGCTCTGAAGGCAGACGTGTAACTCAGAACATTCATTATGTGTTTTATATACTGAAGGTGGAATCTGATGTTTTAATACCACTATACTTTCAATCATTTCTATAACTGTAATATTTTCACTATATTTTATATGTAAGTATTGAAAATGCATTAATTTCTCTACCTTGACTATTTTATTATTATTATAGTATACGTTTCCTGTTACTGTACATACTTTTGCTTTCTGTTTTCATTGTGTGATCATCATTGTTTCTGATTGTTGACCTTTAGAACATCATAAACTTTTTTTGGCTTTTTATTTTTTAATGAATTTTAATTGGAAAGAGATTTTTTAGAAATAAAAATCCCAACATGGCCTGCTTTTCATAAGAAAATATGAATTTTTTATTTTTTTTTTTTTTGTAAAAAACACTACTTTTTAATAGGAAGACTTAAAAAAAACTTTTTGTCTTCAGATCTTGTTCCCAATTATTCTCTCACCAGCTTCTTTCATGAAGTAAAAAATATACAAACAGGAATAAATTCATTATTTTAGAATGATCCTGAAGGAGAAGTGTTGGTTTGACCATCAAGTTTATTACATAAAAACTTCATATCAGCATATACATTATCCAATCAATATTATATATGAGATAAACGAGTACAGTAAAAGACTTGGAAAGTAGAGTAGAGAGAGGAAGTGGAGGACTGGGAAACATGTTAAAGTTTGGAAAAACAGAATTCATATATGCAACAATTAACAAATGAAATATTATATACACACATATATATATATATCATGTTTCCCTGAAAATAAGACCAGGTCTTAGATAAAGGTTTTATTTTTGGGTGATGTCTAATTTTCATGTACAACAATCTACCAGTACATTTATTTATGTATGGTCCAAAAATCTATATATCATCCACTTCATCACTTGCACAAAGGCACCTGCTTGGGTATTTACGAATACTTATTAGTAATTAATCAATACATTCAATACATTATGTATTGCATCAGACCTATGGTTCTCCCGGCTGACGATCTTAACTAGGGCTTATTTTCAGGGAAAAAAAGTATATATATGTATATAAAGACAATGAAATAATAATTCAGGGCTTGTAGCATTCTATTCTATACAGAGCTTTACTGCAGTGCCTCAATATTGTGATTTTTTTTGTTTGTTTTCTTTATTGTACCTGTTTATTATTAACCATTACACAGATGAAATACACTTTACTTGTGAAAGTACAAAAAAAAATTAAAACTGAATACAAATGTTTTTGATTTTCAATCTTATGCCTGAAGAAACAAAAACTTTTTATTCAGTTTTCTTTTTTTTTTTTTTTTTTTTTACTTTTTTATTTCTTAAACTCTCTGTCCCTCTCCTCATTCTGCCTTTTATTCTCATCCATCTGCCTGCTGAAATCTTCTTGCATCTTCATACTAGCAGTTAACATACATTTTATGCAAGGTAATCTTCATTTCATTCCTCTCTGCCTCCATGGTGACCCCTTCTTCATGCACTTCCTGGCTTCCTATCTCAATATTTTCGTTGAGTTGTTTCACATGTTGCTCCATCGCCTGATTTTTGGGATTTCTCATTATCATTCTATTCCTGGGTGCATCAATGCTGTTTCTTGCTGAAACTTTTTCCAGAGTCCTTCCTTCCTAACCTCAGTGGAGATTCTGGAAAATATAGAACTTTTTACATCTCAATGAAAAGAATAAAAAGGTAAAAGTGCATGTTATTTGTGCTTCTGCCACTAGGGTTATAAGAGAAAATATTTGTTTTCTTTTATTAGGGAGGAGTAAACGATTAGGAAGTAATGTAGAATAAATATAAATCCAATCATAATAATAAAAAAAATATTATTTAAAAAAGTTCAATTGTATTTTGACAAATGTACAAGATGAAAAAAATTCATGGGCCTCTGCTCATGTTATATTACGACTCCCCAAAACCCCACTTTTGAAACCACCGCTTACCAACAGCATACAGTGTAAATTTCAGAAAAACAGAGTACATACTGTCATACGCATTTTTCTCCAGATCTTGTTCCATTTTTTTTTGTTCTCCTAAGCTTTTGTCCTAAAAAAGAAGATGACGGAATATGATTTTATAACAAATCTAAAATCAGGTATAATGCACAGGTTTCTTGAGCAAATCAAAGTTAATTTTATTGCATTTTTATTACTCCTAATCTTTCACTTGTAAACATTTATGTCGTTGCTAACATACACACACTCACACACACACACACACACACACACACACACACACACACACACACACACACACACACACACTCACACTCACACACACACACACATAAAGCCAAAGAATCCTTTTTTTTTTTTTTTTTTTTATATATGCTATTATTACAGTATTGAAGTCAAAGAATATTACCTTTCTGCAATCAGATGGAAAAAAATAATGTAATAGAGAACGGAACGTGAACCACACAAACTGCACACAGTTACCTAATAAATATAAATATACAAATGAATAGCAATAACATCACAATTAATTGTAATTAGCAACATGAATCTATTTATTAACAATATTATTGCAGTCATCCTCATCTAAAATAAAATCCTTCTAAATGTGCATAATCTATAATCTTTATAAATAAAAATACATACCCAAATAGCTCCAAAAAGTTGTCTCCTGAAAAGAAAATTTGAAAATATCAGTTACACACTGATACAAAGAAAAAAGTCAACATATCAGTTACACATCTTTTGCAGTAACCAGTTTAAAAAAACATTGTACAGTTGTTAAGTGTTAAGTGCTTTGAAAAAGAGAGATCTGATCAATACCATTGGGGGGAAAAAGCTTGAACCCTCTTATTATGCTTCCTGGATCCCACTTGAAAACCTTATGTTACCAAGAATCCATTCCATTATCAAAGCTACTACAATATATAACTATATAAACCTGCCAAAACTATTACACAAATAAACTAATCAAACAAACAAATGCAAATTGAATGATATTCATCATATAATTCCCTTAATTTACATAACAGTGCTTAATAATAAAATAATAAAATGATAATAATAAAAAGGAAACATATTAAACCCCAAGCCAGTGCACTCTTAGTGCCGTTCACAAGCCCGGATAAATGGGGAGGGTTACGTTATGAAGGGCATCCAGTGAAAACGTGCCAAATCAAATGTGCAGATCAGGAAGCATAAGGAGAAAGAGGTTGGCAAAACAGAATTGGGATCGACAGAGTGATGAGAAAGGTAGACAGGAGTACAGGAGGTTGCAGCAGCAGGTAAAGAGGGATGTGGCGAAAACTAAGGAAAAGGCATATAAGATAATGTATGAGAAGTTGGACACTAAGGAAGGAGAAAAAGATTTGTACAGTTTGTCCAGGCAGAGACCGAGCTGGGAAGTATTTTGAGCAGCTGATGAACGAGGACAAAGAGAGAGAGAAGGTTGGATGGTGTGGAGTTGGTGAAGCAGAAAGTGGATAGGATTAGTAAAGATGAAGTGAGAGCAGCAATTAAGAGGATGAAGAGTGGAAGTCGGTCGGACCAGATGACATACGGATAGAAGCATGGAGATGTTTAGGAGAGATGCAGTGGAGTTTTAACGTTTCTAGGTTACGACGTAACCCTAGTTCCCCGAGGGAACGAGACGCTGCGTCGAAACGCTATGGGAGCGTTCCCATAGCGTTTCGACGCAGTTTGAGTTCCTGAAGGGGAACTACAGAGGAATAAAGTTGATCAGTCACACCATGAAGTTATGGGAAAGAGTAGTGAAAGCCAGGCTGAGAGAAGAGATGACCATCTGTGAGCAAAAGGGGGTTTTTTTTGCCAAGGAAGAGCACCACAGATGCAATATTTGCTTTGAGAATGTTGATGGAGAAGTATAGAGAGGGTCAGAAGAAGTGGATTTAGAGAAAGCGTATGACAGGGTGGAGAGAGGAGTTGTGGTATGGTATGAGGAAGTCTGGTGTGTCAGAGAAGTATGTGAGGGTGGTGCAGGACATGTATGAGGACAGTGTGACAGCAGTAAAGTGTGCAGTAGAAATGACATGCTGGTTCAAGCTGGAGGTTGGATCGCATCAAGGATCGGCTCTGAGCCCATTTCTGTTTGCAGTGGTGATGGACAGTTTGAAGGACAAGGTCAGACAGGAGTCTCTGTGGACTATGACGTTTGCGGATGATGTTGTTATAAGTGAGGAGAGTATGCAGCAGTTGGAGAAGAGCCTGGAAAGGTGGAGGTATGCGCTGGAGAGAAGGGGAATGAAAGTCAGTAGGAGTAAGACAGAATACATGTGTGTGAATGAGAGGGAGGGCAGTGGAGTGGTGTGGTTGCAGGGGGAGGAGGTGGAGAAGGAGGAGGAGTTCAGGTACCTGGGGTCAACAGTGCAGAGTAATGGAGAGTGTGTTAGAGAAATGAAGAAAAGGGTGCAGGCAGGGTGGAGTGGTGATAGAAGGGTATCTGCAAAAGTGAAAGAGAAAGTTTATCAGACTGTGGTGAGACCTGAGATGTTGTATGGATTAGTTGAAGATGTTGAGGTTTTCGTTGGGAGTGACGACGATGGAGAGGATTAGAAATGAGTTTATTAGAGAGACAGCGCATGTAGGACGTTTTGGAGACAAGGTGAGGGAGGCGAGATTGAGATGGTTTGGACATGTGCAGAGGAGGGACATGGGGTATATCAGTAGGAGAACGCTGAGGATGGAGCCGCCAAGAAGGAGGAAAAGAGTAAGGCCAAGGAGGAGGTTTATGGATGTGGTAAGGGAAGATATGCAGGTAGTTGGTGTGAAAGAGGCAGATGTAGAGGACAGGAGGGGACAGAGAACGGATGTCCGCTGTGGCGCCCCCTAATGGGAGAAGCCGAAAAAAGAAGAAGAAGAATGGGAAAGGAACAAATAAACAGAATGTAGGCATATTTTGGTATTTTGCATTGTTTCCATACTCATGTCACGGAAGCAGAAGTAGATGCAATTTCAATACACTTACATTCATGTATATAAAAAACACACAGAACTATGGTTAAACATAAGAGAACACACACACTACACACAATTGCTAACAGAATATAGATGAATCATGTGCACAAACATGAGACATGGACTCGTTATGTACAGTCGCTGATTGGAAATGTAGTCCACAACCTAAACCTAACTAACCTAATTTCTTCGTCTATTTCTTCGTTTATTGCTGGATTCTCTTTCTAATGAGGTAAAACAAAGTACACAGAATTCTGGTCATTATATACACTATTAATAGGGTTCCCTGGTGGTCTAGTGGTTAAGATGCAGCGCTCTCACCGCTGCAACCTGGGTTCGATCCCCGGTCCGGGAACCATCCCCAGCCACTCTCAGTGCCGGTCCCCAGCCCGGATAAATTGGGGAGGGTTGCGTTAGGAAGGGCATCCAGCGTAAAGCATGCGTCAAACCAAACATGCGGAGGATCCACTGTGACGACCCATAACGGGAGAAGCCGAGAGAAAGTTTTTATATACATTAATAATAAAAATGATCATTTATGAAAATATATATAAAAATACATTTAATAATAGTGTTAACCCCCCCCTACACAAATTCAGGAAAAGGAAGAGAAATCATAGAAGTGCAAATGTGTTTCCATACTTACATGTGTAGAAGATCTCTGTTCACTTTTATTATTCCAATTAAGCCGCTCTAAATAAGTGAAATAAGTTATATATAATGTTTTCCATTCAAAATAATAGACTTTTTTTTTGTAAAAACAAATACTTATACTATATTTTTTACCTATAGAGACCATGATTGCGTTCTGGATCTAAAAAACAAAAAAACAAAAATCAAAGTTTAAGCGGTATACTCATACAACTCCAGAATTGTTTCAATGATATAGTCTCATCATGAAAATGAACAAGCATGGATAAATAAATAAAAGAAAACGTTCGATATCTGTTTATTTTGAACTAAATGTCACCATCACCATGAACAGTACCAAAATCTCAAGGCTACAAAATTTGCTGCGAAATCTTATTATAACAATAATTACAATAACAATAATAAAAGAAAACAACAAAGAGAAAAAAAGGAAGAATATAAACCTACATTCCTTTGCTCATAATAATAATATTAACAGTGCATTTATAAAAAAAGAAAAATAAAAAAAGCACAATTATTAAAAAAAAATCTTTTTGGGAATAATTGTGTTTACTGTTTATTATTTTAAAGCTTTTAAATAACTCTGGAATTCTTGATTGTGTACTTAATAATTGCTGGTATGAATATGCAGAAATGTATATCTTGTCTTCAGAATGAACAGCAATATATTCTTAATTTTTTGTTTCTTTTTCCTCGACATGAGAACATATTGCTGGTGAAAGATCATATCAGTTATCCCTTGTTCATGGGTGTATATGAATGGAAGCTTCACATATATGTTAAAATAAATACCTTTGTTTGTGTTTTTATCTGTGTTTTAATATCGTTGATGACATCAGCATTCCTCGTGCATTGCAGTAATCCCTGATCTTCATGGAACAGACAGTCATATGTGATCATATTCTCTCTGGTTATGGCTCTGCTGCTGTCTGGTACTACACTCTCTGGATCAAACGTGTGATGGAGCACCACCAGAACAGCAGGTTTTGTGGCTTTTGAAAAATATAAAAATATTAATTTACACATTTTAGATAATAAAGTTATGAGTTTTAACTACAAATTAGTAAAAAAATATTGTTTTCTACCTGAAATTT
Source organism: Silurus lanzhouensis (assembly GCA_039877035.1). Lineage (NCBI taxonomy): Eukaryota > Metazoa > Chordata > Actinopteri > Siluriformes > Siluridae > Silurus > Silurus lanzhouensis. The sequence continues at coordinate 1,784,436 of JBCEWE010000261.1, forward strand.
TATGAAGACTTTTCTCTGCTGCTTCAATGTCAGTTCCAGCTCGAGACACAACAGGGCAGAAAACCAGAATGAAATCACATTCATCCACTGTTTCCACCTCCTGCAGGCAGGGTGAGCTCTTTTTTAGCTGATGCATGAAATCTTTATGAGAATTAAATGTTCTCCCAGTTACATGAATACAGAACTTTTTCCCGAGCAGTACAGGTTTTATATTTTCTGTAAATAAAGACAAATAATTTGTATTATCATTTTTATGAACATTTATTCCCTTGAAATGCTCAAGCCAGTGTGGGCCTGTAGGAAACAAACAACAACAAAAAGTCATAATTTCTATAACATTAATGTGATGGATCATGATGTCTGATTGATCAAAGTAAGCAATTAGACAGGTTTGATCTGCAAATTACATACTATTGCTTTGTTGTGAATTTGAAAAAAGCTTTTGATGTGAATTTGTACCGGCAATCCTTTGATCTTCTGAGGTTTCCCTTTGATTTGTTTTATCTTCTGAACTTGTACTGGGCTTTTCATCTTCTGGTACAGTGTTCATTGGCTTTGACTGATCCGTCTGGAACTGCTCATGCGGCTCTTCACAGTTGCTAGCCATCTTATTTCGCTACAAGACACAAACAAATTTATAATGAAATATGAACAAAATTCTTGTTCATTGATGATCATTCATGTGTCCTAACTCGGGCTACAAAATAACAATAAGCATTACTACTGTAACTAATGTCCTAAATATATGTAAATATATGCCTTATATGTATTCAGTAGAGTAACTCTGTTTATAAAGAGGAAAAGAATGAGGAAGTAAATGAGAAAGTAATTTTTTTTTTTTTTGCTTTTCCTGTTTTAAAAACGGCTGATATTCAGGATCTAGGGAGCTTTTTTCCCCTTTAGAACTGTTTAAAACTATTAATACTGTAAAACAATATAACAGAAGTACAGTAGCACAGACATTTCAGACAAACTTGTAAGAACTCATGCAGATAAAATAATTCACTTACATCACACACACACACACACACACACACACACACACACACACACACACACACACACACACACACACACACAAACTGCCGCCACAACATTGTGTTATTGAATAAATACGAAAGATTTTGTATAATGCATGTAGAAAATACCTGCTGCTGCTCCACTGCTCTGCACTGCTGCACTGCACTGATCAGTTTGACAGTGGAAAATTACAAGACACTTTCACTTTTGTTTTTAATAACTGAATAATTCATGAGTATGAACTCTCTCACTGCCGGCTTTGTGTAACACTTGATTTTATAGACTCACACACACCCTGAGTTTGATGCCTGTTTTAGGATTGAAATAATTTGGCTTGATTTAAGTGATTATAATTCAGCAGTGTTGAACTCTAACATCAGCAACTATACACGTAGATTTGATTACCACCTACACATCATGTGCTCTGAAGGCAGACGTGTAACTCAGAACATTCATTATGTGTTTTATATACTGAAGGTGGAATCTGATGTTTTAATACCACTATACTTTCAATCATTTCTATAACTGTAATATTTTCACTATATTTTATATGTAAGTATTGAAAATGCATTAATTTCTCTACCTTGACTATTTTATTATTATTATAGTATACGTTTCCTGTTACTGTACATACTTTTGCTTTCTGTTTTCATTGTGTGATCATCATTGTTTCTGATTGTTGACCTTTAGAACATCATAAAGGAAAGGGAAATTCACTTTTTTTCTGGTATCGGTTTAGAACACACATTACTTTTTTTTATAGGAAGGCATAAACATCTTTTTGTCTTCAGATCTTTTTCCCAATTATTCTCTCACCAGCTTCTTTCATGAAGTAAAAAAATAAACAAACAGAAATAAATTCATTAATTCAGAATTATCTTGAAGAAGTAAAATTGTTGGCTTGACCATCAAGTTTATTACATAAAATCGAGATGCAATCAAACATTAAACTTCATATCAGCATATACATTATCCAATTATATATATATATATTTTTTTTTTTTTTTTTTTTTTTTTTTTTTTTGTAAATGGGCCACAGAGGGTATGGATATGGATGATCAGCAGTGGCGACCCCTAATGGGAGAAGCCGAAAGAAGAAGAAGAAGATAAGACCTACAAATAGCACAAGGTATGATTTTGTTGATATAGTAATTTCTCTATGCAGATGGACAGATTTTCAGAGACTCTAATATGGTGTATAATGGACATTGTGGCATGAGAGTAAAGCAAATAACATTCATGAATTTAAAGCATAAGTAATCTTTGTTCAAAATATTAGTTTTGTTCTAAACCCAAACAGCAGAACAGTCAGAAATTCATCACATTCAACAGTGAAAAAATGCTGTGAATTTTTTTTTTACATAACAAAACACAAAAGTACAAACAAGTGAACAAGATAAATATATGAATATAAATGATAGCAACCCTGAAAGATGACAAATGTGTTACAATGAGTAATATAAAAGGTGATGTTTTATACCAGGGGTCACCACCTTTTTGAAACTGAGAGCTTCTTCTTGGGTACTGATTAACGTGAAGGGCTACCAGTTTGATACACACAGTTTTCAGTTTGATCTGAAATAACAAATTTGCTCAATGTACCTTTTATAATATGTTATTATTAATAATTAATAATATCCATCTATGTGAAGAAACTGATCATGTTAATGATTTCTCACAATAATTATCAACAATGATTTAACAAAGTAAAATGATTCTATTTTTACAAAAGGCCCGTGGGCTACTCATGTGGTCCTTGCGGGCTACCAGGAGCCCACGGGCACCATGTTGGTGACCCCTGATTTATACTATATAAAAGGCTAGATAAGTGTCAGACTGTCAAATCAGACACTAGGCATATACTGTACATGCACATGTACTGCAGCAGTAATAATGTTTACATTTACATTTCAAAATTTCACCTTCTCTGAAGTAAATACAAACATTTCAATCAATAAATAATTGACTACAATGTCAGAATAATGTGATTATACATTTACAAATATCGATATGATAATTTGAGCAGTATATCTACTGTAGAACAACATGCAACCAGGAATTCGAAATTAAACTGTGTATAACAGGACCATAAAAACTGCAGGTCAGCACATAATTCACAATCTTGGAAAATGAGATTGGAGTTAAATATGGCCACGGGAACTGCATCTCACATTCTGTATCCACCAAATTCACCTTCCTAATGAGCTCCCATTTCGCTGGGCTCTCTCTTTTGCCCTCTCCGCTCTTTATCATCAGCTTCCATGTCTTAAAAAAAAAAAGCATTTATTTGTGTATATTTTGTAAAAGTAAAGTCACATTTGGAAAATAAAACATAAAAACGGAAAGCATCAAGGACTTAGAAATAAAAATGTCAAATGTCAAATTACTGTCAAATGCTTAATCTGTAATTTGGTAAAGTCTTTAAATAAACACTTAAAATACAAACGAGTAATTTGTTGTGTGTGTAATGCATTCACAAATGTTTTAGTGTTGTTTAGGATCTATATGATGCAAAAGCACTACTTCAGCTTGTGTCTCTTTGTTGCTCACCATAAGTTTCAGTGATGCCATGATGTCCGTATAACAGACTTGTAAAGTTCAGTTCATGCAGTAAGCAGCAGAATGATACTGATCCTGATTAATGTTATTTAAGTGTCAAATATAAATGTACTAAATCGGGTCATTTCTTTTCGTATTTTAAGCTATTTTGCATTTATGATCATAAACATGTATGTAAGGAGGTGTAAATAAAAATAACAATACAATTAAAATAAATTTGCTGATAAAAAAAAACTTGCAAATTTAATTTACTGATAAATAATTGTAAGTAGGTGTCTAAAAAACTAATTTTAAATAGTTTATAATATTTTAATAAACAAAATCACTTACTGACATCTACCTCAGTCATAACATAAGAATCCCAACTACTTACCTAATATTACAAAACTCTCCTGTTTTTCGGCTTCTTCACTTTTCTTCTCCTGTATAAACAACTGAAAACATGATTTATGAAAGAATGGTATAAGTACAATAATAATAAATATATCATTATAATAATTTACCTTAGGTAGGGGATTTTTTTTTTATACATGTTGCTAAATATAACTGCTGAACATTCTCCATGAAATATAAATATTAATTTTTTACACACTATATTTTTACCCTAGTTGTAATTAAGGCAGCATTCAAATAAAAGTGTAATACCTGGGTGGGTAATCCTACTATTTGACTTGGCATGAACTGAGACAGAAATGCTGCAATACATAAAAATAGTCACAAACCGTAATGATTTCAAGTTAAACAATTACAAATTTACATATAAATATGAAAAAACCTACCTAAAAATTGTGGAATGCCTGACTTCTAAAAGCAGAAAAGAACAAGGAAAATAAATTCTGTTACTCAAATATCTGGGGTTATCTGGTATATATATATATATATATATATATATATATATATATATATATATATATATATATATATATATATATATATATATATATAAAAAAGTTTTAGGATAGAAATGAATGTATTTATATTGTTCAGTTTCTTGTGACAAACACTACCTGGTATTTATCGCTACAATAGCTCCATATCAAATCCATAAAAGATTGGAGTAATGGCTGATTTTTATAGATCTGCCATCTGATTATGAACGTGTTTTCTCTGTTAACAGCTCTGCTGATGTTTAGTTCAACACACTTTGCCTCAGTTGCATGAGAAAGTAGCACCAGAACAGCAGGTTTGGTATCTAAAAATGTATAACATATGATAGATGAAATATCACTTGTACATAAATATTCAGAACCTTTACACAGTACTTTAAGTACCTTTGACAACAATTACAGCATTAAGTCTTTTTGCGTTTGATGCAACAACCTTTTACACCTGGATTGAGGGATTTACTGTCATTCTTCATGGCAAATCCTCTCAAGCTGGGAATGAGATGTTCAATAGGGTTCAAGTCAGGGGTCTGACAGGGTTATTCCAGGACACTTCCAGTGTTTCTAAGGCACTCCTGTGTTGTCTTGGCTGTGTGCTTAGGGTTGTTGTCATGTAGGAACCTCTGGCCCAGATTAAGGTCCTGAGCGCTACAGATTTTTATTGAACAGCAGGTCTTGAAACCCCAGTCTGCTTTGAAATCTTTGTTTGGAATCAGTGGCGAGTTGTGTATTTAACACCATAGCCTTCAGTGGTGTTTTGCCTGAATCACTCCACTTCTTAATACTATAATTATGATGGCACAGCTATAGAAACCATCAATATTATAGAGATTACGCTGCATTGCAGACAGGTATCTAATGCAGCAAGAATGAATTACTGAAGCAGGAAACTCAACTAACACAATTCAACAGGTCTCCTTTTACTGCAGCCATAGCTGTGCTGAAACGATCATCTCTAGCATAAGCATCAGTATTAACCTCATTAAATGACCATATGATTCTGTGCATTACAGTTTACCTGGAATTTTGAAATTAAGGCAAATATTGTGTTTTGGGGCAAATTCAACAGGAAAGAAAACACTAAATTATAAAGGTTTATAAAAAAAAAAAGCTTAACAAACGTTTTTACTGTTTTGGTTCCTTTCCAGCTTTTCTTGAAAAGTCTGTCTTTGTAAGTGTATCTACTACCAATTTCATCTCCTCCTTCAGCCATTGTGGAATGAAAAACAGCTATTAAATCCAACAAGGACCAATCCAATCAAAGGTCGTGAAAATACAAACATGACTGGATGCCTGTTAAGGGACCTTGCAGTGGCAAAAACTCAATCTGATTGGTTAAAACCACATGGGTTTTAATCTACCCACAGCCCACATTGTTCATTTCTGCTAGCCTTGTGGCAGCGTGTGATGTGATGGTTGAAATCAGATTGGATAGAAACTCTAACTGAAAGGGAACTCAAATGTGCTGAATTGGATTGCTCTTCTGTCCATTTACTTTCAATATTGTTAATATCTATAATATATAGCATTTTTTTACAATAGCCTAAAACCTTTAAACAAATACACACACACACACACACACACACACACACACACACACACACACACACACACACACACACACACACACACACACACCTGAAGTATCCTGAATCTTTTTCAGTGCTAATTCCAAGTCAAATCCATCTTGTAAAACAGCAGAATAAAAAGCAAGAATCAAATCGCACTCCTTCACAGTAGACACCTCCAGAAGTCCTGGTATTTCGTTCTTAAAATGTTCCCCGGATGTCCAATTATTTTCAAAAGAAATAATGAAACACTTTTTCCTCAATAAAAAACTCTGAGATATGTTTCCTATAAATACAAAGAAAAGATATTGATTACAAGTTATATTTTTCTTAATATTCTTTGCATATTGCAGTAAATGCTAAACAGTGCTTAGATCATACAGAAATACATTTCATATACTATATTTATATAAATCTTAAATGTAAAACAAATCTTATAAGTAAATACAATTCGTATATATACATTTAAAATGTGCATCACTGGGAAAACAGGTTTAAGAGTTTACACCATACTCTATTTTGAAACAGTTCAACCAGTGTTATGAGTAAGTCCAGGGGTGACTATGATTTATTGTTTGGGTACAGGGTAAAGAGGCTTTCTGATCATTGCATTTACTACAAATTATGTACTAATTTTCTGTTTCTGCATGTTTGCAATTTCATAACAGAAACTACCTGTGCTTTGCTTTCCCTTGACACACACCCTGAAGTGTAGCCAAATATCATGTTAATGAAATATTTCTAAACAATATTTAACATTTAAATTAAGATTTATATTTCTGCAATGTATTTAGATTTAATATATATTTAATATTTTAGTTATAATAAAAATAAAATCTCTTTCAAATTTATGCTGGCAAGTCACTATCCGAATGTAATGTGTAAAAAATAAGTCAGGGTAAAAACAGAGGCCAACTCCTAGTTCCAAAATTTCTTATTTCCTTGCACCACCTTGTATATCATAAACCTGCAATTTCATGGTCAGGACCTCCCGGTTTGGCAGCATGGACTTCCAGTTTCGTAACGCACACTTTTTTATTTAAGGACCCCACTGACTTTAACTCCTGGCCAGATTTTGTAACCGGCTCCTGCCGTCCCTGAGATATATCTTGCCATTCTGCTCCCAACCCCAGTCTCTGATCCATGTTTTACCCTGCTTGCCTGTTACCAGTTTGGACTCTAGACTGTGTTTTTTGTTTTGCGTTTTTGATCTGCACTGTATGGTTTTGCCGGTATTTCAGATTATTGACTGTGTCTTGTTCTTCCCTGCATTACTCTCTCTCTGCCGGTTCTCGGATTGAGGACTGTGTTTCTGGACTTTGAGTTTTAGTTCTTTCTGCATAACTCTGTCTGCTGGCTCTCAGATAAAAAGACTGTTATATCAGACTATATTTTTTACTCCTGTTTCTCTAATTAAAGAACTTTATTATATTCCAGTCTGTGTCCTGCATTTGGGCCCTTTCAGTTGGTCACTGACATTCATTCAATCATTCATTCAAACATAAAACAGAAACATTACCTGCAATTTGGCCATATAACACCTAAAACAACGAGTAGAACATTTGCATCAGAATGATTCACCTAACCCAAAATGGACAATGTTTTCAATAAAATAAAATAAAAACAAGTATCTGGTGTTTTATGTATATAATATGAAGTAATAGTGCATTTTTTTCAGCATACCTGGTTCTCACGCCAGTATTTTATTTTTTTGTATGCCACATTATTCTTTGTGCATTGCAGTAATCCCTGATCTTCATGGAACAGACAGTCGACTGGGAGCACATTCTTTCTGGTTACGGCTCTGCTGCTGTCTGGTACTACACTCTCTGGATCAAATGTGTGATGGAGCACCACCAGAACAGCAGGTTTGGTTTCTAGATCAAATAAAGTATTAGACATATTCAGAATATACAATGCATTTATTACATATGACATATATTTTTCTGTAATAAATGTACATGTATACATGTATTTGATATGAATATATATGCTATGAATTTATTTAGAAAAAGGTTTGATAGAAAAATTAACTAAATAAATATTGTGATTGGAGATCAGGAGATTTTGTTATAATCAGCAATACACAATCATTCACTGATCAAGTTCCTCATGCAGCATGTCCAGTCCAGTTTTATTCCTTAACACATTTCAATACCTGAAATTCTCTGAAGCTTGTGCTGTGCTGCTTCAATGTCAGTTCCAGCTCGTGAAACAATAGGGCAGAAAACCAGAATGAAATCACACTGATCCACTCTTTCCACCTCCTGCAGGTCTGATATTTCTCCTCGAAGATGATCCACAAAGGTTTTATGAGCGTTCTGTGTATTTCCAGTCAGAAGAACTAAAAATCTTTCTCCTATTAATGTTATTTTATCTGTAAATAAAAATGGATTTTTAAAATGTCATCATTATTAAGACATTAACCCCTGCTTAACGTTTTAAGCACTCACCTTTTCCTAAATATAATGCAAAAATGAATAATATATTATATAATCTGATATTAACAATTGACAATTAATGAATTGTAAAAAATAAGTCATTGACCATCTGTACATATTTAGTGTAAACCAATATTTAATTTCTAATCTGTAGATTGTCTAATTGTAGACATGTAAACATGTGAATAACATTAAGTTCAAATGAAATGAATACATTTTAATCCGGAAAAATATTACAATAGACATTCCTGTAGAAACATCGCATTCTGGAATTGATTTGTCTTTCGGGCACTAAATTCATGTTCTAGAAGTTTCTGTCTCTAGTTAATTCAGTTTAGCCTTTATATGATGATGGGAACAGAGGGTTTACTGTCACCAAACTTGATTTTTTTTTAACACTTTAATGAACAATACACAGAAATAATAATTGGTCTTAATAAGATCCCCAGTGCAATGTAAGTTGTGTATTTTATCAGTTTTGTGAGCTTTGGTTAGCTTTTTGATTAGCATTAGCTTCCTTGTGAGGAGGATGAATGGATGGAGAAAAATACCATTTGTCTGAATAATCTACAAAAACAAATGGACTTTGAAAAGTGAGAAGTATAAATATTAATCTGAGTGCTGATATGGTCAGTCTATTTTCTATGAAGTTTACAGGCTGTATAGTCTGAAAATTATTCAGTGGTTATGTAAGACCATGGGTATCATTTTAGTTTCTGAGAAATGTAATTATAAATGTATGTAATTTTTGTCAATTCAGCTGTTTTGTCTGTTCACATGTATATGTTAAGATGAAACTACAACTCCAGAAATATTGGGACACTGTGAAAAATGTAAAGGAAAATAAAGAATGCAGCGATTTGCACATTTTATAAACCTATATTCTATTCAGAATAAATCAAACTAAAAAAACATCAAATGTTTAAACTTATAGTTTATACCATTTTAAAGAAAAATTAATTATTTTAAATAGGATTGCTGCAACAGGTCTAAGAAAAAGTTGGGACAGGTTTACCACTGTGTAGCATCACGTCTTATGTCTGTACACATCTGAAAATCGAGGAAACCAGTTGCTGAAGTTTTGGGAAAGTAATGTTTTCCCATACAGGCTTGATACAGGATTTTAGCTTCTCAAAAGTTCTGTGTGTCCTCTGTTGTATTTTTAGATTAATTAAAGAGATTTAACCTGCATTTGTCAATGACATGGTAAACTGTATCCACAGATATCGCATTCCGGAGGTGTTAATGAGCACTTGCAGTTTTTTATTACAGAATCATGACTGTTTTAAATGCTTTGCTGCCTGAGAGCCTGAAGATCACGGACATGCAGTATTGATTTTCACATTTGTCACTTGTGCACAAAGATTTTTCCCGAATTGTATAGTAAATAATAAAATATTCAACTGTTATGGAATTTTATGTTGAGAAACATTATTCTGAAATTGTTTCACAATTTGTAGACAAAGTCTTTCACAGATTGGTGAAGCTCTGCCCATCTTTACTTCAGAAAGACTAAACCTTTCTAAGATACACTACTTATACCCAATCATCTTACTGCCCTGTTGTCAATTATCCTCATTAGTTGCAAAATGTTTCTCCAACTGTAAAATTTTAATTGCACTTACTTTTTTCCCCCAAGTTTTTCTGTCCCAACTTTTTTTAAATATGTTGCAGCCATCAAGTTCAAAATGACCAAATTTTTTCCATGAAATTATAAATTTCCTCAGTTTAAACATTTTATGTTTTCTATATTCTATTGTAAATAAATTATGGGTTTATGAGATTTGCAATTCATTGCATTCTGTTTTTTAGTCACATTTTATTTATTTTTTACATTTATTTTTTTTGGACTTGGGGATGTAGGTGTCTGAAAAACAAACATTAAACAGTTGATAATATTTTGTTTAACAATATCACTTACTGAATTATTTAACTCAGATGTAGGCATAAGAATTCTTCATACTTACCTACTAATACAAAATCGTCCACTTTATTGCATGTTTTAATGTCTTTCTCCTGTGCAAACAAGTAAATACATGAATTATATAAGAATGGAAGTAGAATAATAAACATCAGGTACTGGATTTTCACTAAAATGTATTGTACATGTTGCTATTTATAATTGTGGATTCAACTTAAATATAGTGTATAATATGATATAAAAATATAAATATAAAATATAAAAACAATTGATTTTTTCTACAATATATTTTCACTCTATTTGCAATTAGTGCAGTATTTAAATAAAAAAGTAAGGTATAGTTATAGGTATAGGAATAGATATAGTTATAGAAATAGATATAGTTGTTGATTTTTCACATACCTGAGAGACAAGTGCTGAAATATAAAAAAAAAATAATAATCACAGACTTTTAATTGATTTCAATTTAAACAATTACAGAAAACAGATCTTTACAAATAAATAATAAAAACCTACTTGAATGTTGTTGTGAATGGCTGGAATCTAAAAGCAGAAAAGAAAACAGAGTAAATCATTTCTGTTACTCAGTCATCTGCTATTTTAGCCTTTTCATTATAACCTTAAAATAGAGATGACTGTAATAATATTGGTAAGATTTTGTTTTCAACAAACGACACTTGGGAATAAAATTTATTCCATAATTCACACAATGATTCAACCCAGCCGTTATGGTTGCACAAGCCAGTGCACTCTTAGTGCTGGTCTCAAGCCTGGATAAATGGGGAGGGTTGCGTTATGAAGAAAAACAGGGTATCCAGTGTAAAACGTGCCAAATCAAATATGCGGATCACGAAAGAGAAGTTTATACTGGATCAGTCGAGGCCCTGGTTACCAACGACCGCCACAGGTATCGTTAGCCAACAGGGTACCGGTGGAAATTGGGTTACTGTTGGCCGAAGGAGGAGAGGAAGAGGAGGAAGACGTCTACAGAGACAGCAGGAAAAGGAGAAGTGTAGGAGAGTAGAGGTTCGGGTTGGTACTTTAAATGTTGGTACTATATATGGTGGACAGGAGAAAGGTAGATATGTTGTGCATTCAGGAGACCAGGTGGACCTAGGGTGATGATCATGAAGCTGGAAGTTGAAGCGGTGATGATAAATGTCATCATTGCTTATGCTCCACAAGGGGGCTGTAAGATGGAAGAGATGGAAAAAATAGGTAGGTGAAGGGAACAGAGGTGATTTGGTAGGCATGGCCTGAAGGAGAGGAATGTGGAAGGGCAGATGGTGGTAGATTTTGCTAAAAGGATGGAAATGGCTGTTCTATGTAGGAGATGCAACCTGAAGGAGATTGGAGACTGTAAGGTGTTGGCAGGGGACAGTGTAGCTAGACAGCATTGGATGGTGGTCTGTAGGATGGTTTTGGAGGTGAAGAAGAAGAGCAGGAGAGTGAGGACTGAAAGAAGAATAAGATGGTGGAAACTAAAGGGGGAAGACTGTAGTTCAGGGAATAGGTCAGACAGGGGCTCGGTGGTGGTGAAGAGGTGCTGGATGATTCTGCAACTACTGCAGAAGTGATAAGGGAGACAGCTAGAAAGGTACTTGGTGTGACATCTGGAAATAAAAAGGAAGACAAAGAGACGTGGTGGTGGAATTAGGAAGTGCAGGGCAGCATAAGGAGAAAGAGGTTGGTGAAACAGAATTGGAATCGACAGAGTGATGAGAAAAGTAGGCAGGAGTACAAGGAGATGCAGCAGCAGGTAAAGAGGCCAAAGAGAAGGCATATGAGGAGCTGTAGGACCAGGTTGTTCAACAAGATTTTGGAAGGTGAGAGGATGCCTGAGGAATGGAGAAGGAGTGTGCTGGTAAGAAGCAAGTCAGAAGTAAGTCTTCAATAATAAGGGAGATGTGCAGACCTGCAGTAACTACAGGGGAATTAAGTTAATCAGTCACACCATGAAGTTATGGGAAAGAGTAGTGGAAGCCAGGCTGAGAGAAGAGGTGACCATCTGTGAGGATCCGACAGGGTGGAGAGAGGAGTTGTGGTATTGTATGAGGAAGTCAGGTGTGTCAGAGAAGTATGTGAGGGTGGTGCAGGACATGTATGAGAACAGTGTGACAACAGTGAAGTGTGCAGTAGGAACAACAGACTGGTTCAAGGTGAAGGTTGGACTGCATCAAGGATCGACTCTGAGCCCTTTCCTGTTTGCAGTGGTGATGGACAGGTCGATGGACGAGGTCAGACAGGAGTCTCCATGGACTATGATGTTTGCGGATAATATTGTGATTTGTGGTGAGAGAAGTGAGCAGGTTGCGAAGAGCCTGGAGAGGTGGAGGTACACGCTGGAGAGAAGGGGACGGGAAGTCAGTAGGAGTAAGACAGAGTACATGTTTGTGAATGAGAGGGAGTGCAGTGGAGTGGTGTGGTTGCAGGGAGAAGAGGTGGAGAAGGTGGAGTTCAGGTACCTGGGGTCAACAGTGCAAAGTAATGGAGAGTGTGTTAGAGAAATGAAGAAAAGAGTGCAGGCAGGGTGGAAAACCTCTTCAACTTTCACATTCTTTTTGAATATCTCACCATGTCTTTTTTCCATTGTTAAATCTCTAAGCACTAGGACCCAACTGTTTATATTCAGGATTCCACATACCCTGTGTTTTGCTTTTAAAGCCTCTAAAATCGCCTGATTTACTTGAAATTGACACATGAACAGAAACTTGTATTAAGATTAATTATTTCTTGTCCTACCACTACAACACTGGTTTAACCTTTATGTAATAATGTCAATGATAAATTCCTGGAGGAAAATACTTCTCTGTGTCGGAATAATCTAAAGTTTGTACCCGTATGAGGATAAATGGAATTTGGTGTGTAAGAAAAAGTATAAACTTAATGAATTTAAAACATTTTCTACAGTGTATAACAGTGTAAAGAATAGGAAACTATTGTTTAGAACTCATACCAGAACTCTTTAGCTCCTTTGGCTGACTCTCATCCATTTGCTCGTCATCAGATGGGGTTTTACTGCCATTTTCAGAAACTTCTGTAGCACTTAAGTGCTCAAAAGATTCATCACTCTCTGTTTCTTGTTTTTAGAATGAATAAAAGAACACATTGAGGTGAAAAAGAAAAGAGAAGAGAAAACTGGTTGAGTAAACTACAATGCAACCTAATGACCTCAGATTGCAAAATATGTTATATTGTTGTTCTTTATAATATAATATAATATCTATTATTTATAATAGTTTCTATCATACATTAGCATGTTTTGTTCAGCAAAATTCCTAACAGGCAGCAGCAAATGAGAATGGCATCTAATCTGAGAAAAAAAACATGAATAAAAACCTAGTTTTGAATTCCTACCAGAGGTTGTTGGTTCATCACTGCTCCTCTTTATCTCAGTGGAGTTAACACTTTTACATTCAGAAGTCGCTGCAAGGTTCAAATCATCAGATGTACTGCTCTCTGATTTTTCCTGTAGCAGGGTCTCATTCTGTATACGCGTGTTTTCCTCCATGTCTTTTGGTTGCCAAAATATATCAGCTAAAAATATTAAATAGGAAGCAAAAAAGGAAAAAGGTTAAAAATTCCTCCCAATTTTGCATGTCTTAAAAATGTGTATATTGTCATACAACTTTTTTTTTTTTACAATCGTTTCAACAGGATTCTCTGATATCTGGATTTATACTTTATACATATCCACAACAGTCACATCACACATATACACACATACACACCTGCCATTTTCATAAAAAAATATAAACCTCATTATTATAGGGAATAAACCTTTATAACCCACCTCAACTGTTGTTGAGTCTGCAGAGCAACTGTGTAAAACCATCTTGAACTTTCACTTTCTTCTTGACTTTCTCACCATGTCTTTTTTCCACTGGTAAATCTCTAAGTACCAGGACTCAGTTACAACTGTTTATATTCAGGATTCCACATACCCTGTGTCTGTCTTTATTCTTGTTCAGGTTTACATTTGATGACAAAATAGTTTTAATTTCACTGCAAATTATAATGATAGTCTTCTTTTTTGCATGGTCATGCTACTAAAGCCTATAAAATCACCTGATTTACTCGAAATTGGCACATGAACAATAACGTGTCTGAAGATAAAGGATTACTTGTCCTACCCCTACAACACTGGTTTAACCTTTATGTAATAATGTCAACACGATTGAGTCCCCACCCAACCCAGCCTAGTTATGAATACTATTCATCTATAGCTTTGTCAACATACTGTAGAACTGTATTTCGTATGTAGCATTGCACAAGTGCTGTTTTTTGTTTTTGTTGTTGTTGTTGTTGTTTCTTGGAAGAGAGAGGTGGAAAGGAGAGGTGGGGGGGGGCACACAACAATTGTTGGTGTACCTGTTTACTGCTACATATTTATGTGTACATATTTATGTGAGTTTCTGTTGTTTAATAAAACAATAATCTAGTTTCTGTAATCTGTAGCATGCGTCTGCAGCAACCTACCGGAAGCAGTGTGTACAATAATCCACACCTTATCTATCTAAGTATGTATTTAGGACTTGTATGGCTTGTTAGATAGATAGATAGATAGATAGATAGATAGATAGATAGATAGATAGATAGATAGATAGATAGATAGATAGATAGATAGATAGATAGATAGATAGATAGCTGTCTTGGTTTTCTGAACGCTTTACCTTTTCTCCAGCTGCTTCTGTCCCTCAGTATTGGTAGCTGATTAAAACCCCCAAAAAAGGTCAAGAACAAACAATAGAAGAAGCTTCTCGATGTCAAATTGAGATTTGTTCACTTATACAGCAAGCTGTTTACTGAAGACCAAAAATATGAAGGGGGGGTGGGGGGGATAGCAAGACAAAACAATGTAAATTTACATTATAAATACATATATAAATTTGCATATAAATACATATTCATAGGAATCACACGATCACACAACACACCATTATCATGACATTAATATACGAAAAAGTCCAAAAAAGTCATAATTATGTTGAAAAGCTCTTCAGGAGGATTTACTCACCTCGATTGTTGTCTTGAGTCTAAAAAACAACCGCGGAGAAAAAAACATTCAGCTTTTACTTTCGATATAAATGTGTTCCGCCTTGGCTGCGTTTTTAATTCCTTCACCAACCACTAGGTTTCAGTATTGTTATATAAATTAGCACACGCTGTCTGACTTACGCTTGTGTTAAAACTGTATTTGTCTTCTAGTGTGCAATTTTGCTAAATATTATAAAGATCAAATGTGAAAAACTCGTTCAACTCAAAACGATCTTTCTTTTTTTTTTTTCCACTGAACAAATATCCACAAACACGCATGCGCAGAAACGTATCCTTTCTCCATGCAGCTCAGTGGTTCACTCTTTTCACTTGTTTTTCTTCTTTGAAGGAAGTAAAGAAATCATTTGAGTTCATTTCCGTGCACAGAGAATCCGTATGTTGGGCTTCCTGTCTCAAAGCCCAGAAATACATAACCGTCACACTAAAGCCACAGGGGTCTGTGAGAAGACCAGTAAAGGTAAGAGAGGAACGTTCTATTAAAAGTTGTATTAATGTATAGACAATATATTCATTATATCAATATATTCTCTATTTCTCTAAAGGATTTGATTGAATTGAAATCAGAGATGGCTGCAGCATCCAACAGTAAGTTAAATATTAAAATTTGAAGCCTCATATGTTTCCAACACAGAACAGACATTAAAATGTTCCCATGATGGCTTATATCATTAATTAAGGGAAAACATAGTACTCTTTATCTAACTATGTTTTTTAAAACATAGTACTTGTTATCTATGAACCAAATTTTAATCAGATGTTATGCCTAAAATACTGTAAAAAACTGTATTTATACACGTATTCACATGTTCATATGTTCAGGTCACTTTTAAGCCTGGACGTTTCATTGGCATTTTTATAGCAAAACAAGGTACAAGGTACACTTTAAGTACATCTCATGCGCATCTTGACTTGGCAAATGGAACAGGAGTAGTGTGACAAAATAACAAGGGCGTCAAAGAGGAAGTTACAATGATGCAGCAGAAACTGTAGAAGCCGCACAGCTACAGGTTCATAGTACTGAGATTGAATTATTGTCTGTCTGGAATTTGGCTTGTTTTCTACCAATTTCTGCATACTGTCTAATATCATGCAGGCAGGTGAATTGGCAGTGCTAAAATGTGTGAGTGAGTGTGTGAGTGCATCTATGCATGATGTTCTCTGATGGACAGGTGTAATGTCTTTGGTGAAATTTCCTCCCTTGTGCCCAGTGTTTACAGGGTCCTGAGTCTCCACATCCTTCAGCAAGAAAAAGAGCTACTAAAGATAAAAGACTGGATTAAGAAATTGTTAATACTAAAAACCTTTTTTTCTACAAGCAAGTTTTTTTTTTTTTTTTTAGCTCTTGATTTTATGTGCTAAAGGAGAAAACTGTATAGTAATAAAGTGCACTTTTTTAGATAGTTTTAACTTGTGAAGAAAAGTGGTGCCATGCATTAGTGTGTTACATTAAAAGAAGCCTCAGGTTGCTTGAGAAAGTGTTAAGAAATGCAAATTTTGCATTTCTTTACAAAAATATATGGACAGTGTGAGGCAAATAATCTTACTTCTAAGATTCCAATGTACCTATGTGATAATATTGTGCATAAAAGGTGAGTAAAAGATGTGATAAATTCAATTGTGTGTTACTTTATCACACAGATGAGTTAAAACTCATTTTGCACCAAGATAAACGGGTTCAGCTTGGCTCCACTGTCACGTTGTCCTGCTGTCTGTCTCCTGAAATCAGTGCTGTTGATATGGAGATCCGGTGGTTTAAGGGGACAGACTGTGTTTGCCTCTATAAGAGCAACAAGATGACAGAGGGAAGAGGTTATAAAGGCAGAGTGAGTCTTCTCACTCAGGAGCTGGACAAAGGAAACATCAACTTACAGCTGAGAGAAAGTCGTGAATCAGATATAGGACATTACCTGTGTCACGTGACTAATGGAGAAAGAACGGGGAGGCTTGCAATAAGACTTTGGTGGCGTAAGTATCCCAGAACATTACTCACCAACAGCACTTTTAAAAGGGCAAAGTTTGACAAAAACTATGGGCACTAATATAAAGTTGGGATAGCAGCACATAGGGGTGTGATGGGATATGGCCCACATACACTATATTTCCAAAAGTATTGGGTCACCTGGTCACAAGTACGGCATGTGATTTTTGAGCATTGTATTCCACATTTAGTCCCAATTCACTCTTATAATTCCCTCCACGATTCTGGAAAGATGATCCACTAGATTTTGGAGTGTGTTTATGGATTGTGTTCATCAGCCACAAGGGTGTTACAAAAGGCAGGTACTGATGTAGGTGAGAAGGTGAGGAGACCTGGGGTGTTCACATTCATCCCAAAGGTGTTCAGTAGGGATGAGATCAGAGCTCTATAGCAGGCCACTCAAGGTCTTCCGCTTCAGCGCATGTAAACCAGATCTTCAAGGAGCTCACTTTGTGCACAGTGGCATTGCCATGCTGGAACAGGTTTGGGTTTCTAAATTTCAAGTGAATGCTAAATTTGATTATAGCGCATCTAACGACATCCTGTACAATTGAGTGGCTCTAGCTTTGTGGTAACAGTTTGGAAAATAACCACATATAGCAGGAAAGATCATGTGTCCCGATTTTTTTTTAAATATAGTGTATATTTGGCAATAGAAACCGATCAGGCATAACATTATGACCACTGACAGGTGAAGTAAATTACACTGATTATCTCTTCATCATGGCACCTGTTAGTGGGTGGATATATTTATTGGGCAGCAAGTGAAAATTTTTTCCCCTTAAAGTTGATGTTAGAAGCAGGAAAAATGGGCAAGCATAAGGATTTGAGTGAATTTGACAAGGGCTAATTGTGATGTCTAGATGACTGGGTCTGAGCATCTCCAAACCTGCAGCTCTTGTGGGATCTTCCTGATCTGCAGTAATCTGTATCTATCCAATTTCCTTTATGGAAGAAACAGTGGTGAACCTGACAACAGGGTCGAGGGCGGCCGAGTCTCATTGATGCATGTGGGTAGCGAAGGCTGGTCCATGTCCAACTCACAAGCTCCTGTAGCTCAAATTGCTGAAGAAGTTCATGCTGTTAATGCCCAAATGTTATGCCTGATAGATGTAGTATAAGAAATAAAACACTTAGGGTTGCTAAAGTAAAATATCACAGGAGTAAAGATAATTACAAAACACAGTATGTCCCCAAGTGTTGTACAAACCATGAATATTTCACTGGCAGAAAGTTCTGAAACTGGGGACTGCTTTGAACATACATGTGTACAATTCTGTAACTCAGAAATTTTTCCTGCATTTTAACAAATGTTCTAGTTTATGTAGTGTTCTAGTTTTGCATCCTGTGTGCTGCTGAGTGTTTTGTAAAATGATTCAGGTTGCCAGTTTAACTTCCTGTGTGAAACAGGAAGTTAAACTGGCAACCTGAATCATTTTACAAAACACTCAGCAGCACACAGGATAAACCTGGTGCTAAAACCAACAGACCATTGCATATTGTAAGTTTGCATAAACCTGGTGCTAAATCACTAGTAAATCACTAGTAAATGTGGGATTGTGGTGCCGTGACAGGCAAAGCAGCTTCAATGTGTGAAACTGAAATAAGAAAAACAGGAAGGTACCTCACACACTGCAGCAAACAAAAAGGTGAACTTTTTGTTTGCTGCAGTGTGTGAGGTACCTTCCTGTTTTTCTTATTTCAGTTTCACACATTGAAGCTGCTTTGCCTGTCACGGCACCACAATCCCACATTTACTAGTGATTTAGCACCAGGTTTATGCAAACTTACAATATGCAATGGTCTGTTGGTTTTATTAAATCTTCCCCACTAGGTGTCACTGTTGTTCATTTTAAATTCATTTATTAGCAAACTGTGGTCCAGATGCAGAGTAACTCACAAACAGTAATTATTACAAACACTGTATAAAAATGAACCAGCGCGGTTTCTACTGCTGATTATTTTATTGACTTGTCCAATAGAAAGGCTATTGCATATAATATATAGTAGAATGCAAATATTAATATGAATTATTTAACTAATGGCACCTCCTGTGACCAGTCCTATTAGATGTCAGTTGCATTAAGTCGAAAAGGTAAGAATTGATTGCAAACTCATAGATTTTTTTAATTATTTATTTATTTAGTTTAGAGGTGCCTATGAAAGATTTTTTTCCTATGATTGGCCAAAAAATAAATCTTGATTTATTTTTAACTTTTTAGTATACCAAAATTTATTATATTAAAATTACTGTTGTCATAGTTCCTCAAATGTATGATTTCATAAAATGTCTGAAATTAATACAGTAAATAACATTAGACTTAAGAACTTATAGAAACATATACAACTTAAAACTTATAGAACAATGAAAACATAGAAACAATCTTATTGATAGTACAGAACAATGGAATTTAATGCCTAATGCAGCTATTCAAGCTCTAAGAAATGCAGCTGTATGTTTGCAAAATTTGCTAATGATAAATATAAAGCTGCTATGTACTTTTCAAAAGTTTGTTGGATAATATATAGTAGAGGTGGGTATTTTTGCAGTTTAAAAAATAAAATAAATTATATTAAATGTTGAATTAGAAAGGAAAATTTGTGGCAATGGCAATGGTCATACATGACATAGCAAACTATATACATTATATGCATAAAACAGGGCTTTCAGGTTAAAAAAAATTATAAATATGTGTAAACAGAGTCTATTATTTAGAGCAGTTGTTGGTCTGTTGGACTTAAATTCTCTTTATTGATCTCATGCAGATCCTCTCCAAAGCCTCAGCAGACTGTTTCAGGTAATTCTTATAGTTTATATATATTTATGTTTAATTCTGTATGCATTTCTTCTACTGCTCTTGATTATTATATTTATTTATTTTTTTGTGGCATATAAAATGTTTTATCACAAACATATCTTGCTAGTTTTTTGTTCTGTAGATAATCAGGTTCTTTCTTCTAGTGCGGTGTCATCCCTTATATTTACATCCAGCAGGTAGGCACATGTATATTTCAAACTGAAATCTGTTATATAATGGAGAGTATAATCCTGCATCATCCTGAATTAAACAGTCTCACTGCTATTAGTAAGGATGATCGATAGATGGCAGCATTGTGCAAATTCTCATGTGTAGATAAATATATCTACAGCAACGAAATATAAAGGCTCTGGGTGTGCAGAATCTGATTAATAAGTACAGTAAGAGTTTACTGCATATGGAAATTTTAAATTAGGAAACATTCAGGGTGTGTGTAATAGATGTAGATGTAAAAAATATGAGATATATAAATTTACACTATAAAATATGTATATGTATATGGGATATTGAATGTACATTGGCACCAAGATAATGCAAAGTGTATATACTGATGGTATACAGATATATAGAAGATAATCTTGGATATGCTCTGACTTATCATATTTACTGGCAGTAAAACTGTAAAGCATCAATAAGCCATCAGTGTCCTTGCGGTGTAGTGTAGAGTTCAGTAGCATGATGGTTGTTGAATATAAATTATATAGTATATTGCCATTATCTACTCTTATTTGCTTGCATTTGCAGTGGGGAAGAAAATGGACAGATGAGGAGAAAATGAAAATGGAAGAGTCTTCACTGCTGACTGGTGGGTTTTGTGAGGTCACTACTCAAACTCCATTTCCCATCAGACACCACAGCTTTCAAACATGGCCGCCCTTAATCGCCAACTCCCAACACACACTTGCAAGTTCAGAATCATCCTTATACTGATCAGTTATACCTGTTTTTAGTTATATTCATCACAGCCACAGTTTAAAAAGACTCATTCGTTCAGTTTGTTCTCTGTTGTTTATTCATTGTTCATGTTAATAATTACAGAATATAATATGGATGTTAAAAGCATCATGAAGGAACTCATAAAGAAGCAAAGCACACTAGAGAAAACCGAGGAGCAACTGAAAAACACAAAGCTGGACTTACAAAGAGCAACAGATGATCTGGAGAATATCACAGTTCCAGACCAATCAGGTTCCATGCCAAAAGTGGATCCCAGTGAGTGGCTTTTGACTATACATTATATAATGTCAATTAAAAAAAGCTAATATATTATATGTACCTTAATCTAATTAAGTTGATTAACAGTTTTTCATTATTGTTTCTGTTATCAGTGAGTGGAAAATTATCATGTTCAGATTCTTCACAATTGAGGCTGCTGCTGCTGGGGAGGATGGGGTCTGGGAAGACTGCAGCAAGAAACACCATTCTGGGCAAAGAGGAGAGAAACCAGGCTGAAACAGCTACACCTTCATCTACATCCACACAGCAAAGTGAGAGCACACAGGCAGAGGTGGCTGGGAGAAAACTGACTGTGGTGGACACTCCTGACTGGTTCTCTCCTGGACTCTCTCTGGAAATATTAAAGCAAGATTTAGAACTCTGCATTCATCTCTCTGCTCCCGGACCCCACGCCTTCCTCCTGGTCATACCTGTAAAGCAGCCTACAGGAGAGGAAAGGGGGATGCTGGAGAAAATAGAGGAGGTTTTTGGAGAGAACTGTTGGGAAATCGCCATCCTCCTTTTTACTGTTTTTGATGAAGCTCAGAAGGAGACCATCAAGGAGTTTGTTCAATCAGGAGACCAAGAAGTCCAAAAACTTATGGAGAAATGTGGGAACAGGTTTTACTGTCTCAACATTAGGGACAGTGGAGATGGTTCTCAGATCTCAGAGCTGCTGGAAAAGGTAGAGAAGATGGTGTCAGAAAATGAAGGGAGATTCCACAGTAGGGAGATTTTTCTGGATACAGAATCTGAGATTGAAAAAATGCTCCAGTGGGCTAAGGATAAGAAGGTAGCGAATGAAGAAAAAGAAATGAAGGTGAAGTTGGAGCAGGAGGTCCAGAATTCTAAAAGAAAAATTGAAGGAATGATCCAGGAGCACGAGGAAGATATCAAGCAGCTCAACAGTCAAATAGCCGAACTAGAAGGGAAAATAAAAGAAGAAATGGATGAAATGAAAAAAGAGGAACTGAAAGGAGAACTGGAAGGAGAAATGCCAAGGAAGACAAAGATTGAGAATATAGTTATGATACTGAATGAAAAGATAGAATGGGAGAAGAGAAAGATGGAGGACAGTCTCAGGAAAACGGTGGAGGAAATCAAGAAGGGCTACGAAGAAGAGTCTGCAATGGAAGCAGAGAGAAACCTTATGAAGATAATGCTTCCTGAAATCCAGAGGCATTTTATGACCTCCAAAGTAAAGATGGAGGAAGATTTTAGAGGACAAATGGAAGAAAAGGATAGAGAACTGGAGTTACTGAAACAGACTCTGATGAAGCTTAGAGAAGAGGCAAAACAATCCACTTTGCAGAAAGAGAGTCAAGAGGTCTCTGGAGAAGTTGTCCCTCAAAACCAGTGTAGAAAACGTACTGGGAGTATCTGAATACTAAGAATTTACCCAAACAAATCTATAATTGATTCCGACAAATTTTTCTGGAGAGAAATAAATCTACTCTTGTCTGCGTCACAGACCTGGCAACCGGACTCATACAATAGTGCTGCAAATGATTTTGTTGGATTAAATAGGAATTACAGAAGAAAAGCCATTATGTTTATGCATTCCAGATCTGACCCTCATGTCAAGTCAAGTCAAGTTTATTTGAGTGTTTAAGTATTTGAGTTTATTGTCCCAAAGCAGCTTTACAGAATTTAAGAGTTGAACGATGTGTATTTATCCCTGATAAGCAGCCTCATCGACTGTGGCGAGGAAAAACCTCCTTAGAGATTGTGAGGGAGAAACCTTGAGAGGAACCAGACTCAAATGGGGAACCCATCCTCATTTGAGTGACATCAAGAGTGTGATTATAGTCTTTAAACAATACAGAACACTGGAGAGTGAGAACTAACATGAGCACTGAAACATAAGATTATGAGTAATGATCATTCTACAGTCTTCTACAGTCTTTCGAGGTTATGGAACCATAATTTAATGTGATGGATCATGTAATCCTTAAAAGTTACTACTTTTTCCTGTTGTTTATGGTCATGAATTGTATCATAAGCCTTTGTGCAATGCTGTATAACAGTACATCATTGACAGTCCGATAAATGTTATAGAGAAACATGACGAGGCAATAATGTGATGATCACACTATAATCTTTATGAGTTATTACAACCAAAATCACAAACAGTTATGACTAATAATTGTATTTAATAAATGTATGCGCCAAACATATATGGAAGACACGTGTAAATAAACTTTCACAGGCTCCAATGTTAAAGCAAAATGCTGACCTATTTTCTTCAGTATACACACACACACACACACACACACACACACACACAACACACACACACACACACACACACATATATATAACACAGTATTACTTAGGTATGTCATTTAACATTTAGGTATGTTATAAAATATAAAATACAATAATCCTTAGGTATGTTTTTGTGCTGCTTTTTCACACACCCATCCTTCACCCATCTTGGTGTCAGGGGTCCCACCAAAGAAGTCACAGTCATATGCATCATTATTATCATCATCATCCTCATCATCGACACCATCATCATGAAAAACCTGAAAAGAGATTTGATTCCAGTTATTAACATGCTGTATTATTTATATTTTATCTGAACATATTATATACACAGGACTGGTGGAATGTTCCCATTTTTTGTATGACAAATATTAATTAGGGAACAAAAGTTCATGTAATCATGCCGACTGCTCAAAATCGCATTTTTAAATACGTCACAATTGTTTTTTTCTAATAAAAATGTCTTTTTGTAACTTTTAAACTTCAAACTGCAATATATCATTTCAGATTAAAATTGTATTGGTTGCAAACTTAACCATTAACAGTATAAATTCTCTGTTATTTATTCGTTTATTTTTTGTACTTTTTTATGTAAAACATATGTAAAGTTTATTTTGCAATCTGAAACCAATATTCAATTAAATTCAGTTTAATTATATTTGTAGATTTGTAGAGAGCTTTTAATAATGAACATTGTCCAAAAGCAGTTTATGAGGAAACAGTTTCAGTAACATTTTCAGTAGAAGTTGCGATTGTCAGCACATTGAATATAAGGTTTCATACGCAGGAAAATCTTTAGGACTCAGGGATTTATGCTTTGGGGTTTGTTAGTAACATGACAAACTGTATTTGTATGTATTATTAAAGGCTGGTAAGAGACCAAATGTTTATAGCAACTATATTGCAGTGATAACAAGTAAACATTCATTATAGCAGCACACCAAGTCATGTTTCATTCTATTACAAATCGTGGTGTAAAATACTGAAAATAGCGACGTGATAAGGGTTTAGTAGTTACCTCATGGAGTAAAGGACCATCTCCAGAGCTATCTTTTGATATTCTTTTGGGCTGGTCCTTTTTCACTAGCATGCACTTTCCATTGATCTGTAACAGCAGCCAGTCCTACACACACACACACACACACACACACACACACACACACACACACACACACACACATTCAGAAGGCCAATGAAACAGAATTAGAACATGACCTGTACAATCTTTCACAGTTTTACAGTTTTTCTGTACACCTACTGTATGTACAGACACTGACTGATTTCTTATCTCTTTTTGAAAGAAGGCATAAACAGGACGTTTTTACTATCATGCAGTGGGAACTCTGGGAAAGTTCATTAACAGCAACACTATTCTGTACACACCAACAGTGTGCCCAATGTTCTTGCTGTATCAGCGCAAACCAATTGTTAAAGTAAATAAAGTGTTATTTGGTAGCTATTGTTGTTGAAGCTGGGTATGCTAGTTCTCTTAGCTTATCCAGTCGGATTAGATAGCGTAGCAAAGTATTTGTTATATTTTCCTGCAGCCCCATGGTGTCCAGTAGAGTGAACATAAAACAAACCTTTTCTAGATTACTCCAAGCTGAATTTTCCGAGATCTGATTATTTGAAAGATTCAAATGGGTAAAACTGAACTTCTCACCACAAGAGATGTTTTTGCAGATACACACTTGTATGCATGTTTTAACCAGCTATCTATAGGCTCGAAGTGAGTGATCGAAACAAAAAAGCAGATGTTGTGGCTTGTGGTTCTAGAAGCTTCACTGAACATTAACAGTATTAACACAAACTACATTCTTAAGAAAACTATTAAAGGCTTCACAGGCTTGTTCAACTCTGTTACAGTTAATGCCTACATTGTGTGTGTGTGTGTGTGTGTGTGTGTGTGTGTGTGTGTGTGTGTGTGTGTGTGTGTGTGTGTGTGTGTGTGTGTGTACCTTGTTGAATGTTGTAACAGTTGCGAGATTGGCCATCCTCTCTGCACAAAAACGTTTAGCGATCTCACACTGTCCCTGGTTACTCCAGATCAAATAGAATGTTTCATCATGGAGATACCAGCTCTCTGGAAGATCACAGAAAATATCATATGATGTTTTCTGTTTTACATGTACTGGACGATCCAAAATATGTGGAAACCTGACACATCACACCCATATGTTTAAATAACATTTATGTACAGGTATGATACTCATACACTAAATGGACAATAGATTGACAACACCTGAACATCTCATTCCACATTTAGTCCACATTTGCTGTTATAATAGCCTTCACTCTTCTGGGAAGATGTTCGCCTAAATTTTGGAGTGTGCTTGTGGAGTTTTCTAATCATTCAGTAATATGGGTGTTAGTAACGTCAGCTACTGATGTTGTATGAGGAGGTCTGGGGTGCACTAGAATCCCCCACCACACCACCGGCTGTTAAAAAAAGTAATGAAAAAACTCAGTAATTAACTACTTTTTTACTTTTACTTCAGTAAATCTTTAGACTCGTAACTTGATCTTAAGCAAAATGTCATTGAAACAGCAGTACTTTTATTAAGTACAACCTCTGTTTATCAGCCACAATAAAGTAACTTTATGGTTCATATGTACAGTGAGAAATAATTGGAAATGTACCTTTGGTAGACTTTTGGTAGTTCATCATTTCTGCCCCAGTTTGTTTTGAGTGGTGGTCTAAAAAAAAATTACATTTGTTTATTACAACTATATTGCAATGCCATTATTTGTATTTTTTATCAGTTTAGTGCTTCAGATTTTTGTATGTTGTTAGATTGGAAATCTTTAAGACCCTAAAAAATATGGTTACTAGCGCTACTTATATATATATATATATATTCTGTATGGTGCAGTGGTTGTTCGTGACATAGAAACAATGAGGGCACCAAAAAGGGCAAAAAAATGGGTTTCTGCCACTGATGAAAGTTAAAGACACTGCAATGCACCAAGGCAAGAAGATGCATAGGTGTAGCTCAGTGATAAAACAATCAAGATTTTAAACATCATAGAATTCATCAGTACATTATAGAATACATTTTTTGTTCATTCTGTTTAATCTGTTTATAATCAGTTGCTTTACTACAGCCAGAGTGCACTGTGTACTTTACCCTCCCCGCTCAAAACCCACTCCAACCACTAACCACTGAAACATGACAACATATATATATATATATATATATATATATATATATATATATATATATATATATATATATATATATATATATATATAAAATATATTTTCCAGCAATGGTAAGTTAAAGCTGTCATTAAATAACAAACCTGACTAAATGAATAAAAATAACAATTCATTGTTAGTTATTTTATCTACAGATCCGAAATTTAGCTCAAATAAAGATTAAATATATTTATGTTTATTTTTGTGTAAATGACGTCCTCACTTTTAATCTGAAGGATGGTATTTTTCTCTCTCGGATGTAAATTTGCACATTATGTTTCACAGCAATGCCCACATTTACCAGATAAAGTGAACAAAACTCACAGTTCATCCCAGTGACTGAAAGATTGGCGGTCAGTAAGACGATGATTATGGTGAAAAGTAGAACTATTATCTTCTGCCCTAGATTTGAAAGGCAATTAAAATTATATACAAATGAAATTATATTTACAAAAAATACAAAATTAACCAGAAATCATTCCAGTTTCTGGTATAAAGTCACACAAAGACATCTTTCATTCAAGAATCCATTGGTTTGTTCACTTATCATTTAGTCACCCTTTTCTTACCTGAACTTTTTCTTGCAGGTGCTGTATGTGGGGTCTGCAGGCATTGGTATATGTCCTCAGTTTTTGCTGGTTCATCTGAATTATCATACACATTCATTAACCCAGCACTTCTCTGTTGCAGTTCCATCGTCTAAAAAATACTCACGACATGACCAGACAAAAAGGAACCCACATACTTCAATGAAGGCTGGAGATGTTTTACTAAGTGATGAAGTCCAACCTTATATACACGTTTCAAAGATCTCGCATACACCCACACAGCACAATGTCTAAACCACACTTCCTTCTACATGTAGTTTCTCTTCCCAAACTACATGAAAGTTGCATTTTTTCATTTTTTATAGATTTTTACTTAAACAACTTAAACCAAAAACCCATACATTACATGTTTAAGGGTTATATATAAAGCATATTGAATGTTTCGTGAACTGGGTGTAAATTATGAGAAAACTAGTGTAGGTTTTTGATGTTCTTTGTCCGCCTGGAAAGAAACACCAGTACCTGATGGTAAAACAGAAAAGAAATAAAGTAAAGCAAATTTTAAACGTAATGTTAGGATACAAAGATACACATTACGCCTCAAAAATTTATGTATGAAGTTTAATTTTCTTGCCTACATTTTTACCAAGGGCCATCAATAGAGCTTCTACTGCAGTTGGTGAGAGTCAAACTCTTGAATTATTGCAGCCTTTGAACACAAAATTAACACAAAATTGTACCAACCACTCTTCATGTTCTTCATTTTATTTTTGTTAGAAGAAAACCACACGAATGTGGTTGTACCCGTTTTTTTCATGTGTACAATCCCAACCAAACCATGTACTGCGAAACACTTTTAAAAGATGGCAAAAGCTTATATTTTTAACATATGTACAGTGAGAATGTGTGTGTTTTAGATATTCTGCATTATATTAGAAAATGTCGTGAATTATTGTCTCTGTATTTTTTTCTCAATGCAGAAATACCAATAATAAATCTATTTTATAAGGTCACAGGTCTTTGTTCTTCTTGCAATGATACACTGACGTGAATGAATGAGACGAAAGACTTTAGTTGGATGATTTAGATTGTGATGAAGAAGCAAAACGGTTGATTCATAATGTCAGCTGATGCTCCTTGGTCTTCTTCTATTTCAGCTAATAAAATACAAGGGATGATTTAACCCTGAATAATCACAGGGCAGAAGGTCTGTTAGAACATTGCCTAAATAAACGTACAGTATATGTATAACCTTGTGAGTGTATTATCCTGTAAAGAAATGTGAAAGCAAATTAAAACTCAAGACCTTTTTTTGATGGTGGTGGTGGTACAAACTCTTCTATAATAGATTCTCTGAAAGATAAAAAAAAAAAGTGTATTAACATTTTTCTTTCTTTGATGCTTTTCAGTCAAACCAATGCAGCATGTTACATATTAAATGCAAAATCTAAAGACTGCAGCTTCAACTCAAAATTCTGGCACTGACACTGTTCACTTTGTTACTATATTCATCTATTTCTCTACAGAAAGCTTCACCTGAGCCATGTGCATATTTCTATCTGTTGATCATTAGACAATGAAGGGAAGTCAGAATTAGGGAAGAGGCTCAGCAGACGCATTTTTTTGGGACCAACAAGGTTGGCTGACTGAATGAAGTAATCTTGGGAAAAAAGTACACCATGCTTTAATTAAGGTTCTCACCATGTTCAGCCATGGTCAATTACAGGAGGGTGTACTAACTTTTCATCATGACTGCATATCGAGAAAGCGAGGATGAAAGTTTTGATATCTTGAAATGATAAGCTGTCTTTTTGGTTTTTTTGTTGGTTTAGCAATGGCTCTTCTAGTTAGATTATTCGGAATTGGAAGCTTATCTAAGATTTACCACAACATATCTGCTGTATCTATGGTGGAAGCAGGCTGATTGAGAAAGTTGTTTGGCTTATAACATGTCCCCGAGAGATCAAAGTCGAAATGAAAACTATAGCAATGAATTATTCTACTGAGAAGTGTGATTTCACCCGACAGTGTGATCGTTACCACCGTTATGAATTTTACCTCACGGTATGACATGTCACATTCTTTATCAACAATGGCCAGTATAGTTCTAAACAATAAATTGGATAAACAGATATTTATATATATATATTTACAGTCATGTTTGCAATTTACAAACCTTTTCAGAAATTGCTCTGTCCTGTCCTGACAATTAATTACTAGTTCCAAACTGTTCAACACAGGAATAAGAACTTATCAATGCAATCATATAATCTAGTACAGCAGTGCGAAGGATATGGAAATATTTAAAAAGGTAACACATTTATTCAAACACTTTACTGAGAAGCAGCTTCAAAGACAAACAAAAAGGTTGATTGTGTTTGTTTTTGATTAAATTTTTTCTTAGTCATCAATTAATTTTAAAAAATCAGTTTTTAAACAATTATGTTAATAAATGTATTTTCGAGTGTTGCATATTCACGTTCAAAATCTTATGGACAAACAGTTTTTCATGAAGTACTTTCACATCATCTCAGCTCGAAACTCTATTATTAAGTAGGTATGTACAGTTGCAGTATAATATCGGCTGCAACTTCAACAAGTTGTTATAATTTACATGTTATTATTATATGCTAATGGACAAGAGAGACATTTTTTATTGCAAAAATTTGGACATTTTAACACTTAAGATTCCTTTATGATCTTGTGATTAAGATCTTATGTTTTATTAACTGCAAAAAGGAAGATGTAAATAAATTACTCTTTACGAGTGCATTACATTTGATTTATTGCAATCGATAATATAAACATTTCTCTTTTTTTACACTATTAATGAATGTAAAATTTCTACTCACTAAATTAATACAAATATTAATGTTGACCACTTGCTATTGTTTTTATTGTAGCAACACGCCCCCTAGGGTTACATTTTTGACATTTATTATCACATAGTATTACATGTAACTGCTTATAAGAATTATTTCATTTACTCATATTGTATCTATCATATAGTCTATTACAGTTTCCACTGATCATAAATAAAATAAAAGGTTGAAGTAGGAAGACCACAGCCACAAATAAACATAAGTCATATGGAAACTTGTATTTAGCAGTACTACAAACATTAGTCATAATGAAAGTTATAATATATATATAATAAAAATATGCATGTTTTATTCATTTATTTATTTTGTAATGGTGATTTATTAAAGCTACTGTGCAGTTGTGCGTCAGTTAAAACACTTTAAGATGAATCAAAGGTCCTTCAGGGTCTGGCAGATGGTCCAGGCAGAACATGGATTCTTCATTCCAGGTGAAGAGAAATAAAACACATTTTACATTTTAAACATGTTCAATCCTTGAATTAAGTATGAGGTAAATATATTTAAAAAAAATCACTTACTGTTAGGTTCAGGAACGTTTTGAACTCAATCCCGCGATACATTTGACTGAATAAAACAACATTCAGTAGTGTTAATAAAATTGTTATTGTTATCTTACTAATATTTTTTAGAAGTTTTCACAAAATAAAGGACTATTTTACAGCCAGTATAAGAGAACATGTAGCTTAAATGAATTTCAAATCTTGTCATACTCACAAGTTTCGGTTCTGTTACTCTTTTCAGAATTTTTATCATCCTGCAAACATACACAAAATAAACAACATTTACAAACTGTTAAATGCTAATAAACAAACACCATTTAAACCCATTACAGAAGAACTAGTTGAATTTCTGCATATTTCTGAAAAAAAAGAAGACGGCTACAAATATCTACATTTTAAGAGAATTGACTTTTTTTTTTTTAGATTAGATTAGATTCAACTTTATTGTCATTACACATGTACAAGTACAATGCAACGAAATGCAGTTTCGAATGCAGACTTTAGAAATCCTTTATGCTTTAATGCCGTTTGTTACAAAATCTTTACTTAGTCTTAAACTGTGATCATTTTAGAAAAGTCCTGCCATGAATTATTATTCTGTTTTGTAGCCACAAGTTAAGTATTTAGATTAATCCAGATTTATCTAATTTATCTAATATCAGAATTGCTTAACTTTATAATCAGTTGTATGTTAATATGAGTATCAGAGATATCAAATGCTATCAAAAGCTAATTATGGCCACAAGATGATAAGCATGGACATGACTAATAATATTAGTCAAGTCAAGTCAAGTCAAGTCAAGAAGCTTTTATTGTCATTTCTACTATACACAGGGTTACACAGTACACAATAAAAATGAGACAACGTTCCTCCAGAACCCTGGTGCTACACTAAAAAACATAGAGCTACAACACACAACATAAAGCTACATAAAGTGCATTGAGTGCAACAGAGTACAAACAGTGCAGACGAAAAACAGTACAGACAGACAGACAACGGTACAAACGGACAGACAACACAAGACAACACAAGACAATACACATAACACAAGAGAGTGCAGACCAGTAAACCTACTGTATACTCTAAATATACAGTACTGTGCAAAGAGGACCATAAAAACTAGGATTATATGTAAACAAACACAGTGCAGTAAAATTACACTTCAATAATGAGATTTTACATATGCTGCAGGATATGCTGATGTTGCGTCAACAGTGAATATAGAATTTGACGATATAATAAGTCATAATCACCTAATTGCAATCACAGTAATAGCTTGTGGCCACAACTTACTAAAAATGACTAACGTCAACTCACAGGCTCCATGGTGCTTTTAAATGTTTTCATCTTACTCACATTAAATATAGTCCATTTCTTGGTCTTTGGTACTACCTGCTTACCAGAGAAAAAAACAATCATTATATTAGTAACAATATGGACTACCCAATCATGCAAATAAAAAGGCAGAGTGGGTGTGGAATAGTTAGATAGAAATTGAACAAAACAATTTGAAAGCTTAAAACAAACCTACCCGAGTCTCAATCCAGTGTGAAACTGAGGTTAAAGCCTCTTTATTCTTTCCACACTGCAGTAATCCCTGATCTTCATGAAACAGACAGTCGACCGTGACCGTATTCTCTCTGGTTACAGATCTGCTGCTGTCTACTGCTACATATTCTGGATCAAATGTGTGATGAAGCACCACCAGAACAGCAGGTTTGTTACCTTTTTGGAGACATTAGGAGTTTAGTGGATATTTTTTTTTTAACTACTTCATCATCCATATATGTAAAACTCAAACTGAAAGATTCAAAATGAGGACAAATAACGTTATTTCATTTTTTTTTAATTGGTTAATCATCCTCTATTTTCTCATTTTCTCATCTGTAAAATTCTCTCTTATCTGTAAAATTTGTGCCTGAAAGAATTTGTGAATTTGACCTCGCCTATCAAATTGACACATAGTATTATCAAAGTTGATGAAATTGTCAGTCATTTATCTATACTTTACATCTTACTTTACACAGTGACAACAAAAACAAATTCAAATCTCACACAAGAGCACATGTGCATTAACAAACAGAATTGGAATATTTAATGATGTACCTGGTGTTGTACTTAGCTTCTTTAATGCAGCTGCAATATCAGTTCCAGCTCGTGAAACAACAGGGCAGAAAACCAGAATGAAATCGCACTCCTCCAAATTATTCACCTTCTGCAGACCTGGTATTAGATTTTGAAGCTTCTTCTCTATGCTCACATCTTGTCCTAATGTTTCTCCGGTGGTAAGAGTGAAGTGTTTTATATGAGGACACATCAGCTTCTGGATAATGGTAAAGGCGTGAGCTAAAGAACAATAAATTATAGAGTGACACCAAATCATAAGTCAATATTATTGATTCTTGGGACTATTTCAGCTCTACTTAATGATTTGGGCTTAGATGAAACTGAACAATACAATAATCTCATTTTGATCAAATATTTGGTAGTGTTTCATTGTGTATAATAATAAAATGGCTGTAACTGTGTTACTTACACTGACTTTTACTTGGTTCCATTTTTGAAGATTTCTGTAAAATACATCTTGTTAGCAAATGTCAGTAACATTAGTGACTCTTTCAGAAAATGTTTAAGTTGTTTGACCACTTAAATTTAGAGATTATTCTATTTAATTTTGTTGTTCTCTAATAATGTGTAATTCTCTAGTCAATATAGAATAATCATGCGTTTTGAAAACAAAAACATTTTTACCTCAGGATAAAGCCAGTTAATTATTGTTGACAGTGATTCTTCATTTTTAGAACATTGCATTAGCTTCAGATCTTCATTAAACAGACAGTTAACTGCAATTGTATTCCTCCTGGTTGGGATGTTCGGTACAATATGTTCTGGATCAAATTTATAAAGCATCACCAGAACTGCACGTTTATTACCTTTGGATGTAAACATTTAATAATGAGTTTATTTGATTTAACAGTTCTGCTTTATTTGTTGCCATTTAAACGCAGCAATACAACAAACAAGAAAGCACAAGCATTATGTGTGTTGCACTTTAACATTGGACAAAAATACAAGTTAATTTAAAGCTGCAACCATTGAGTGATAATTTGCATTGCTGACTGCCATCTGGTATCTGTAATCTTGTTTCTATTAAACTACATTTTGTTTAGTCCATCACTGCTCTGTAGTGCCTGTATGTGTAAATGTGCAGTGTTGGAGTTCTCCAATGTTTGTAGGTGGAAAAGAACAATTGGGCAGCAGGGTAGCAGTAATGCTACAGCTGCCTCTACTGCTGTAACCTGTAATGATGTATGTTTCCCCTTCAGGAACTCGAGCTGTGTCAACAACGCTTCGGGAACGCCTCTGCGTGACTACGCTCTGAACCACGTGTGTAATCAGTCCAACAAAAAAATACGACGTAACCAGTGGGGTGACGTCAGGACCAGTAAGCATGCCTCAAGGTTCTGGCCCCACTTCCGCTGAGTCAAAGTGGCTTTAGAGGTCATGGGGTATGCAAATGGATCTGACAGAGGAATTCGAGACGATCTCTTTGATAGGGACAGAGCCGTTCTACTGACTCACTGTTACTACGGACATCGACAGGTTTCAGGTGGGAAAGAGACGGGCGTTACTCTCATGGGGTTGCTCAGTGTGCGCAGCCCCAGCCCAGTATGAGTGGGCATCGGGAGTTAAAAAAAAGTCAGCGTCGCAGGGATGTTCGGTGATGGCCTAGGTCGAAGCCCAGCGAGATGACAGATCTGAGGACCACCATCTTTAACCAGAGGGCCTCGGTAAAAAGGTCCTGACTCTTTAGGACCTCTGAGGGGTTCCACTATTGGGGGGTCCCCCAGGTGCCCTTGAGATATCTGACAGTTAGGACTGTGTTTCTCCTGGCCATTTCATCTCTAAAGAGAGTTGGTGACCTTCACACATTTCAGTGACCACCTCCAGTCTGGAGATCACCCAAGGCATAGCTAGTGCCTTTCTCTACCCCAGGCAGGGGTATGTCCCCAAGGTGCCTTCAGCTGCCCCATGACCAGTCAGGCATTCTATCCTCGTCCTTTTAAGGCCCCTGACCAGGAAAAG
The DNA here is from genome assembly GCA_039877035.1 of Silurus lanzhouensis. Taxonomy (NCBI): domain Eukaryota; kingdom Metazoa; phylum Chordata; class Actinopteri; order Siluriformes; family Siluridae; genus Silurus; species Silurus lanzhouensis. Next base: position 1,819,383 of record JBCEWE010000261.1, read on the forward strand.
CTTAACCAGGTGTGTCTCGTGCAAGCACTAGACTCATACGTCCACAGAACTGCCTTGTGGAGAAAATTGGACCAGCTGTTGTCTTCTACTGTCCATATAAGAAGGGTCTCCCTGCGGATAAGCAGACCCTCAGCAGGTGGATTGTGGATGCTATCCACTCCTCTTATGAGTGCTCTGGTTTCCCACTCCTTTCGGGGTCAGAGCTCACTCAACCCAAAGTGTGGTGACCTCTAAGGCCTTTTCCTTTGAAGTGTCTCTCCAAGACATTTGCAATGCTGGTTTCCCACTGACCTTTGTCGGGTCCTATAGGCTTGACATTAGTGCCACTCCTGGCCCGTCTGTCCTTTGACCTAGCTGTGCTGACCCACACTAGACAGGGATTGGTCAGTCTGGCAGTATTGTTCACTCATTCCCAAAGTGTTGTTGGTGCAGCTCAAGTTCCTGCAGAGGAACGTCTTTGGGTTACGTATGTAATCGTATGTAACCCTGGTTCCCCAAGGGGGTGAGACGCTGCATTTTGGTGCCAGACACCCTGCATTCCTGCAATTGCTTCCATCCCTTTCAAAGCTAGCGCTGTGTTCATGGCATGTGCTTTTATAGCTTCCTGGTCATGATGTCACCCCGCCGGCAAAGTGCCGTTTTTGCGTTGGACCGATTACACATGTGGTTTGGAGCGTGGCCATGCAGAGGTGTTCACGAAGCGTTGTTGACTCAGCACCTCATTCCTTTGGGCACCAAGGTTACATGCATAACTTAAAGATGCTATTTGTCTTGAAATGTTTGTGGATTTGTCTAGAGATAATTCTTTCCATCTAATGCTTCACAGTGCTATACTGTATTGATTCTACACTGACTCTCTGTTAAATTCTACACATTTGTTGAAATAATGCATAAATTACCTTGTATAGTGTTAAGCATCTTCACTGCTACTTCAAATTCAGTTCCACTCCGTGAAAAAGCAGAGCAGAAAACGAGAATGAAATCACACTCCTCCAAATTCTGTACCTCTTGCAGGCCCAGTATTGATTTTTGAAGTTGCATGTGCATTTGCACACCATGTCTTAATGTGCTTCCAATTGTCAGAGTGAAATATTTTTGAATAGGATTCTCCAACATCTGGTTCACGACTTGGCCATGAGCTAACAAAATACAAATTGCAGAGGGACACCAGAGGATCAGTCAATATAATATGATTTAATTTCTGGGACAATTTTATCTGTATTGCACGATTCAGGTTAATGATTCAACAATAAAAGTGAGTGTTGTATTAAACGTTTCGAACTGTTTGTAACAATGTGACTAACCTGCACTTTGTTCTGGTGTCCTTCTTAAACCGTCCTGTAAAATGTATCGTTTCCAAGATATTTGAAGAGTTAAAATATAAAGATAATGATTTAATTTTGTTGTAAAGTATGAAAATCACCAGAAATAGTAATAGAAGAAAAATAGAAGAAATCTTTACCACAGGATGTATCAACTCTATCATTTTGGACAGTGCTTCATCATTTTTGGAACACAGCAGCAATTCCTGATTTTCATTTAACAGACAGTCGAACGTGGTTGTATTATCTCTGTTTACAGCTTTGCTGCTGTCTGGTACAACATTCTCTGACTCAAACGTCTGATGAAGCACCACTAGCACTGCAGGTTTGTTACCTTTTAATGGAGAAATTTGAGAAAGGGTTTAATAAATTTATCAGAGTACAGAAATATAGCAACTGAGATGTTGCTCAGGTTAATAGATAAAATTGATACCAGCCATCCAATTACTATAAATTAAGTTACAAAACAAAGTCAATTAAACATGCAAGCAGAATTTTTAAGGGCCAAGCACCCAGACTTGGTGAGCCGCATATTCACATATAAGCTACAATAGTTGCCTAAGCAATCAGATGACCATGAGTTTAACCAAAGACATTCTAGAGTGACTTGTATCTTTACATTATGAATGATATGGTGGGATTTTCTGACTGAACAAGGAAAGGTCTAAAAAAACTAATTGGCAACATGGTAGCATTGCTGCTACATCTGCTGTACCTATGGCATCGTTGTTTCTATTTTGACCAGTGGTCATGATTGCTACTGTTCATGAATAGCCTCAATGCATTGTCCTGAAGATTCTCACCAAGATTTGTGTCAGTGTGCATGGATGTTGCTGAGATATAATCTTGCTTTCTGTTTTTGTCAGCTTTGCTATCAGATTCATTGGTCTACTACGGGCAAACCATATAGAAGTTTCAGCATAAAAGATTTTGACCTTCTGCCACTTTGGAGTTTTTTACATTTACATTACATGTTCGGCTTTTACATTTTGGACACATAGTTTAAAAGTTAAGGCCATAAATGTACAAACGTAACCAATGGTGCTGCTAAAGCACTTACACCACTCGGCCCAGTATTTGGTCAGAATATTCCTTAACCTTTATGGATTCCACACTGACTCTATGTTAAATATTAGACAGGTATTGAAATAGTGAGTGAATTACCTGGTAGATTGTTAAGGATCTTCACTGCTGCTTCTATGCCAATTCTAGCTTGTGAAAAAGCAGACCAAATAAAGAAAATGATATCACACTCCTCCAAATACTGCACCTCCTGCAAACCTGGTATTAGTTCTTCAAGTCTCTTCACTATGCCCACATCATGTCCTAATGTGTAGTATTTTTGAGGAGGATGGTTATGAGCTATAAAAATTAATTGCAGAGAAACACCAAATGATCAGTCACCAGAATATAATATAATTAATTCCTGTGATTATTTTATGGAAATTCTTGATTTTTTGTTTAATATTGAGTGCTTTATCTGGTAGTGTATCCTGTCACTGCTGCTTTAATACACACACACACACACACACACACACACACACACACACACACACACACACACACACACACACACACACCTATTTCTGTAGTTGTTGTGGTGATGTGTTGTTCACCCCAGAAGTCATTTTGAAAGTAAAACTTTTACTTACATTTTGACTGAAAGTAAATGTTATTTTTTTATTTTTTTGTGATTTTAAAACTCATATCGTTAACACGGGTCTTGGTTAACCTCATTTTGTGGATTTTATACCTTTTTAAAATTATTCCTCAACTTTCAACTCATCAAAATGCTAAAAAAATAAATAAAAAATTAAAGTAATTGGGAGGTAGGAAATAAATAAATAAAAATAGACAAAAAATTATTTTAAATTGAATTCCTATCATAGATTTACCAATCACCATTTTTAAACAGTAATAAACAAAAAATTTAATAAAATAAAATATAAGAGCTAAATAGAACCCCATTCATTTACCATCAGAGAAATAAAAAAAAAAAAGACAATAAAAACACAATAACGTAACATTAACATACCCATTGTTGCTGTCGTTCCTTTAGTGACTGGAAATATGTGGATATACTACAATCAGAAATTTCCGAGAATCCCCTGTATAAAGCTCAACACTTTTTACTGTAAACGCATCAGAGAATCTTTCTGATTATTTTACTTTCACTTTCTGTTTTTGAGCAATGGATTATTGTTAACTATTATCCAGTACAGATCACACACAGGGATAAAGTCATGCAATAAGTTCACTTTTATTTTTACAATCTTTTTATTTGACATACGCAATGACATCATATATAAATAAATAAATAAGTAAATAAAATAAATAAATAAATAAATAAAATCAGACATGACTGTAAATGTTGGGTGGTGGTGGTGGTGGGGGGGGGGGGGTATTACATATTAGGCAAATTTTCCAGTAATACAGATCTTCTGCACAACATCACACTGACTCTTTCATTATTTCATTAGAATTTTATTATTACCTCCTATTTCTCTTTCATTATTTAATTATCATTTAATTATTACCTCTTAATTCTTTCGATTTTTTCAGTCTGTATTTCAGCTGTAACTGTATGCCAATATTTATAAATAATGTACATATGACCAACAAACAAAAACTTAAAAAAAAAACAAAAAAAACTAAACAACAATCTACTCAATTTTCTCATCTTAGATTCTCCTATCATGTTCTGTTACTCCTCAACCTTCAGGAACGCATTTTACGAAACGCATCTGGTTTGTTCTCTTCGGCTCGCCGTAGCGGCATGATTTTGAAAATGGCGGAGAAGAAAATCGCAGGTTGGTGTGTGACGGTGTTTGTTTATTTATTTATTTTGTCGAAAACGTTTGGATAATGTTTAATATTTTGCATAAACGTTTGTTAGCTAGCTTGTTATAATCTTATTTAATCTGTAACTGATTTATTAATAATAAAAAGCTGCTCTTTGAGCTAAATTGGTCAATATTCATGTTTCCGTTTACATTATTATAAATTATTATGAGAAAAATATAAATATTTAAATTATATATAAAGTGCATTTAAGAAGTATTCAGACCCTATTGATTTTTTTTTAATTTTATGTTGTAGCCTGAAACTAAACTTTATATAAATTTATTTCCTCATTAATCAACACTCAATTCCCCATAATGACGAAAACAGAATTCTAGAAATTACTGTCATAAAATTTTTTTATATAAAAAAACCCACATATTCATCAGTATTCAGACCCTTTACTCAGCACTTAGCTGAAGCCTTCAAGTCTTTTTGGTTTTGACACAAGATTTCCACACCTGGATTGGGGGATTTTCTGCCATTGTTCAGGGTAAATCCTCTCAAACTGGGGCAGGTTGGATGGGGATTGTTGCTGGACATCCACGTTCAGGTCCCTCTAGATATATTCAGTAGTCTGAGCCACCCTAGGATATTCAGGAGTCATCTTTAACCCCCTGGTGTGTTGTTTTGCCTGTGTGTTCAGTGTCCGTTGTCATGTAGGAAGATGAACCTTCAGCCCAGTCTGAGGTCCTGGAAAGTCATGGGAGGATCTCTGTATTTAGCTCCATTCAACTTTTAATCACCCCTGACCAGTCTCCCAGTTCCTGCTGTGGAAAACATCCCCACAGCATGATGCAGCCTCCACCATGCTTCACTTTTGGGATGGTTTTGGGCAGGTGGCTGGTTTACTCCTGATTTGTGTTGCCAAACAGTTAATTCTTGGTTTTCCTTCAGTGCGCTCTCAGGACCCGAGTCAGCGGCGTGTGCTGGATGTAGCGACCCGGCAGAGGAGGCTCACTCGCCAGCTCGAGGCACTGGAGAAGGACAACTTTCAGGACGACCCGCACGCGAGTCTTCCGCCGCCGGTCAAGCGCCTGCCGCATTTCGACGAGAGCGATGAACCCGGTATGAGCTACACTCAGAGACGTGTGGTCAGGAGAGGCGGTGAAATGATCATTTTTAAACAAAGCTTTTTCTCTTTGATCTGTGTTATGACTGCACTTTCTCTAGGAGTCTGATTGGCTGTAATTCCCAGCAAGTGCAGAAGCCAACAGTTTGGATTAACTATCCTATTAAAACTGAACTGAGCGCAGGGAATAAGCGCGATCCTGTGATTGTGTCAGTATAGACCCCTAATTTGCATCGCCTTCTATAGACCAGTACACTTTTTTTGACATCTGTGTACAATTAGTTTATTGATGAAAGTGCCATGGTGCAATGATGAGGTGTGTGAGAGCCCAAGTACTGAATTTCATTTGTAAATAAAGATAAAACTATGTGGAATCAATGCTGAACGGAAAAAAGGGCGGTTTGGAAACGTAACAGGTTCTTCTTTGGTTCTTCCTCGGTTCCTCTCCACACCGTTCCAGTTCTGCTTTTTAAATCATTTTGAAGTCTTTGGTTTTTGTTGTTTTTTTTTCTGGGCTATAAACCTGTCTTGAAATGCTTCTATACAAAATATATAAAACCCTGCGTGAGTGATGTCTCCAGCCCAGAGAACATCTGTATTAATTATTATGGGTCACACGGCAGGGAGGGCCGGCATGGTGTTCATCTTCGCTACTCCGAAATAACTCTTTTGTGTCGGCGTCTGTTCACACGCGAGATCTCTGCGCCTTTGTTTTAGCCTTTTGCTCCCGTTCTTTAACTGGACACGTCTGTGTTTTATCTCATAAGGGAAACGGAGGAAAAAAACCAGAGGCGACCATTTCAAGCAGCGTTTCCGGAAGAACTTCCAGGCCCTGCTCGAGGAGGAGGTGAGGCACTCGCAAGCGTTTAGAGATCGAATACACAGTGTGATGTTTTCAGGGCGGCAAAAATAGGAAATAAATGAAAAGAAATTCCATCTTCTTAGCTAAAGCTCTATACATTTTTTTTCTCATTTCCCAGCAATGTTAGGAAGCTGGGGTCAGAGCACAGGGTCAGACATGGTACATCTCCCCCTGGAGCACAGAGGGTCAAAGGCCTTGCTCAAGGGCCACATGAGTGGCAGGTGGCGATACTGACGATTGAACCCTTAATTTTCCAGTCAGTAACCTGGAGCTTTAACACTGAGCTCCTGTTTCCCCCCTGAGAAAAAGTCAAAGGGTCATTTGAGCGAATGAAATAAAGAATGACTTGATTTAAGGAGACGCAAATGCAAAAGATAAAGAAACCAAGTAAGAAAGACGGAAAGCAACGATAGTTGGATGATGACGGTAAAAGAAAAGAAAAATGATTGAGAAGGAAAGAAAGAATGAAAATCTAAAAGAAATTTTTGCTTTGAACATGATTTTATTTCTCTCTCAATTCTAATCCTTTTTTATTCATTGGTTTTATTGGCATGACCAAAAATTGTACATTTGTATGGCAAATATGTGTAGAAAAAAAAGTTTAATATACATTTAAGTAACAGAATGAAGTAATATCAGTTTATCCATCTCTCTCTCTCTCTCTCTCTCTCTCTCTCTCCATCTCTCTATCTAGGACTTGAGTGTGAGCGATGGTCCGAACTATCTGACAGCCTGCGCCGAGCCGTCAAAACTCCCCCAGCGTCACTTCTGCGCCATCTGCGGCTTCCCTTCCAACTACACCTGCGTGTCCTGCGGCGCTCGCTACTGCTGCGTACGCTGCCTGACGACACATCACGAGACACGGTAACGCACGGCCGCTTAGCACAATATATAACGTGACGCTATCGCAGCAACTCGGATATGTTTCAGCGTTATATTGCAGAAGACCCCGTGTGAGAACATTCAATTATATCATCGTTCTAAACCGAGTTCAAAGCTGGAGGTCGAAAAACCTCCTTTTTTCCATTTTTTTAAATATTTCTCCCTGAAGTGATAATGAATCAGTCTTGGTCCATACGATCAGGATTTAATTTTGTTATGCAACTGTAAATCCATAAACCAAAAAATCCTAATGATTGACTGTGTTTGTTTCACTCTGTTCATCCAGGCTGCATTTGATTTTTTTCTTTTCGTTTTTTCTTTCAGGTGTCTAAAATGGACCGTATGATCGATCGCAGTCCACAGATGAAAGAATCGCATTAGATCGCCTTAGAATTAAAACCCTGTATTAACCTACAGCGCTGTTGGTTCCAAAACCCTGGTTTTTGATGTACGAGTGTGTCGTGAAGAGAACCGGGTCCGGGATGAAGCACCTACAGTGGTGTGAGAACAATACCTGTGAAACTATGATCTGATTTTCTGAAATTGCATCGTCGATGTATAAAAATAAAACCATGGCGGTACGACTGCAGCGGAACGGGATCGTGTTTCCTCCAACAGCGCCGGATTTACTCCCAAAAACCCACCTCACGGTTAGAAATCCAGAGAGAAACACGTTCTGAAGATGTGACGGCGTCTGATCCCAGTGTGTACTTCAGGTGTGTTTACATGGTGTAAATAGCCGTCAGTGTTTTTTTTCTGTAGTCTAGCTGAAGGCCTGTACAGACTAAACCTTTCGCTTGTTAAGACTTTTGTCTTGTTGCTTTACCGATGCTGAAATAACACACGTAAATAAATACTATAATAAATACACTTGTGTGCAAGATCTTCTCTGCTGGACTAAACTCAGAATCACTGACTTGCGGTTTAAATCACATGGGCTGCTCTGCCCCCGTGTGCAATTATAAGTAAACACCCCCCCAAGGAATGACCAGATGAAAGCTGCTTCGAGGGGATTTGTTTATTTTTTGCAAATTGTATCAAATTCACACAAAAAACATAAAATAATAGAAAAAAAACAAACGAAGTGCACATATTTATTAATCTCAGTGTCTAGCATCAAGCTTCATCTCGCATTTAAAATTCGTATTTTATATTTAATCGATATCAATTATACACTGAATGCTAACAGATGGATTATTTCCAGATTATGACATCAATCTAATGCAGTTACAAAAAAAAGAGAAAAGGCAATGATTTATTTAAAAAGATTGATAATTTAAAAAACACTCTACAGGCCCTGGTTTTATTTTAGTAAAGATCTGGCAACATTTATCCACCCAGGGCAAAATGTGTGTCAATTTAAACAAAATTGGTATTTAGAAATATTCAATATGTCCCTGTAGTTTAGTTTAAAAATTGCAGGCCATGACTGGATCTAAAGAATCAATTATTCACAAACTGTACAAGTAAACACGATTGTATCGATGCTTCTTTGGTTTAAACAATAAAAAAAAGTCCTGAGACCTTCTTGTCCTGCTGTGTGTGTGTGTGTGTGTGTGTGTGTGTGTGTGTGTGTGTGTGTGTATAAAATGTGATCAGATGATGCGTAGTTGGTGTGTGTCGGCGAGTCCACTGCTGGATTTGTGTGCGTGGAAGAGTTTGGACAGAGACTCCATGTACAGCTTGTGATAGTGGTCCACCTGCTGTTCAGATGGATTGCATACATGAGGCACAGGGATGGGGCTTCCAACTGAGGCAGAGAACAAGGAGAGAACAATTCAGCATGTGTCTCATGTATCACAATATGTCACGGGCAGAACTGCGTGCTGAAAGATTTCCTGTACAGGATGAGCTTTAGGTCGATTTAGGTTTTGTGATTAATGAAGTTATTACCAAATAATCTGTGCAATGTTTTTTTTTTCTTTTCTTTAACACACACTGGTGTATTTCTGCATCAGGAAAGATTGCACTGTATCCTCTCCTGCCAAACCCGAAAACAAAGGCATGGTTTGGCCAAGATACAAATTCCAAGTCCAATATTATTAGTCCTACTTACACAAAAACCACACACAGGACCGATGCATAAAATGGAATAAAAAAAAAAATAATCTGATTTTTGGTAAGTTAACTTCTACACTCACATACACTATATGGACAAAATCTTTTGGACACCTGACCATGATTTTTGAGTATCCAATTCCACATTTAGTCCCCGTTTGCTCTTCTGAGATGATGTTCCACTAGATTTTGGAGTGTGTTTGTGGAGATTTGTGTTCGTTCAGCCACAAGGGTGTGAGTAAAGTCAGGTCCTGATGTAGGTGAGGTGATGGGTTCAGAGCTCTATAGCAGGAGATCTTCCACTCCAACCCATGTAAAGCATATTTTGATGGAGCTGGCTTTGTGCACGGGAGCATCCCGTTTGGTAAAGAAACACATTTGGCTGCAAAAGTCAGGTGTCCCAGTGCTTTTGTTCATATAGTGTATATTATGGTCATATGGTTTGTCTTGATATGAGATTTATGCATCCCTCATATCACTACGTTGTAATTGTAGTATTGCAGATGTCCTCCTGTACTGAACCAAGTACAGAGGTTAATTCCCACAGCATTGCTCCACTCACCCACAGTAGTGATGGGTCTCCTGTAAGGCAGGAACAACCAGCGCCCTCCAGTGAAGAGACATGGCGCAAAACCCATCACGCGCTTAAACAGATCCTGGAGCTTGCGGCCCACACTGCCCTCGGACAGCAGCACCTGCGGGAACAGCTCATTCTCCCCGAACGAGTACACTGGGACCAGGTCAGCCCTGAAAACACAACCAAGGAATATGTGTAGGAGCATTTGCAAAGCCCAGCATGCTGAAGCACCTTCAAAACAAAGGAAGTATATCTTCAGACTTTCGTGTTGTTTGGAAAAGTCAAATGACCTTCCAAGTTTAACACTGAGAAGCACATTATATTGTGTAATGCTGTACGACAACTTTCTAACAATTTACTCAAAAGTGATGAGTCGTTACTGGAACGCGTTCGTTTGTAAGTGCACTTCCTTTATGATCTGGCCTTCGATAATGGTGTATTTTCTCTCCTCACCCGTTCTCCAGAGCGAGACGAACAAAGCCTTTCCTATGCTTCATGACCACAGTGTTTATTCCAGGAGAGGAAGCCAGAGACTCCTCAGCTCCTCCGATGATGATCACTACGGCGTTGCCTACACCTTTTTGACTCAGCATGTACCCCAGAGCCGCCTTACTGACCGGCAAGAGACCTGAGGGAGAGAGAGAGAGAGAGAGAGAGAGAGAGAGAGAGAGAGAGAAAGAGAGAGTGAGAGAGAGAAAAGGAGAGAGAGAGAGAGAGAGAGAGAGAAAGAGAGAGATAAAGAGAGAGAGAGAGAAAGAGAGAGTGAGAGAGAGAAAAGGAGAGAGAGAGAGAGAGAGAGAGAGAGAAAAGGAGAAAGAGGGAGAGGGAGAGAAAAGGAGAGAGAGAGAGAGAGATAAGGAGAGAGTGTGAGAGAGAGAAAAGGAGAGTGTGTGAGAGAGAGAGAGAGAGAGAGAGAGAGAGAGAGAAAGAAAAGGAGAGTGAAAGATAGTGTGAGAGAGAGAGAGAGATAGAGAGAGAGAGAGAGAGAGAGAGAGAGAGAGAGAGGAGAGATAAGGAGAGAGTGTGTGAGAGAGAGAGAGAGAGAGAGAGAGAGAGAGATTTCTTTCTTTGTGGAATTTTTTTTTCTTTGCTTTGAATTCCTTAAAGTGCCTTAAAATTCAACACTTACACTATTAATGAAACCGTTAATCGTGTTTATTGAAAAGTAAAAAGAATTCACGCAGGAAGGAGGCGTATTAACATTTTATTCAAGTGTAATTCAATTTTCTGCATGTGCTTTGAGGATTTTCTTTTTTTTTCCACCAGGACGATAACACAGTTAAATGGCCAGTAATGCAATAGAACTGTAATGATTTCACCTAAAAGCTGTGATTAAAAAAAAAAAACCTTGTAGTCTGCACCAGTTGCTATTTTAATTATATTCTCAATATTACAGACCATATACTGTACTTCTGTGACAAATTTCTATTTATACAGTGGGCACATGTGTGTGTACTCTATAAAAATAATTCTGAATTCATTATCACAGTGTACCGGTACACACACACACACACACACACACACACACACTGACCTGCAGACATGACGTATTCTCTGAAGAGTGGTATACGGAAGAGGCCAGCCAGTATAGCGAGAGAGGAGTGCATTCCCGGGAACATCTGCTCAAACCCGCCGGCGTCTGTGTTGAAGCAGGAGAAGGCGCCGATGCTCATGATGCCGTGCGGGTGGCAACCCAGGATATAGTTCTTACTGGGATTCAGCTCAGCCGTCTTCACCAACTGAAAGAGCGAAATCATAAAGCAAATGTCTTGTGTTTTTTTCCATGTTCACTACCTGGAATATTAGAACTCCTCATACATATGTTCTGCATCTCAGATCTTCAGCTATGTGTATTTTTTGGCTCAGAGCTAATGAATCTCTGAACCAGTCCCTATAGTGGTTATAGTCTCCCAGTGGAATTGGCTTGGAGACAGGAGTTGAGACAAGTAGTGGAAATGGAGGCCGGGTTTATTTTACCTTTACTGGGAAGTAGTCTTTAAAGTGCTTCCACACTCTCCATCTCCTCACAAACGCATTTTTTCTGCCACCTGATTAACACACAAAGATGAGATTATAACTTGTACAACTGTAGCGTCATATCTTGGGTCCTAAATTGTCATTTTGCAACGATTTTAATCTTAGAAAAAGACTTCTAAACAGAAAGAAACACATTTACGAGGCAAATACAGAAATAAATAAAAAACATCTTTGTTTCAAATAACCTTGTTCGAGTTTCTGCTGTATACCTAATATACAAAATAATGTTTGCATGTAAAAAATTTTCTTTCCATAATATGAATTGTGTGTAAGTGACATTTCAACAAAGCATCACAATATCCATATTTAATACTGTGGTAAAGAAGACAAAAATGGGAAAAAAATCTACTTTTTTTCCCACTTATAACATGAGCATGTCTCAGTGTTCCAAAGGATGAAGATCCTATCACAGGTGTTCGCGTATGAGACGGTGAGACGGTAAGACGTTGCATTGCTCCCGTTTCGCACGTGTTTGCGTTGTGTTTGTGTTTAAAACCTCGCTCAGGTGAATCCCAGTCCACCAACTGCCACGTGAAGTAGAGAGTGGGAAGGGGCCAGAGTGGCGTGAACATCAGATAAATCATCAACACCAGACAGGACACGGCTGCACACACAAAATACATTAGCATCAATACGATACATTACAACGATAAAGAAATCTACCACTGAACCAAATCTGATTTCTGATACAATTTTCACACAAGTGTTGATTTTATCTCATTAACATTAAATTTTTGGTAAGATCCTCGACCAGAATGAACCCAGAATCTAACCAATCGCTTTAATGTAAGTTAAAATGCTGACTCATTACAGTAGCTAGCACAATAACAAGCCAGCTGACATTGAAAGTTCAAAAAAAAGTCACATCAGCACTACAGATCGAAGATCTAGTTTGGATATATTGGCTTTTACCTTCATCTGTCTCATAATAATGCATATTGTAAGACTGGAACCACTTTTGGATTTGTAACTGGATACTGTAGGTGAGTTTCTCATAATCACACAGTCTACAGATTAGATTTCAGAACAATGCTGGTGTTTTTACTTCAATAAGAGGACGATCGTAACAGTACAGGAACCCGGATGAACTTCTGCCAGCTGTGTGACTTCCAGCTGTTATCAATTTATACCATGGCATTGTTAAATTCTCAACCAATCAAAAATCTGTTTGTTTTCTATGACATTGTGTTTCATATGGCTTTTTTTGAGCATCCAATCAGCCAGAACATTAGCTATTCTCCTCATATTGTCTCCTGGTACCACCAAACCAGCTTAGACCCATTAGGACGCACTCCAACACCTCAAACTCTTTGTCATGTTCCTCAAATTATTCCTGAACATGTTCTGCAGTGAAGATCTTTCACCACGCATTATCCTCTGTTGGGAATACTGTTGGTATTTAAAGGTGATGTGTTTGGAGGCAGGACATATGGGCAAGTGGGTCAGAGCTGTTTTGTCGTCCCGGTGTTATAACAGAATACAACTGCAACCAGAAGATATATTTTACAAAAATATATGGTCTCACACTCATTGTTTAACTCCGAACATAAATAATTATACAGGTGTGTGTGTGCGTGTTGTAGGCTTGAGAACTCGATCTCACCCATAAGCAAGAACGAGAGCACCAGCTGTAGGACGCTGATATCCTCAATAAACAGTTTCCATCGGGATTTCTCTCCATTCTTCTCCTCCATCTTCTCGACTGCTGCAAGAGAAAAAGACATTCACTGGGTTTTAGTGTTTATAACCACAGTTGGGAAACAAATCAATATTACACAACTGTCCACCATATTACACAACATAAGGTGGATTATAACCTCAGACTTTCTCATGTGGTTTCAGACACACTGATTACGCATTTTTGAGGTACAGCAGGAAACAAACAAACAAACTAATAAATACGAACTTTTCTCCTGCCGTGTTCCACATCAATTCTGATCCGTACTTTTGTAAGTAACTTCGGATTGCGATCGATTCATCCGACCGACCTCTGCCCTGTTACACTATCAGATCTGCCAGCATGACTGACCTTCTCACCTTGTGCACAATGATATTAGGTAATCCATCAGATAGCAGGTTCTTACACACTGCGCTGGAATTTACTGAAACACCGCAATCTTCTCTTTCTGTTTTCTTAGTGTAATAATCATTTCCCAATCTTCCGTCGGGTTTCCGTGGCCTAAGAGTTTTACTGTTATATATTATATTTACTATTATGCATTAATATAAATAGTAAAGGATTCCTCTGAACTTCCTGAGACAAAAAAGAGACGGAATGAGATACAATAAGAGATGAGTTCACCTGCAAATTAAAGAACCAGATGTGGAGAATGAAATAAGTAAGAGAGAGAGAGAGAGAGAGAGAGAGAGAGAGAGAGAGAGAGAGAGAGGAAGGAAAGGTAAGGGGTAGAGAAGGGAAAAGAGAAAGGGGGGAAGTAAAGAGGAAGTGCCCTGAGAGATAGAAGGAAGACAGACAGACAGACAGACAGACAGACAGACAGACAGACAGACAGATAGATAGATAGATAGATAGATAGATAGATAGATAGATAGATAGATAGATAGACTCACCTGTTCCGTTCATCTCTGCCACTGTGGTCTCTCCTGAGGTTCTCTGCGCGTTCACTTGTTTGCGCGCTCCCGTCCCCGCGCGCGCCACCCTGCACTTTGGTCCGCGCGCAGCAGATAAGAGAAGTTCGGTGCGGCGGCGGCGGCGGCGCGCGTGAAAAAAACACACGGTCTCATGGTGCTGCTGCTGCAGTCAGACCAGGAATCAAGTCGTGGGAAGTTCTCATACTTCAGTCACCATTCTGCGGTGGAGAAACGCGTGGGTGTGTGTGTGATTTTTCCCCTTTAAGCACGAGCGTCAGTGCGAGCGCGTGCCAGGAGGAAGCTGTCGCGGAGAGAGCGAGAAAAAAAAGGGAAACGTAAAAGGAAGTGTGTGAGCGCGTGGGCGTGGCCTTGGGCGTGGGCGTGGCCGAACAGTTCAACACAGTTTTGCTGCATGTCCATGACTCAACAAAGGGACCAGGATTTTAACAATAAATCAGAATAAAGACAAAATGAAGATGAAAACAAAATAATGAAAAACATATAAAGCACCTTTTTTAATTTATTTACAACATTATATATTAAATGTTGCTCAAATTGGAAAAAAAATACATTTTATAATTGTAACATTCTCAATAAGAAAAGCAATTAAAAAAAAAAGCATCACACCTATGTCAGGAAGCATCACACCTATCGGCAAGTAATTTACACAATACCAGTAAATCCAGTAAAAGCTAAGTAACTGGTCAAAGAGTCAAAGCTGGTGTGAGCAATCTGATTTAAAAAAAAAAAAAAACACCACCACCTAGTGTGTAATGAGATGAATGGCCAGCAGGGGGAGCCAGATTTCCTCTGACTAGTCTGAATGTTTATTTCATAGGGGGAAAAAAACGTCTTTCAAATATATAGTAATTATATATAGTAAATAGAATAGAAATATCAATATATTTGTATAAGATTATCTGTAACTAATATTCCATAATCTATAATTAAAACAGTGCTCTTTTTCTTCCTCTCTCTCTCTCCCTCCCTCTCTATTTCTTCTCATCTCACTGTAGCTCACACATTATGTGGCCTAATAGACTACTAAAAGCATGTTTACAGCCTATTAAATATGACATTTACAGTCTTTTAAATATATGCGGTAGGCTATAATAATTACTCTAGTATGCAGGGTGTATAGTACATTTTGTGTTTTCCTGATAAGTGCAATAAGTAACATCAAAATAACGACACACACACACACACACACACACACACACGGGACCATTTCACTGGAGACAATAAAAAGGCAGGGGTGGTGAGTTAGAAACATTATCACTGAGAGATAACTATAATACGTGTCCACGTGTACAGAGTTCTGGCGTGAGCTCATCGTTAGTGCGGTCGTTATTATTGTTCTGATTCTGAGATTTTGGATCTCGGCGTAACGTTCGGGTCCTGAGAACAGAGGAATTATAAACGTACAGAAGTACAGGAACAATTTGCTTCGAAGATCAATAAATTGTTGATTAATACCACATATTAGAGATTATTCCACTTATAATTACTGTGTGTTACATCTACATATACATCAACATATAGCTGTACATCCAGGCGTGGAGATGCAGAATAAATACACACTATATTTACATCTCTTATAATAAGCTCCACTCTTCTGGGAAGATGTTCCTCTACATTTTGTGCAGATTTGAGCTCATTCAGAAGTAAAGTCAGGTAGTGATGTAGGTGGTGTGAGGAGGCCTGAGGGTGCAGTCAGCGTTCCTACTCATCCCTGAAGGTGTTAAACAGGGTTGGAGCTCTATAGGAGATCTTCCACTCCAACCCATGTAAAGCAGATCTTCATGGACTTGGCTTTGTGCACGGGGACATTGTCATGCTGGAACAGTTCGAAGACGAATCACATGTGGGTGGAAAAGTGTCCAAATACTTTTGTGTGGAAAGTGTTTGAGAAGTGGATTTCATGTTAATCATGATTAGGATGTGGAACGCTGAACTGAAGGGCAGAGTGAAACCAAACGCTGCGGGTCGATCAAACTATTTTTAAATCGTAATTTTAGTTCGGACGATTCTGCAAAAACATGAGATGTTACTTAAGCGTCACTTCAGAAACCATGCTTTTTGGATGATGATGGATCGATCTCGAGGTCAAACATACGACGAGAGTCTTTACACGTTTATTTCTAATTATAGGACGAATTGCGTGACAGGTGCGTTATTGAATCATAACATGTGAGAGCCAATCAGGTTCTGATATGCAAATGTAACAGCACCTGTAATACAGTGGAGGCTGGATGTGAGGTTATAAGGCCTTTTTTAAATATACCCATCTTTAGCCTGGTCCTGGTTTTGGTTCATCCTTCATGCCATCAGCCATCAGCAGTGAGGACATGGGAGGAAACCAGAGAACCAGGTGGAAACCCACACAGACATTTTGATGGCAAGTGAAGCAGCCACTCACTGAAAGTAAGACTCAGGATCCCGATGCACAAAAAAGAAAAAAAAAAAGAAAAAGAAAATAATGCAAATTCTCTTACTGATCCTGGTGGATCTGAACTCATGAGCATGAAGGTTTTGTGATTGACTGCAGTTTAGATTCGGGTTGCACCTGATGATTCCAGGTGTACAGCATCTCCACACCGTCACACAAGCGCGGGTTCAATTAAGGTGGTGTGTGTGTGTGTGTGTGTGTGTGTGTGTGTGTGTGTGTGTGTGTGTGTGTGTGTGTGTGTGTTCCTGACGAGAAAATAAAAATAGACTGTCTGACATAGTGGGGTGTCTAGACATGTCCTCCGAGTGTGTATATAAGAACGAGTGTGTGAGTGTGTGTGTTTGTGATCAGAGAATAAAATAGTCCGTTTGATATCGCGGGGTGTCCAGACACGTTCTGTGTGTGTGTGTGTGTGTGTGTGTGTGTGTCTGCGTGCGTCTGAGAGATCGCGCGCGTGCGCGTCATCAAGGGCTGGTGAGTGTGTGTGTGTGTGTGTGTGTGTGCGTGTGCGAGTGTGTGTCGCGCGCGAGCGCGCGTGCTTTCTCTCCCCCGACGCCTCGCGTTGTCGGACGAGGCTGATCGCGGTAGTGAAACCTGTCAGTCCGCCGCGACGAGACTATTTCAGTCGGTCAGTGGAGACGGGACGGGACGGAGACTGGGGAGGATGGAGGAGACGAGGACAGGCTCGTCCTCAAGGTGAGCGCAAAAAAAAAAAAAATACGACTGCGCGGCGTGGAAAAGCAAAATAAATAAATAAATAAATCCATAGGAATTATTCGTCCTATAAATAAATAAATTGCGCGCGCCGAAACCGTTTTTTTTTTATACCGCCGCCGCCGCCGACGCTCAAATTCGTGTCCATGCAAATTCTTCATCATCATCATCATCTTCTTCTTATTCTTCATCATCATCATCTTCTTCATTCAGCGCCGTGAAAACCTGCGCACGGAAATGCCGGTACGTCACGAGACCATCATAAATTCAGCGCATATTCATATAAATATATCAAATCTCGGTGTTTTTGCGCACTGAAGCGCGAGCCGCCGTTTAATTACATTTTATTTTATTTTATTTATTTGTTATTTGTGGGTGAACGGGAGGATTGTTTACATAAACGCCGCCGCCGCCGCCACAACCGACCTACAGACCCCCAGACGAGTCCTGATTTATTCTCAGATCTCGTGATTATTATTATTATTATTATTATTATTATTATTATTATTATTATTATTATCCTTGGAAAGGGCAATATAGGTGTCGGTGTTGTTGTCGGTAGTGGAATCGGTGTCGGTTCTGGTGTCGGTGTTGGAGTCGGTGTTGGAGTCGGTGTGCGCAAACCGCCGTGGATTTGTGGTGAATTTTGTCCTCTGCATTAAAGCGTGAGTGCGTTTATTTATTTATTTATAATGTATTTCCCCCCGGTTGGGGTGGGGTGGGGTGGGGTGGGGGAATGTGTTTAATATAACCCACGGGACGGTTTGTAATAGTTGTGATGGTCGTTGTGGTGAAACCTGAGCAGCTCCGGTATCGATCTGTGTACGAACCTACGCTTACAAACATTCGAGCGTACGCGCGCGCGCGCGTGCGTGCGTGCGTGTGTGTGTGTGTCGGCAAGCTGCAGTTAAAAAAACACCTCGGACGCATTCACTTTACACATGTGTGTTTGTTTGTATGTGGTGTTTATATATTTATATATAAATATATATATATCGTGTGATGCGCGTGACGCTGTCGCCGCCTGGTTACCCTGATGCGCGCGCTCCACACGTTCACATGCCCCTGCTATTAAATCTATAAATATATATGAATGTATATGTATGTTTGCATATATTGCGTGTGAACGCACGGCGCTGCTCCCTGGAATAAACCAAAATAATGGGCGTTTCGGTGGCGTTCCGCCATGTTCTGCTCCGCGCGCGCCGTCTCGCCTGTCTGCGTAAAACGCGCGTTTCAGGATTCGGGGTTGCCAGATTGGCGAAACCCTTTTTTGCTAACCCGTCCAAAAAATGTCATCATCCGGCTCATCACTGTGAACCAAACTAACCCAGAAACACAGCATTAAGCAGTATTGAACAAAATCAAACAGAATTTCTTTATATACAGGTGGAAATAAGTGGATATATGAATATAGTTGATATACATATGGAGTAAAATGAAGCTGGTCAGCATGTTAAATGTCAGCAGAACAGGGGAGCTTTTTACTTGTCATGTACATTACAGCACAGTGAAATTCTTTCTTCACATATCCCTGTAATGTTAGGAAGCTGGGGTCAGCCAGGATACAGCGCCCCCGGAGCACAGAAGGTTAAGGGCCTTGCTTAAGGGCCCACGAGTTGCAGCTTTGGCGACACTCAGGCTTGACCTTCTGATCAGTAACCCTGAGCCACTACTTCTCCAAGTTACCCAGCATTAAATCAGCTAAACAGTTTGGCCGAGGGACAGAAATGTTACAGCTCTGACACGCCATCCGGTGGATTCTGAATTTAATCCTACATATATATACGTTAGATTTGCAGGTATGCGAGCAATGCCGTGCACATAGAGCAGCTGAGCGCACGCACATGGTGAAAGTGAGGTCTGTTTTAACTCTTGAATTGAAGGTACAGAAAGGTGGATTTTGTGAATATGCTCCCTGTAACCCCTTCATTGCTGGGATGGATTCTGATGAAGCAGGATGGCAATCTGGACAGGAAGTCGGTCCAACGCAGGGCACCATGCAAACACTTGTTAATATCAAGGAGACATGTGTCAAAGACATTTAACCGAATAGCATGGAGGAAACCAGAGAACCCAGAGAGAACCCAGACAGACCTGAGTGGTAGAGGCTCAGTGGTTAGTAGCACTGGACATGAGAGACAAATGTAAGTTGTATGAATGAGACATATGTGAGTTGCTCTGAATGAGGACGTCTGCCAAATGCTATAAATGTAAACGTGCATGAGGAGAAGATCTTAAATGCCACACAATGGAATTTCGAATCTCCAACTGTGAACAACTGGTTGGACATCAAATTGGTCATATGTTCACCATATTTTTAATATTTTTTCATAAAATTGTAGAATTATTCTTTATAGTATGACCCTGTCCTGGGATTAATACTGTGCTTGCTAACATACTTGCATGTCCAATTATATATATATATATATATATATATATATATATATATATATATATATATATATATATATATATATATATATATATATTATAATTATATATATTAAACAGTATACTTTATTAGATTTGTTCAATTTTGATTCATGCATGTAATCCAAAAAGTAGCCAAGAATGGTATTATATATCCCTTTTTTTTTAACTTATTTTTGTATTATTGCTGTTCAGTTTCTATTCTGTCAATACTGAAAGCTCACCGAAGCTCAATGAGTTCCATTTAGAGTCTGGTTCCTCTCAAGGTTTCTTCCTTGCCACATTCTTTTAAGCTCCAACATATAAATTTTTATTTTAGAACCTATTTATGAGTGTGAAGCTGCTTTGGGACACTGTTGATTATATGAGATGATAGGACATAACATGAGGTCTGATGAAATATGACACAAAATAGGCTTCTGTGTCGAAAATATCTTCAGATGATGTTATAGTGGGGGGTTTTCCCCACCACATCCTCCAGTTTAAAAAAGGGGAATTTTTAAAAAGAAATTAAAAAATCCCAATCTGGCAATCCGGGGATACACACGCTGTAACCTACTACTGCGACGCGGCTTGTGGAAACGGAGAAAGTGGGCGTGTCTCTGGCGGGGTATGCGTTAATGCTCAATGCGTGAACACACACACACACATACACGCATACATACATACATATATACATACATACAGAGGGAGGTATACGTCATAGCAGTGCGGTAGTAGCGCAGACATGCGGTTTGGAGGGTCACCATGGCAACCCCCCGGTGATGACGTGCTGTTTTGACGCGCTCGAGCCGCTCGCTGATCAATCCTGCTGATGGCGGAGATTAAATGATGCATGAGATATGATGCGGTATTGACGCAGTAAAGTGCACTGATTTTTTTGCCGGTATTAATTACAGAGTAATGAATGAATAATGCATTTGGACTGGATCTGAGACTGTGTGTGTGTGTGTGTGTGTGTGTGTGTGTGTGTGTGTGTGTGTGATCGCTTGGATCGTCCGCTTGTTCGCCGCACGTATCACTGACTAGCCATTGATTTCTGAAGACGCGCGCGCGCACGCACACACACACACACACACACACACGCTGATTTCTGCAGTAGCCTCATCTTAAACATTCATCATTTAAAATCTCTCTGTCTCTCAATCCTTATCTATCTATCTATCTATCTATCTATCTATCTATCTATCTATCTATCTATCTATCTGTCTGTCTGTCTGTCTGTCTGTCTGTCTGTTTTAATCTTTCTCTGTCTCTCTCTCTTACTCTATCTATCTATCTATCTATCTATCTATCTATCTATCTATCTATCTATCTATCTATCTATCTATCTATCTATCTGCCTGTCTGTCTCAACCTTTCTCTTTATCTATCTATCTATCTATCTATCTATCTATCTATCTATCTATCTATCTATCTATCTATCTATCTATCTATATGTCTGTCTGTCTGTCTGCCTGTCTGTCTGTCTGTCTGTTTTAATCTCTCTCTCTCTCTCTCTCTCTCTCTCTCTCTCTCTTTCTCTCTCTCTCTCTATCTATTTATCTATCTATCTATCTTTCTATCTTTCTCCCTTCCTCCTTTCACACACGAACGGTTCATTCACAGTAAAAGGCGACCCGCAGTGTCTTCGGTGTGATTAGTAGCTCATTTGGAAGTGAAGGAAGAGAAAGAGAGGGAGTACGAGGAGGAGAGTGGGGCAGATAATGGAGGCAAGCTGGGATCTGAGGGATTTCAGGTCAAGGTGTGCAAATAAGGATGAGCGTAGAGACTCAGTGTTTGGAGGGTGAAGCAGCAGGAGACAATTGTTGAGGGTAACAGGGGGAAATGAAGCAGAGAGAGAGAGAGAGAGAGAGAGAGAGAGACCAGGTCAAACAATTATAAAAAAAAAAGAACAGAATAAAGAAAATCTTTACTTTCACACTACAAACATATTGTTTTTTTTTATTTACTACAGTTTATATAGTGACCGAAGCTCAGTAGTAAAACTCCAACTCAACAATGTTCACTATATGGACAAAACTATTGGGACACCTGACTTTTTCAGCCCTATGTGGTTCTTGTCCAAAACTGTTACCACAAAATTGGAGACACACAATTTTTTCTTTCCATGGGTTGGAGTGGAAGATCTACTACAAAGCTATAAACCCTCTTGAACACCTTTGGGATGATTGTTTCATGCTGACTGTACCCGAGGCCTTCTCATCTCAGCTACATCAGTACCTGACTTTACTAACACCCTTGTGAATGAATGTATCTCCACAAAACCTAGTGGAACATGGGATGTCCAAAAAGCACACATGCTCAGGTTTTCTGACCATGTAGTGTACAAATCATTGTGACAATGATGCAGATGTGTGCATGGAAATATACCAAGATATTTACTTTTAGATGTTAGTAATCAAAGTTTTTTCCATAAGTTTGTCACACTTTCATCATTTATCACATTTCTCTTAATCATGTACCTGCTATGGAAACTCCAGCCAGAGCAATATTATATTATTTCTTTTCATTTCCTTTACTAAGCATTTTGTGATTAAATCTGAAATATTGAGAGCGAGCGAACGAGAGATAAAGAGAGAGAGAGGGAAAGAGGGAGTGTGTGGGAAGGATGATGCTGATTAGACCATGAAACAAACTCATCTGTAAGTAAAGGCTCGGATTTGGGAGTTTTTTCATTCTTACTGAATTTATTTCTTCAGAAAACCCAAATGAAATAAATGGATTTTGCCACGTATGCATGTTTTTTTTTTTTCCTTTTTAACCGGAAAGAAAAGAAAAGGGACGTATGAAAGGCACGAGACGGAACATGATTAGGGAACAAGAGAGAAGCGGAGATAAATAGAAAGTAAGCAAATGAGAAAGAGAGAGAAAGAAAGAAAGAAAGAAAGAAAGAAAGAAAGAAAGAAAGAAAGAAAGAAAGAAAGAAAGAAAGAGATAGAGAGAGAATACCAGTCACATTGGTTTAGTGTAGTAAAAACCTGATTCAAGAACTTAGTGTAGTGCAGAAGAACAATTCCCAAAGCTCAGTCGCGGTTAGACTTGACGATTTGTCAGTCTGGGTTCAGAAAGAGAAGGAAGAGAAGGTGTACATGAAATCCGTTGCCTTCCTGTCAGTGAAAGGTGGCGTAGTATTAAACGTACTACGCGCACATTTTTCATGGACAAACCTACAATGCTTCTTTAGTTATCAAACCCATAAACACGCGATTTAACTGCTCATTGAAAGATAAACAGATCATTAATTTGTGTATCGTATTCATTATTTTGGCGCAAAAACTTTCCACAGCCAATCAGAGAACATGCTGGTTTGTTCGCTGTTAGCTAATATAAGCTCAGTTATTTACGTAGTGTCTGCGATTCAGACGTAGGCCGTGTTGTGGAAAATATCAGTATGTGCCCCAGTATTGCTCACTGTTCACTTGATTTGGTTAGTTAGACTCCTTAGTGAGCAAAATCTCTTTTTTAGGCAAAAACATATAAGGCTACGACTAGTACTCATGTAATAGCTAGCAAGAACTAGCAAAGATTCTGGCAAACTAGTCACATTTCGCCATAACTTTGTTTCAGTAGCTAGCTAGTAATGCGGCTAACAGTCTAACTAGGCTCTTTGCTAAGCTTGACTAACCTCGATTAGCATTATTAGCATTAGTTAGCACACCCATGTTCACATTGACACAATAATTCATACTTCAAATGTATTAAAAAAAAAGCACATAGCATTTTTATTTATTATTATTAGCTTGAGGGCAGTTTTGTAGCATGCCAGATACAGGTTTTACAGAACATAGTAAAAAAAAAAAAAAGGCGGAAAAAAAGGAAAAAAGGCATTAAATATTAAATCTGTTGCTGTATTTTGAATAGCACTGTCAGGTCATGTCGTAGTTGTGCTTGTGATGTGATAAAACAACTGCTGTGTAGCATATCGTTTTACCTCAGCGATACAAAAAAGTGTGTTGTAGTGGCATGTTGTTTTTTGTTTCAGGAATGTGTGTGTGACAGGTACGACATTTCCTAGACATGCTTATTGCCTAGGAAACGCAGTACATGGTATTATCACAATAAAAAAAAAAAAAAAAACGTATATTCCGCTGTAGCTTCTTGAATTGAACCCCATGCTATGTTCCAGCGCTAGCTTTTTTATCTAGCATAAAACACAGCTAGATATTATGGAATTCACATTTCAGATTAGTAGGTGCTAGCTAGCTCCTTATCTATGGACGTAATTTCCTGTCAGGTTATGTTAGCTAGCTTTATTTTACTCTGAGGTGGATGAGGTATTGGGGCACCTAAATATTCCAGCCATATTTGGTTCTTCCCCTCAAAAACTTTGCCTTCACTTGAACTTAAGACCCCAAACCTGTTCCAGTATCTTAGTGCCCCTGTGCACAAAGCCAGCTTCATGCTACAAGATCTCCTGCTACACATTTGGGAAGGATTGGAACGCTGACTGCACCCCGGGCCTCCTTAACTCCTTACAGTGCAAATCTCTACATAATCTAGTAGAACATCTTTCCATGAGAATGGAGGATATTATAACAAAAAATAGGGACTAAATGTGTAATGGGATGTTCAGAAAGTGTGTGTGTGTGTGTGTGTGTGTGTACTTAGGGACATGCTGCACCAGGAAATGAATCACGCTCAGTGCGCTAACACACATTCACAATGAGCTGCTCCTAAAGCTAAACACTGAGCTCTTTTGCTATGATCATGACATCGCAGAGGACACTTTCTGTAGTTTATGGTGCATAGGGTAAATCTTTATTTTTTTTAAATAGTTACTTTAAATAACCAACAATTAGGTCATTGACGCCGGCCTATATCTCAAAAATAGCAGGAAATCGCTCAGGTAGTGCTTACCGTACGCAGAGGCTTCATAATCATGACTTACCAAGAGGAAAATAGGGATGTAGCCTTAGTGTTTCAGAATGGATAATGAAGAATCTGGAGGTTCTAGTGTGTTAAATAGCATTGGCGTGTGTGCCCATGTGTGTGTGTGTGTGTGTGTGCCCATGTGTGTGTGGGCTGATAAATAGGCTACCCAACTCCCCCCCTCTCGAGCTCTTTGATTTATTTTTCCCCACTGTCATCTGTATAAGCTCTTGTCCTTAGCCGAACTTTGCACACACACGGACACACACTAATACACACTGATACCCACCCCGTCACACACATTCACTTTCTCCCTGTGTACGGAGTAAAAATCAGGCTGAGTCTAGAATCTGGAATCCATTGAAAGATAAGGGTACTCTCTACCTCTCTCTCTCTCTCTCTCTCTCTCTCTCGCACACACATACACACACATGCATGCATATAAACACATGCACACACACTCTCTCTATTGCATACTTAATCAAAAGGGGATGCCGTCAGGGTGCGGATGCCCCATCTGAGGAAAAATTGCAGCTGTGTGTGAGGACAAGGCTGCCCATTGGGTGTAGTGCATTCCTTTACACACACACACACACACACACACACACACACACACACACACACACACACACACACACACACACATACACAGACAAACATCAGATCAGAATACAAAAAACAGAAATATTGAACTATAGTGTGATTTGAAAACACTGACGCAAAGCACATTTTCACCAACGAAGAAAATGTGAAGATCAGACAATTTGAACTGTACATTTGTGTATTATTTATGCATGGACACGAGTGTGTGTGTGTGTGTGTGTGTGTGTGTGTGTGTGTGTGTGTGTGTGTGTGTGTGTGCATAAACGTTTGTGTGGGTGTGCATGTATGTCTGCATGTGTATTTGTCCATTTGCATCATTCATATGATATGTGCATGTGTTCAGTGCATGTGCATGCACGTGTGTGTGTGTGCGTGCTTGCGTGCGTGCGTGCGTGCGTGCGTGCGTGCGTGCGTGCGTGCGCACATGTGTACAGTGCTTAATGCTGTGCTGCTGCGTGTGCATGGCATGCGGCGAGTCGCCTTGCGTACTGCTGAGTCCTATGAATAATTGCCAAGGACAGAGTGGGAAAGAGAGGAGGGAGGTGTGAAAGGAAAAGAAAGGTCAATGAGTGCTTCTGTGCATCTGTGCATGCAGAGATAGAGTGAGAGGAAGAGAGAAAGAGAGAGAGAGACTGAAAAGGAGGAGAAGAAGACAGATAGAGAAGGATGGAGGACAGGTGGAGGGCTCTGTGTTCTGTCAGCTTGCAGAATCAGACACAAAGTGGATAATCCACGCTGAAGCTCCAGCCATTGTTACTGTACCTGGGAGAAGCGGGTTTGAGGTCAGAGCTCATCTCTACCTGGTACAGCGTGCTGCAGTATCCTATATATACTGTGTGTGTGTGTGTGTGTGTGTGTGTGTGTGTGTGTGTGTGTGTGTGTGTGTTTGTGTTTGTGTGTGCGCCAACTGTTCGTGTGTGCTGCAGTGATTTATGCAGTAGCCCTATTCCAAACGCGCACACACACACACACACACACACACACACACACACACACACACACACACACACACACTGCTACTAATTAGTGCAGTGTGGTGTAACTGGACTCATAGTGTGTACGTATTAGCGCCTTTTCACTGGACAGTATGGTATGGCACAGCATGGCAGAACAGTCCGTGATCTCACGTTTTTTTTGTCGTGATTTCCACTGTCACATGTAGATCACTGTCCTGAACGAGGCTGCCAATTGTTTATTTTTGGTTGAATTCACCAATCTGTTTAATCGTGAACTCATTTGCATATTCAGGCATAAAGGTGCGCGTGTCAAAGCGAGTCATGTGAAGAATGACTTTTTTTTCTTTTTTTTAAGACTAGCTAATTTGGAATAGAATTGAAAAAAGTGCTTGAGTTGAATAGAATAGAATAGAATAGAATAGAATAGAATAGAATAGGAGTTTTATCATAATAGATTAGAAAAGAAATGAATAGAATTGTGTTGTATAGAACATAGTTTTATCATAATAAAATAAGATTGTGTTGAATATAGTTTTATGAAAATAGAATTGATTCGAATATAATTTAGCAGAATATATGTTTAGCTTAATAGACTAGGATAAAATTAAATAGATTTGCATTGAATATAATATAGCTTTATCAGCATCAAAAATAATAATGTAGAATATTTATAGTTTTATCAGAATAGATTCGATTTGAATAGAATAAAGAGAATTAAAGGAGTTTTGAGGATGGATTCGGACCGTACTTAATGTCAAAAGTCTACACCAATTCAGGAGTTTGCATTTGATCACCGTCACTGCACATGTAACATCGTTTAGCCGTAACGAATGGACATTCGGTGCCAACCAGATGAGGATGGTTTCCCTCTTGTGTCTGGTTCCTCTCAAGGTTTCTTCCTCATGCCATCTCAGGGAGTTTTTCCTTGCCACATTCGCCTCACTCATTAGGGACAAACCTACATGTATAAATAACATATTTATTCTTTATCACCGCATTATCTGTGTAAAGCTGCTTTGAGACTGTGTTCAATGAAAGCACTATGCAAATAAAAATGAATTCAATTGAAATCTGAATTTAATAAACTTTATAATAGAATTAAATAAACAATAGCTTTAACAGAATAGAATAGATTAGAATAGAATAGAACATGGCTTAATTCCTAAAGGCATAGTTGATCAGGCCATCGCAAACTAGCTATTTCTGTATTTACATAATTGTTTTAATTTGATAAGGAACTCAAAATGAGTCAGTGGTAGCGAGCAGCTGGAATATATGAGCGCAGGACAATCACTAATGTCTGCTCTAACATTTATTTCACTATGAAGTGTCCTTGTTTTTTTTTTATATAATATCGCTTGAGGGCTCTAAAGTGACCAGATCTCTAGTGTCCTAATAGAATTTTTGACCATCTGCTTTGTAAATGAAGTAGAGGCTGTATTCATGCTCAGGGGTAAAAGTGCAGTATGAGGGTACAAGTCGTAGAGATGAAAAAGTCAAGCTACGGCAGTGTCATCAGCGACCATTACGTTTAACACACAGGAGCCATAACAGAGCCGGGCCAGTGCCCAGTCTCTTTATTAGGACATAACCGAGAATAATGGTCCAGATCCACAGCAAGGGTCAAAACAGAGGCACAGCCGAGGTAAAATCCACTCTTATACTAATACACTATACGGACAAAAGTTTGTGGACACATGAGCAAGGGCTTCTTTTTGAGCATTCCATTCCATATTTAGTTCCCATTTACTGTATAACAAGACGTTCTACTAGATTTTAGAGTGAGCTTGTGGAAATTTGTGGAAATTCATTCAGCCACAGGGGTGTTAAAGTAAAGTCAGGAAGTGATATAGGGTAAGGTGAGAAACCCTGGGGTGCAGTCAGCAATCGATAGAGTTGGAGCTCTGTAGCAGGTCTACTCCAACCCATGGAAAGCAGATCTTCATGGAGCTGGCTTTGTGCACAGGGGTATTATCATGCTGGAAGAGGTTTGGGTCTCCTCGTTCAAGTGAAGAGAACATTTCCATGGTGTGCCTAGAATTTGTGGTAACAGTTTGGAGAAGAACCACATATGGGTGGAAATCATGAGTCCCAATACTTTTGTCTGTATAGTGTTATAAGGGGATTTTCACACATACAGTTATGCAGACAGGCAGGCAGGTGGCGTCATTTTGAAATCCTTGCATTAGTAGTCAATAAGAAATAAGACCTGACACTGAAAATCTTGCCATTCATTCACACACTGACACACACACTGACACACACACACACACACACACACACACACACACACATACACACCTGTCACCATGTGGAGCTTTAACTCAATCCCTGTCTCTGTCTGCATTGTCCATGTCGTACGTTCTCCCTTTCTGTCTTCCTCTCTATTTCATACATCTTACCGCGGAATACTTTGAAAGCAGTAGACGCATCCGTTCGCTCTCAATGAGTAACACGAGCACGCTGCAGACACCCACACACGCCTACACACACACACACACACACACATCCACTCGTTTCTACTCTTTTCTGTATTTTTTATTTCCTCCCGCCTCCCTTCTTCCGGATCGTTCTCTCCTTCTTTTTTTCTTCTCAGCGCCCACAGTCCATAGCGTTTCTATTAGCATGGCTGAGGAGGAGGCCGAGATCTGCAGTAACCCCCTCCTTCCTATACACACACACTTATACATCACTATCAGGCTCACACACACACACACACATGTTCCCTGAGAAATACCGCAGCCTTACGCACACATCCGTACCTCAGGGAAACGACGCATGTACTGGTACGTTATGAAGCCAATGACAGACGTGTGTGTGTGTGTGTGTGTGTGTGTGTGTGTGTGTGTGTGTGTGTGTGTGTGTGTGTGTGTGTGTGTGCATGCAGTGCTTCATTCTTCATTACAGTGCAGCTGTCATGCCAGGATCCAGGATAAGCAGCTTGACGCTTTATTTAAAAAAGAAGCACCCAAGATAAAAAAAATTAATCGAAAAATAAAGCAAAGTCAGAATTCATATTCGAAAATCATAGACCGCTTTTATTTAATCCAAAATCTCTCACTTTATGGATGTAAAATGACTGACTGTAGCTCATCTATTGCAAACCGACTATTTTAACCCCCCTCTACCCCACCCATAAAAGGAGAGGGTCAGGCTTCAGGCAGTAACTGTACACTTTCAAAGTGACCTATATGTGTGTTGGGCTGGGAAACCCCTTCAGACCGAATTCTGGAACGCAGCCAAAAATGGATAAAAATAAACAATAATACACACGATATGAACAAAAGTGTGCGGACACCTGACCTTAAGATTCGTATTTGATTCTTAAACATAATTTGCTGCTAAAATAACCTTCGCTCATTTTTCTGGGAAGATGTTTGTCTGGAGATTTTGTGGAGAATTTGGAGATACATTAAGTCACAAGGTTAGTGAGGTCAGGAACTGAGGTAGATGAGGTGAGGTGATCCCAAAGTTTTTCAATAACATTGAGGTCAGAGCTCTATAGCAGGAGAGCTTACAGTCCAATCCATGTAAAGCAGATCTTCATGGCTTCACAGGGGTATTGTCATGATGAAACATGTTTGGGTCTCCTAGTTCAATGGAAGAGGAAATTTCATGCTCCTGCATCCAATGACATTTGGATCCCAAGTTTGGGGTAACATTTTGAGAAAGAACAGTAAATGGCTGGAAAGATCGGTTCGCACACAATTGGCACATGGATGAAAGAATCACTTTTGTCCATATTTTGTATATTAGTGATGTACATCTCTATAACTGAGGCTGATTCGATTCGCATCTCAATGCATAGCCAAAGACACGCTACATTAAAGATACTATAAAGCTGTTATCTATGCGATGCGATTCACCCCATTACGATGCAGTGGAAAAAATATGACGCTACGCAATTCAATATGGTACAGATATTTTAGATTTCTATTCCTTTAGTTCAGACAGACAGCAAATGATAAATTTACTTAACTGCCTTCTGCAATCTAACAAATGACCCCACCATAAAAATAAAATAAAACCAGATGTTCTTTTCCTGTATCCAGCTCTACCACTGCCATGTCAATCTCAACCTACATATCATTCGTACATTGGTCACTTTCAATATAATAAAAGTATAGCACATCTACCAATAATTATATTTAAAAAAGAAAACTTATGCATGCAGTATACAAATGCCAACGTTTTTTTACAATTGATGAAACTGCAGATGCACCGATGCGAATTGGTGAATCCCTAGTGTTCGTAATTGTTAAGGTATTTGGGTTCAAATACATGCTGACTGGTTAGAACACATATTCATATTTCTTATGTCGAACTATTTCAGGAGCATCTGATCACTAGAGTGTGCTTGATCGTATGCTTGATAATGTGCTTGATAGTACTTTAGGTCGGACTGGAAGAGCTCCTGCACCGAGGCATCCCACCCCCCCCCCACCCCCACCCCCACCCCCACCCCGACCTTGGCCCCACTGACACCTTTGGGATGTACCGGAATGTTGACTGCGTGCCAGAACTCCTAGCTCGATATCTCTAATGCCCTTGAGGCTGAAGGATCACTAATCTCCCACAGCCACACCCTGAAATCTAGTGGAAAGCTTTCCCAGAAGAGTGGAGGTTATTATAACAACAAAGAAAGCAAATAATAGTTGAATGGGATGTTCAACCAGGACGTGGTTGATGGTGATGGTCCGATGTCCACAAACTTTTGGCCTATAAAGTATTACGAACTGGCCATTTTAAGGAAACTGCACACTGAAGGTGTCGGGCTGTGGGGAAGTGGGCGGGTCATATAGAATTCCTAACATTATGAGGACATTTGGTGCCTACTAAGTTACAAAAACATGTATACATACAAGTGTGTGTGTGTGTGTGTGTGTGTGTGTGTGTGTGTGTGTGTGTGTGTGTGTGTGTGTGTGTGTGTGTATGTGTGTGGTAATGCAGCAGTTCACTTTGCTGGATGCCCTCACAGGAAAAAAATAATTTGCAGCAATTGTATGTGTGTGTGTGTGGTCATTATTTGTTTTGTCTATTGCATGGTAATGAATCTTGCGTGGGCTTACGTATATGTGTGTGTGTGTGTGTGTGTGTGTGTTTTAAAGTCAGCGCTGACGTCTGTTGAGTGTCATTGAGTGGGCTAAAGTATGGACAAAAGTGTTTAGACGTGCACACACACACACACACACACACACACACACACACACACACACACACACACACACACACACACACAGAGTCGATGAGTGAAAACCTTCAGTTTAGATGTGCAGCTTTTGCAAACGAGAGAAGGAGCAAGAGAGAGAGAAAGAGAGAGAGAGAGAGAGAGAGAGAGAGAGAGAGAGAGAGAGAGAGAGAGAGAGAGAGAGAGAGAGAGAGAGAGAGAGAGAGAGACATGGTGAGGAAAGGCAGACAGTGTTGCTAGGAGACCACACACGGTGGCTGGGGTGAGAGACTCGTTTTCACATCACACCGCCATTCCTGCACACACATCCCTCCCTCCCTTCCTCTCTCTCTCTCTCTCTCTCTCTCTCTCTCTCTCTCTCTCTCTCTCTCTCTCTCCATCATTATCTCAATCCTTGTCTTTCTTTTCCCCTCTCTCTGCCTCTTGTTATCACGTCTCCTTCATACCTCGTTCCCGCCTTCACAGTGTGTATCTCTTAACACAGATTTCTCCTCCTTAAACATCATGGGTTCCCCTCTTTCTTCTCTCTCTTTCTCTCTCTATCTTCCTCTCTTTTTCCCTCTTCCCTCTCTCCTCAGCCTCCACTCTCTCTTACTCTTTTCTTTCACTCCATCTTTCTCTCTTTCACTCTGTCTGTCTCTGTCTATCCTCTCTCCCTCTCTCTCTGCTCGATACTGTTTTCCCACTCCAGACTGACAGTAGCCCAGACACCACGACGACAACTAGGTGCAGTGTAAAAGCACACGACAGGGAGGGATTTCTCTCTCTCTCTGTCTCTCTCTCTCTCTCTCTCACACACACACACACACACACACACACACACACACACACACACACACACACACACACACACAGCTGGCAGCATTTACAAAAAAATTAGAAATCCCCATTTCTTATAATATCTTCTGAATTAACAATTCAAATTAATTAGGAAATGGCCAGTGTGTGTGTGTGTGTGTGTGTGTGTGTGTGTGTGTGTGTGTGTGTGTGTGTGTGTGTGTGTGGCATGTTTGCTCCAGATAAGCGTAAGCATTCAGCCGACTTCAATTCAAATAACATGCTAATATTTATCCGGCGAAAGTCAGACTTTCATTTTTATTTCATCAGTAGATAAGATTATTTATTTATTTATTTTAATTTTCCAGTCGTTTCAAGAACCTGTGGTGCTTTCAATATCATAAAGTAGAACACCTTCGGATGTCCTTCCGTCCTTCGGATGAGACGTTAAACCGAGGTCCTGACTCTCTGTGGTCATTAAAAAATCCCAAGATGTCTTTCGAAAACGAGTAGGGGTGTGCCCCGGCATCCTGGCCAAACTTGCCCGCTGGCCTACTAATCATCCCCTCATATTAATTGGCTATATCACTCTATCTCCTCTCCACTAATATGCTGGTGTGTGGTGGGCGTTCTGGCGCAATATGGCTGCCGTCGCATCATCCAGGTGGATGCTGCACATTGGTAGTGGTTGAGGAGAATCCCCCCCTTTCATATGTAAAGCGCTTTGAGTGCTGCAGAAAAGCGCTATATAAATGTAATGAACTAACTAACTACTACTACCTTTATGAGGCCAAGAACCCTTATCTAGTGTACCTGACAGGTTCTAGGTATCTAGAAAATGAAGCCATGGCATTTATGGCACACACTTACGCAGGAAATGCACAAACCAATTCACTTGGGTTTTTGCCTCCGTCTACACAAATCTGGATATATATATACGCCGTTTTCGTCTTGAGACGCTCCACGTCCATGC
The DNA here is from genome assembly GCA_039877035.1 of Silurus lanzhouensis. Classification (NCBI taxonomy): domain Eukaryota; kingdom Metazoa; phylum Chordata; class Actinopteri; order Siluriformes; family Siluridae; genus Silurus; species Silurus lanzhouensis. Next base: position 1,852,591 of record JBCEWE010000261.1, read on the forward strand.
TTTAGTTTTTAATCGTCTCCAAAAGGTTGCCTGTACTGCGCAGGAGCAAATCTAAGACTATTCGACTTGCGTCATTTTCGCCTGCCGTGTATTTACTTACTCAGCTCTTTGAAATTTTGTGGCGATGACAATAAAAAAGTGTCATCGTTTTCGGAAGACGTTTTCATTATTTAGAGCGTTTTCAAATAGCAAAATTTTAGTTGACAAAAAAACGCTGTCTCAGTGTGGACAGGAGGCCAAAAAAGAGGGTTGCGTTAGGAAGGGCATCCAGCGTAAAAACATGTGCCAAATCAAACGTCCGCTGTGGCGACCCCTATTGGGAGAAGCCGAAAGAAAGTTAGTGTGGACAGACCTAAATCTGTATACAATGGACATTGTCCAAAAGCAGCTTTACAGAGACACGTCTAAGACGACTATATGTTAGTGCCTACAAGTTTATCCCTATGAGCGAGCCAGTGTTGACACTGGCAAGGAAAAACTCGCTGAGACTTCATGAGGAAGAAACCTTAAAAGGATCCAGACTTAGAAGGGAACCTCGGCCTCGTTACATTTACAGCATTTGGCAGACCAAAGTGACTAACATTTTATCTGATTCATACAACTGAGCAACTATGGAGTTAGGAGCCTTGCTCAGGGGACCTGGGTGTGGCTGGGATTTAAACTCAAGTCCTTTGGAACCAAAGTCCAATCCCTTAACAACTAAACTCCCACCTCCCCCAGTCCTCATCTGGGTGGCACCGAATGTCTATTCATTATAGTTTTATCATTGTTTAGGTGAACAGTTCAGTGAGTCTTTATGCCGATTATGGTCCTAAGCCATTGGTTAGCTGTTTGTATTAATGACAATCCAAATCCAATCACAAAGTTCTTGAGTCGCTTAGTAACTTCATTGATCTTTAAGCTATTCATGAGGAATCATCCTCAGCAATTAAAAAGAGCTCCATCCAGAGGTAGGAGGTCAGGCTAGGCTCTGGTCATTTTGGTCCTCAGGGGTTCATGCGTGGTTTGTTCGACAGTTCTACATATTGATAAGCCCTCTGTGGTATAGAGATCTTAATTCTTAGTTCTTTTAACTGTTAAGGACTTTAGGTTCTAGGTACTAGAGGTTTATTTGACATCTCTGAAACCTTGGGTTTCTTTATTTTCCTTCTCAGCCCACAGCATCCAATAATATTATGAAATAAAAAAAGCGGGACAAATGAGGAAAACTCCAGGTGTTCATGCGGTAAACTGAACGTGTAAATCAGAAACACCACATCCAGACACCTGCAGCGATATCAGCTAATGCATTAGCCTTGAACGAGCTCGAAGGAAGGCTTGCACATGTGTCAAGGCGATGTGTAAGGAGCAAGGCCAGGCTTTCGTTGGAGCGTGGGACAATGTGACATTTCAACATCCTCCTGTAGTCCCATGCTGATTTGCATCTCATGCAAAGATCTTCTTTTTCTTCTTCTTCTTCTTTTAACTCTTTCTATTCTTCTTTTTTTGACTATTCATTAGGAGATGAAAGTTTTAACATCTTCCATATGGTTTACAATTGATCTAGTAGATACCATCAGCTGACCAACTATTACCTCAGTTACAATATATTTGCTTTAAGACCATTGTGGTATATTTTTTTCAACATTACAACCACACCATCCTGTATCAACTTCCATAGTGCATTTAATACAATGTCCTATATCTAAATTATTATATTTTAATGAAAACAAGCACTAGTCGTGCACGTTTCTTCTGTATTATGAATTTTTGGTTGTAAAGCATTTCAGGTGTAAAATTTGTGCCGAGCTATATGATACATTATGTGGACACCTGAGCAAAAAATTGGTATGTATAATAACCTCCACTCTTCTGGAAAGATGTTCCACTAGATTTTTGTGGGGATTTGTGCTCATCCACAAGGGTGTTAGTAAAATCAGGTACTGATGTAGGTGAGGTGTGGAGGTGCAGTCAGTGTTCCAATTCATCCTATAGGTGTTGAGGTCAAGAAGATCTTCCACTCTTCATGGAGCTGCCTTTGTGTACAGGGGTACTGTCATGCTGGAACAGTTTTGGGTCTCCTCGTTCAAGTGAAAGGAACATTTAATGCTCCTGCATCCAGAGACATTCCATACAATTGTATGCTTCCAAAAGTCCATATAGTGTAAATGTATATTTCTTATGTTGAGCCCTTGAGGAGCATCTGATCAGCAGGGTGCCAGATAGAATCTTTAGCGAAAAAACTATTCATTATGCATTTATGAACCTTGAAAGAAGAATGAAACACTTAAAGAACCAAGAACAATTGAGCTCAATTTTAATACCTATTTTAGATAGAATACAATTAGCGATAATTTGACGTTTGTACTGTGTAATAGTGGATAATTATACCGGTGAAATGGCTCTACTTGAAGCCCTTATTGCTAGAGATGGCTGGCTGTGGTGGCAAGGATTCACACACACTTCACAGCTGATTCGATTCACACACAACTCGATTCAGAGTTATTGCTCGTGAGGAATTCCACATGCTCTCCTTGTGCCCATATGGGGTTCTCTGGTTTCCTCCCATCTCTTTGTAATTACTCCAGGTGCGTTCATGGGAGTGTGTGTGTGTGTGTGTGTGTTAATAATATTACCAACTCTCACCTAGTTACACTGCTATCCTGCGTAGTTGAATGAACAAATTAATGAAAATTTCATAAAGCTTTTCTATACTTATATTACCCCAAAAATGTTATTTTCAGCCACATGAGATCGAAAACCCGGAGATATGTCCTGCTGTAACTGCTAAGTCGTATGTATACGACTCCTTACCTCTCGGTTCCTCTTGCATTCTCAGCAGGAACAAGTGCACATGCTGAGACCGTGTATGATGTTTGTTTCGATTCAAATGTGCGAGTGGGCAATGCATTCATCTGCATATATGAAGTGTGTGTGGGTGCGTACGTGTGCAAGAGAAGGAAAAGAGTGAACTTGTCTGTAACACTTTGTGCATTTGTACGGATTTAGCCTCCACCATTCACACACCTAAATTGCGAGTGCTGTGTGTATCCGAGCGTGTGTGTTGGTGTCTGCCCTGTCTCTATAATTGCACTCCGCGTAACTGTAATTGCTGAGCTGTCTGCTCCAAGGAAGAATAGTAGATGAATCCAGTGTGGCTGAATGCAGAATTGATATACTGAGAAAGGTGCAAAGAGATGATGGGAATGGTGACAGAGAGCAGTAGCCTTCAACATCAACAACCAAACAATATATTCCTACAACCATCCAAAAAGAAAAACCAGACGAGTTACCAGGATTTCGTTATTTATTCTACACCGAGTCTTGTTTAGTTGAATTCGAAGAAAATCTTCAAGTTTGGTAGAGTATTCGGTCTTTATGCTTGGTAGACTAGCAGATATCTGTGTTTGGCAGAGTAGTAGATCTCAATAGTCATTAGAGTAGTGGATCCCTATCTTTGGTTGAATAGTATCTCCATGTTGGGTCAAGTAGATCTCCATTGTATGTTAAGTACTAGATGTCTATGTCTAGTATAATAGTGGATCTCTATATTACAAAGAGCACTGGATCTCCATATTTGGATTAATGGATCACTGTTTTTGGTTAAGTAGTAGATCCCAGTCTCTAAAAGATCTGAAAATTTGGTAAGGTTGTGTTTTTCTAAATTAGGCACAATAGTGGATTTCTGTGCTTGGAAGTGAAATGGATCTCCATGCTAGGTCGAGGAGTAGATTTCCAGGTTTGGTTGAACAGTCGACTTGTTTGGTAACATAGTGGATCTCTGTGGTTGCCTAGTAGCTTAGTAGATCATGATTTCAGACTAAAATTATATTGAGCCATGCAGCTTAGAAAGCTTTCGAGAAGACAGCACCAGTGTAAAATATAGATGAGTGGAAGATGTTCAAGATACTGAAAATCTGAAATCTGAAGACAAATTGAAGACATTGTAAACAAACTAGTGGCCTGAACAGGGCATTACTAAGGATTAATTAGTGAATGTTGTAAATGCATGTACATAATTTTTGTATAGAATTTGGGTCAATATAAGATTTTCCTGTATGGGACTGTAGCAGAATTACCCTTTATACCTGCTATAAAACCACAGTCTATAGTATCGGGTACAGATTTGTGTATTTAGTACAGTAGCTGTGCAGTATTCTTCCTGTCCTGCTCGCAACTCTGATCTGACCCAGTTTTCACTCTGTTGACTTGCAGAAGCCATTTTCCTGAGCTATTATGTAAATATTGCCCCCCCACCTACATCCGTACTGCCTTAGCAGTGGGACAAAACGAAAGCTGGCTATACATATCTCTGTCAGAGTTTATATATGCACACATTTTCACACACAATCAGCAACTCTCTGGTCTTACAACACCCCCCACCCCCTCCTTCCAGAATAGCACAGCAGCTGACAGCAGTGTCCTTTTCAGCCAATCAGAGCTCATGTGTTCACTAGTTAGTGCTCAAACTCTTCGCACGCTGTAGCATATCTGCCTCACAACAAGGCGTACTCTCTCTCTCTCTCTCTCTCTCTCTCTTTCTTTCTCTCTCTCTCTGTGAGCTCTAACTGACGGGCCGCATTAGGAAGTACAGATTCAGACAGGCACAGCAAGGGCAGCCCGGGAAACCTGCAGCCATCTCTGCTTGCTCAGTCTTCTTTTTAAAAAGAGAGATAGAGAGAGGCAGAATTGAAGTCAGACAGGAACAACATGAATAAGAGAGTAAATGATAGAGATAAAAGGTAAATATTAGCATCTCTCTGATAGAGATGGAGATATAAGGTAATTACAGAGGTGTAGGAACGGTGATGATGGAGATAAGGATATAGTATAATAGCGATGGAGATGTAGAGCAGTAATGATGGAGATAAGGATATAGCTCAATACTGATAAAAATGTAGAGCAGTAACAATGAAAATAAGGATATAAAGCAATAATTGGGATCAGGATCCATAGTTATAATGAGTAACTTAGCATTTAAGGTTGAAATCCATTGCTCAGGACCACCAGAGACCCACTGCCACTGAGGGTAATGTAAATATAAAGCAGTGATGCCTGAAGTATGATGTGTTAATGATGAAAATGGTGATGCGGAGAAAATGAATATGGGAGTCTGGTGCAGTAACTAATGATGGAGATTGAGCTGTGTAACAATGGGCACAAAAATCTTTATATCTTTCCATGCGAAAAGAATTAGGAGTTAAACTTTGACTTGAGACTGTACTGTAGTATTAACCACAACATTGTAGATTCTATTTTATGCTAGATTTTTTATAACTTTTGTTTTTATGTATTCATAATCAAACCTCATTAGGCTTTTAAAGCAGTGTTGTTGTTGTTGTTTTTTTTTTGGATAACTGTGAGCATGCTATGCTGTAGGAATGATATACATAGCTATAAGAAACAGAATGTCCTCCATTGCATGCATATGGTACAGCTTGGCGTATAGCGGTACGCTCGGTTTTGGTCCCTTACCAAGTTTAAGGTTACTGATGGTGCTTAAAGCTGTTTGGCTTACGCGTGGGCGGACGAGGCCCTACTGTTCAGCACCTCGTCGGAGAACGTTCGGTGACTCACACATTGGCTCCATTCAGCGACGCTACCTACACGTCCCCGGTGCTCAGGGATAAAAGTTTAGAAAAGTGACGCCGTGTAATATTTCAGCGCGACGACTGATGACCTTCCGCGAGCATCCTCCAAGCCGTGTCCTTTTTGGGAGATGCTTTAGGATGATCTGGTGCAAAGGACTAGAGTGCCCTGTGCTCTTCCTAGTCACACCGGACTTCCAAACTCTGAAGGAGCATTTAAGCTGCTGATGGCTGTTGTTTTGTTCTTTGCGTACGTATATCATTCATGTACTTGGCCGTGCTGCTGATCTTAATCCTATTTTTTATAGCTTTCTAGTATAAAACTGTACTTCAAGCACTTGTATCGGAAAATGAAGCTCATAAGGCAGCTCGGATTTTGATTCCTACACACATTGGGATCGGATCACGGGATGTTACGGATGACTAATCGCATGATGTGTTTACTTCCAGTGAGATTCACGGTTATGCGAAGGCACTAATCATCGGTTTATCATCCTCAGAACTGTGGACCTCTGACTGCATAATACATTAATGAATATCATGTTTTTTTATGTTTGGGTTGTTGTTGTTTTTTTTCGCAGGATCTTCTCGGTATGTGAAGAATTTTGAAAGAATTATTTCTGAAAAAAAAAAAGCTACCAGCTATTGTGACATACAGATGATCAGCCAATACAGCATGTAAATCATGTTCTTCTTTTGACTAATCAGACTTGAGAACATCTATCGGAAAGCGCCGGTTTACCACTTAAATAAAACCAACAATCTTCAGATACTAAACTATAATTTTGTCTCTCTAACAGGTAACTGAGGTGGGGCAAGCGGCACGCAACCCCTCCCCCCTCCCCCACCCTTCCCCTGCCTCCTATTGGTCTTCAATACCATGAACTCTGGCTCTGCCCAAGATGTGGCGGTGGAGCATTTCCTGCGTGACATAGAAAGGCGGGGCCAGCGGTTGCATTGCGCTGTGATTGGCTGCGAGGAGGCGCCTCTGCGTGGCGACATGAACCTGCTATACCGCAAGAGTCGACTGGACTGGAGACACCGAGATCAGGAGGGCAAGAAGAGGTGAAAATAGAATGAAAGAAATCCTTGGAGAAAATGTATAGAGATGTAGAACACAGAGATCGCCTTACATGCGTATAATTTATTTTTTTGCCTCCGAATCATATCCTGAATACCGCTTAGAGCAGATAGTGTAGAGGTATGGCCTATATTCCAGGGACAATCTGGCCCTCTGGTGTCCCAGTAGATCACAAATACATTTACAAAATCGCTTGTGTTCACACACATACACTTACATTTTACACAAAGCTATAAACTGGATTCTCACTACGATTTTTTCGTTCTTCACAAAAGCAGCATCAGGCTCATCATATTTCCCTTGAGCAGGATTTAGACAGGAAAGGTTATTAGCAGTAGCTGATTTGTAAAACAAATGTTGAAGGTTATGGGTGAGGTCAAATGATGAGGGATTTACATACTTTTGTTAGCTTTGCTAGCGATTTTTATTTATTTATTTTTTTCAAAAAAAATTTTGTTATTTGCTCATGGACTGCCTTCAGAAATGAATCTTATATGCAAAGAGTGTAATATTTATTTTACATATGCAAGAAATAGTCCACGGTAAATAGATACTAGCTATCTTATCAGCCTAGTTGTAGATTTTCCATTCAGACATCCTCGGAGAATTGTAAAAAAAATGTCCCTTCCAAATCCATCTGTATATACATTGTTTGAAAGAATCTGCTTTAATTTTCAGGCAGTAAAAAGGCCAAGAAATTAGATGTTCTTGTGTCCTTGTGGCTGCTGGAAGTGTGTATTTAGTTCCACTGCTGGTTAGCAA